>PVHT021183693.1:53500394-53521862 GCA_004024745.2 Catagonus wagneri
ATGCAGTTGGATTCATTTCCGCTGCGCCGCGATGGGAACTCCCATTCTATCTTCTGAGTCTCTTTAATCAGCAGAGTGCTCCAGTATCTCCCTCCTCACTATCCCCATCTTTCCTCCTCCGCATGTCTTCCTTCCCTGCACAACCGGATTCCTTATGGGAGTTGCTGCACCCGTGGCCACTTCCTCACCTCTCTAACCCTGGATTCCTCCCCCGTCCCCCCGCTGCACTGTAGGATTTGTCCTTCCTGACCTCTGCAGAGCCTTGATGCCGAGGCTTCCCCACACGGCCCCTCCCTCCATCGGGCAGTCCCCTCCCCGCCTGCTTCAAGGGCGCCCCTTCCTCTGAATAGCCAGTATTCTGTTTTATCAGGGGAGGCAAGGGGCCGTGTCTTGGCCCGCAGCCCACACCAGCACAGTGCTGCTGATGGAAAGCTGCTGAATTCTGTAGAGCTGAAATTCTGTATAAATAGACACATTTACAACTTCCTGTCCATTTAGCTATCAATCATTCTAACAAAGGTACTAATAATAACTTGCACATGGAGCCATTCACAGCTTACAGAGTGCTTTCACATGCCCTTCAATATCCCTGCCTATGTGCAATGAAAATATTTTTATGTCTGCGCAGTGTTAAACAGGCATCATTAAATTCAGCTCACTTTGCCAAGGTGTTGGGGAGGCGTTGTGAATGTGCCTTGTTTTGATGAAGCGTCCTTGCTCTGGCCGTCTGGTGCTATTAGCCAGGATCATGTTCCCAGGGCCCCATTCAGTTCTCCCGGTGATTGATGGGTTATTGCGCCTGGGGATGGGACCCAGTGACCCTTGTCATTTTAATAAAATATGTTCCAACTGGGGCATTAGGAGAGGCCAGGGGCTGACCAGAGGGTGGGGAGATCTCCGTGCATGCAGGTCGGGTTGAAGCTGAGGCTCCACTGTGGGATCCGAGACATCTGGATTAAGATACATTGTGACCTGGAGGTCCCGCCGTGGCATAGTGGAAACGAATCTGACTAGCAGCCATGAGGATGTGGGTTAGATCCCTGGCCTCACTCAGTGGGTTAAGGATCCAGTGTTGCCATGAGCTGTGCTGTAGGTCACAGACGTTGCTCAGATCTGGTGTTACCCTGGCTGTGGCGTAGGCCGGCGGCTACAGCTCCGATTCAACCCCTGGCCTGGGAACCTCCATATGCCGTGGGTGCTGCCCTAAAAAGACAGACTTACATAGTTTCTGACACTCTCTGTGGGTCACGCTTTCTAAAGGAGACTTGGATGCTTTAAACCAAGATGGCAAGTGGTTGTACCTTGTGTGCCAGCTCCCATCAGTTGCACTCCTTAGAATACAGTGTTGAGGAGGATTCTGAGATCAGGCCCGGGCACCTGGGAGAGAGTGCCCTGCTTAGACGATGCAGTCTGCCAAGGGAGTGCAGGAGGACATGGGAGTGAAGGTGCCACAAACCAGCTCTGCTGTAGCTGCCTTATGCTGCCTTTAAAAGGTGATGAACTACCTGATAAACTGGGGCCACCAAGGGTCCCTGAGGACAGCACTCAGGTGGCTTCAGCCCTTTCACCGAGCATGGCTTCCTTCCTAGTTTGCCTGCTAGGACTTTGCATTGGAGCTGACAAACGTTTGGGGCCCCAAAAGCCACGTGGGTAAGGACTTTCCCATGTCCCGCAGCCCTGAGCAGCTCCCGCTTGCTTCCTTGCCCACTGATGTCGGCTGGGGCACAGCGTTCCTTTCTTGCCATGTCCTTGCTGCTCAGGTGTTGTGGGGGAGGCTTTCTGGAACAGCTCTGTCCCTCTCCGAGAAGCCACGGTGACCTTTGGTGAAGCCCCAGCTCCCGCTCTCTCCTGCCCTTGACCTCTAACTCCACTTGCACCCCAGATCTAGGGGCACATGCAACTGCTTCGACCTGGGGCTGCGTTTTAGAACTCTGGGGTCCGCCTGGTGTCAGATGTACCCAAGTCAGCTGGGTTTACTTGCCAGTTAACCTCGTAATGGAAAGCACAGAATAGCTGGCACCATCGCCGTCTTCTCAGCGAGCAGATCTTCTCGCGTTAGCTGCCGAGTCACTTTCTCCCTTCAACACACACACTTCACCCAAAACCAAAGAACATGCTTCCTCTTCTCCAGACCTCTTTACACTTTGGAATATTGTGTCAGGTTATAATGGGATCATTTTTTATTGCTGCCAGGAGCAGAGTAGGAAGGAAAACAACATTCACCCTCTCAAACAAAGCTGCCCCTCTGGCCTGAGCAGTGCCTTCGCTGCTTGTAAATATGGCACCGACCGTGCCTTTTACACCTTCTAATTTTGCTTTATGGGATGGTGTGATGGAGCCCTTGGAGCGGCCCAAGCTGTATCACCAACCTACCCCTGAAATGCACTGACGTCTGCAACTTACTTTGAAACGCATTTTCAAAAATATAGCTTGATGGACCGATCGAAGGCTGGACGGATGCATGGTAAAGCAGCCGGTAACATGCTCGTGGTGACGGGGGAAGTGAGTAGATGGGTGTTCACTGTGCAGTCCTTTCCACTTGGCTCCAGGTTTAGACGTTTTCATAATAAAATTGCTGGAGGGTGGCGGGGGAATTACCCTGAGAGTGAACCGTTTTAATCTAAAACAGCTTCCTGACCAATGAGGTCCTGAGGCTGGAGAGTGAGGGAGTTATTGTGCGGATTGGATCCATTTCACTGGGGAAGACTTCCGGGGGTGGGGGTGGTTCCTGCCCACCAGGGCTGTTCAGGGATTGGTGAGAGGAGGCCCCCGACCCCCGGGGGGCTGGGCATCCATCCCGCTGCCCTCCCCCTGCAACCCCGGCCTCCTTGCACAGGGATGCTGCTCCCTCCTGTGGCCCACACATCACAGGCCAGCTTCCAGCCCTCTCCATACACCTCGGCACTGCCTGTGAAGCGGGAGGGCGCTCTCGCTCAGCACAGTATCTGCCAGGCTCTGAGTCCCCGGGCTGCAGAGCAGAGCGGCTGTCCCGCCTGCTTGGGGGGGAGGATGGGGAGGCTTGGCTTCTCCAGATGGCCTCCCTGCCTCCTGCAGACTTCCAGCTCTTCAAAGCAGCCAGGGCGGCAGGGAGGAGGACAGGGAGGAAGTGGCAGTGGAGAGGCTCTCCAGAATGAGGTCCTGACCTACGCTGTGGGTCACACTCACTGGGGGTCCCACAGATGGCCCTGAGGCTCAGCTACCAGGATAACTGACTCAGGTGTGGTTGTAAAATGCAGCCTCCCACCCCCACCACATCCAGTGCCCATCCCCTGGCCGAGTAGGTGCTCTGTACATACAAATCCCACTAGCTGTCCACCTCCCGGCCCCCTGGAAACTGGCTCTCTCCGTGCTTGTCACTGTCCGACACGCACACACACGTGCCTGTGCACATAGTCCTTTGAGCCCAGTAGTTCCCCTGCCTTTAGTGCCTGCAGGACGGGAGGGGGTGCCCAGCTCCTCCCCCCTTTCAGACTGTGGAAAGGGTCCCTGCAAGGCGGGACCAGGGGGCCCTCGGCCGGTTCTCATCGTGGTTGGGGGCCCGCTTTGTCCTCTTCTCCCAAAAGGCGGTGGATCTTGGAGTTCAGACCGTGGGCCCAGGAGCCACACTCCCTGGTTTGGGTCCTGGCTCCGAGGCCGCTGGCTGTCTGACCGTCAACAGGCTGCTTCGTCTCTCTGTGTCTCAGCGTCATCAATTGTGAAACGAGCATGACGACAGCCCCTGCGCCTGCCCCTCAGTGGCCCCGCTTGGTGCCTCGGCTCCAGGGCCAGAGAAGGATCAGCTTTCCATCGAGGCTGAGGGACAAGGCGGCAGTTGGGTTTCCTTTGTGGCTGGAACAAGTTGCCGGTGACTGAGAACGACCCCAGTGGTTCTCTTTGCAGTGCTGGGGGTCAGGCTGCCGGGTGTCGGCAGCTCCCGCGCCCTCTCCCAGGCTCTGGGGGAGGCTCCACTCCCTCGCCTTTTCCACGGGGCAGAGCTGCGTTCCTTGCTTTCCGTGGCTCCGCCAGGCCTTTTCCTTCATCCTCAGAGGAGACAGCACAGCATCTTGCTTCCGCTGTCCCTTGCCACCACCTTCTGGCGTCAGCTCTCCTTTGCCGTCCTCTTATACAGACGCGTGGGGTGACATTGAGGGCCCCCCTGGAGAATCCTGGAGAATCTCCTTGCACTTCATCACCTTGTAAAGTCTCTTCTGCCATGTGAGCTAACAGTCCCACGTTCTGGGGCCATTATTCACACAACGAGGTAGAAAGGAAGAAGCTCTCTGGGGTGCTGGACCAGTGGCATGACTTGGTCAAGTTCTGGCCCAACTTGGAGCAGCACCTGACCCAGCCGGGCCACATGCACTGCCCGGAACCCTGTGTCTGCCCAGACAGACCCCAGGGGTACAGTGACTATCTTACTCTGTTGGATCCCCAGGGCCTGGCACGTGGCAGGCGCTGGGTTGTCGGTTGTGTGTTCGTGTATGCAGGCAGGTGCTGATGTACTGTGTGTGTCCTTTTAGGCCATGGCGAGTGTCACTGTGGAGAATGCAAGTGCCACGCAGGTTATATTGGGGACAACTGTAACTGCTCGACAGACATCAGCACGTGCCAGGCCAGGGATGGCCAGATCTGCAGCGACCGCGGGCACTGCGTCTGCGGCCAGTGCCAGTGCACGGAGCCAGGGGCCTTTGGGGAGAAGTGTGAGAAGTGCCCAACCTGCCCTGATGCTTGCAGCACCAAGAGGTAAAGGTCCCAGCCACAGCCCTCCCCAGGGGCCCCCAAGTCCCACTTTCTTCCCCAGATCTAGGCCTGACATCCGGCCATCAGCCCTCAGGGCACGCTAGCCTCTCACTCCCCATTGCAGGCATCTTCCCCACCCAGCCTTGCTGGAGAGCAAAACCCTTACTAACATTAACTAGAATAGTGTCTTTGAAACACTGGTTCCATGGGAATTTTGTTTAAAAAAAAAAAACACAGGGAAAACAGCCACAGCAGCAACAAGACTATTACTCTGTTCCTAAACAAGTTCAGAATTACTGAGCTAAATGAAATTCAACTGATTCAGGTACCAAAATAGCATCTTCTTGAGCCTTTATTGTGCCACTGAGTATTTCAAACGGGGATTCCCCACGTGCATCTTTTTTTCCAAATGAATTTGATCCCTGCCCTCCTCCACCATTAACATCTCCCAGCATTGCTTCACAGGCCACTCACGTGGGACAGGCTGCTTTAAACAGAACATAGTCAGAAGGTAAATTGAATGGGAGGGCACCCGACCTAGATAAGGCATGCCAGGAACCAACTGCAGTGGCTTTTGAATTTTCTGCTCCATTTGTACAGATAATGGAGTGGGTCTCTGTGCCGCCGCTGAATGCAGAGCTTGTCCAGACGCGGGCCCCAGGCCTTCCCTGACTCAGCCACGGGGGTCACGTACCCCGGTTGACCTCCGCATGGCTCTGCCCTTCACACTCTGCCAGGGTGTGAAGGAGAGGAGGGCAGTAAAGAAATCCGGGAGTGATGCCCTAGGAAGGCAGGAGTGACCACTTCTCTGGAATTCTGCCAGAAAAGCAGCTGTGCCATCATCATCCGAGCACTAAGGGGCCAGGAGGGAGGGGCACAGATAACCAGAAACAAATAATAATGCAGACGTTGTTTCCCTTTGGCTGGGAGACACAACTGTGCAATTTTTTTGGCAGGTGGCCCTTCCGAATGCTTGGCTCGGGTTCATAGTGAGAAAAGTGCGTGCCCCCTGAGCCGCCACGGCTGCCGGTCAGTCCGTGCTCAGAAATGCTCTGGGCGGCAGAACCCCGGGTTGGACGTTGGCCACAATAATCCAGCCGTGGGTAATTGAAAGCTGGCGGCAGATGGACAAACAGGATAGAGAGGGCCAGATTTTACTGTGTGCAATTAGAGGAGGCCAGGCAGAGGAAGGGAGAGGAACACAGATGCACTGTGGACCTGCTAAGAGCAGAGAAACAACAGAAATCCAGATGGAAGCCACCCAGCAGAGGAGGTTAGGATCCTGAATCTGGAGCCCCAAGAGCCGTGGAATCGCATCTGAGCCCAGAATCACAGCCAGTACCGACAGTTACTGCCTGAGGGAGGTGCCCTCCCCGCAGCTCGCAGCCGCAGAACCCTGTTGAGTATACACTGCGGCCCTCGGGGCAGATGAGGTGGACACGGGGTGGAGGACAAGCTAGGACAACACACATGGAACTCATAAGCGCTGATAAAGCCCGTTTCTTTCCTTTCTCTGGCGCACAAGGCAGTCAGTATAGGGCTGGCTTAGGTCAGTTAAAAGGCCCCTTGAGAAGACGACCTTCCCTTTAAATGTTTAAAGCATTCATCTCCTAGAGACATAGACTTGATGATTTGTTATCCATTCAGCAGTTCCAAAGGAGCAAGGAGCAAAGAGATGCCGTTAAGCAACCTCACTGTTCTCCCAGCGAACCTCATCATTCCCCCTTGTCTCTGGGCCACACTGACCCCCTGTCTCTTTTACTGCCTAGTTGTGATTTTTTTTTTAAGCAAAGTCCTTTTGATAGTGCCTTATTTCAGGCTGGTTCTATTTGCTGCTTTGCTGAGAGCCACCAGGTTTTGAATGCCTCCTGTCCATTTTGTTTTTTTTTTTTTTTTTGCCCCACCCCCCCAGCATGTGGAAGTTCCCGGGCCAGGGACTGAAATCATGCCACAGCAGTGACCCAAACCGCCACAGTGACAATGCCAGATCCTTAACCTGATGCACCACAAGGGAACTCCCTTTCTGTCCTTTTTTCTCTGAGGTTTCAGAGCAACCAGTCTCTACTTTCTAGAACTAACCAAACATACCCTTCACCTTGGGTGAGTTCATGTTCAGCCTCAGCTGATTTCAATTAACAGGCTCTCTGAGCAAAGCCTGTCTCAGCAGCTTGTTTGTTTAAAGGCCAGGCTTATTTTCATACGTGAGCACAGCATATCACAAGTTTCAGCCTGGTACGTGGAGCACGCAGGCTGAACTGATGTGTCTGCACGGGTGATCACGGAAGGTTCCCATTCTGTGGTTTCATGACGACAGGGCGCGCAGATGGAAGGCAAGGTGAATCTGGGCAGAGACTGGAAGCAGCTGCTTACTTGGCATTGTGTTAATTCCCAGAGGTGGTGGGGGGGCGGGTAGGCAGCAGGTCAGCATGAATGAACAGAGCTGGAGCCACCCCTTCCTGATCCCGAGCCACGTCGCAGTTGCCAGCCCACTGGGGCCACGGCCTTAGGGGAAATGCAAAAAGTACCAACTTGTTTGTAACCGCAAAATGTTTCCATGAAATCTTTCCCAGGAGAGTGGGATTTTGTGGCCAATTCTGGGATAGCTGAATTCTTAAGTGTATTATTTTTTAACTTATTTTTATTTACTTATTTATCTTTAGGGCCACACCTGTGGCATATGGACGTTCCCAAGCTAGGGGTCCAATCAGAGCCATAGCTGCCGGCCTATGCCACAGCCACAGTAACGCCAGATCAGAGCCACCTCTGCGACCTACACCACAGCTCACGGCAACACCGGATCCTTAACCGCTGAGCAAGGCCAGGGATCGAACCCGTGTCTTCATGGATCCTAGTCAGGTTTGTTACCACTGAGCCACAGCAGGAACTCTGAATTCTTAGGCACATTACAGCCCTGGAAAGATGGTCTGGTCTGTTTTCTCTCCACCATCTAGTCACGCGTTCCTTCTTCCTCAGTGAACAGGAGGTGGAGCAAGGACTCGGGAGGGGCTCGTCCGAGAGGCGGGGCACCTGGGTGCTGGACCCCGCTGCCACTGATTTCTCATGTCCCTCGCCTGTAAGATAGGGGCGACTTAATGAAACGTTCCCAGCTCCCTCCAGGCCTGAAGTTCCACTCCACGGTTTCTGCGCTGGAAATGTAGGAACTGGTCTCCTGGTCCCGAGGAGCTTAAACATGAACATGATGAAGGCGATGCATGGCGGTTGTACATTTCACCCTGTTTTTGCCAGAGAGCTTTCAAGACACACAGCTCCTTTGGCCCGCACGGGCCTCGGGGCGGGTAGCGAGGGCTGCTGCCCCCCACGTGGCCGAGGCTCTGTGAGGCCATCCCTGCACTCTGGTGCCAGGGCGTAGCTGCAGAGAGGCAGCAGCTCTCCCAGCATGCTTGGCTCTTGCTTCTCTGGCCCTGTTTCCTGGGGAAGCCCTGTTTTGGGGGTTCTCACCCTCCTTGCAGGCCACCGGGTACCATCATCTCACAAAGTCCCTGCAAGGTCACTGTCAGCGGGTTGTTTTGTTCCAGCACACTTCTCCCTGGAGTTGAGTTCCCACCATCCCATTTATGCTCCCCCAGTCCCGCAGTCCCCCAGAGGGTTCAGGACCCTCTCTCCCCTCCACAAGAAGCTTTACAGACCCTTCAAGCCTAGCTCCCTTGTCAGGGCTCCGTCTGGGAGGAGCAAGGGGAGGGGCCTGGGAGTCTCTAGGACAGTGGTTCTCGCTGGCCCTCCCCTTTAATCAGAACCCCCGGGAGCCCAGCGTCTGGCCCTAGAGATAGGAGTCCGTGGGTGTGGCTGGGCCCAGGCAGTGGCACTTTGTCTTGAAAGCCTACCTAGAAAGTAACGTGCAGGGGGGCTGAATACCCTGCCTGGGTGATGGTGCACTATGGGGGTCCTGGGAATTGGGGCCACAGGGGTGTAAGGACCCCTCTTCGAGACCAGGAACACTTTGCAGACTCCTTAGTGAGGCATTTGATGCACCAGGGCGCAGACGGATTTGTCTCCTGGTGTCAGAATTTGAAAGGTCGCCAACCTGCAGCTTGACACATGGACCAGATATGCCTCTCAACTCAAATATGCTCCTCCAAGAACCCTCGGGCTTCCCTGCATGATAGCAACAAAAAGGGCCGAGCAGAAACCTTCCCCGAGGACAAACATCTGAAGACGGGGGAAGTTAAAGCCTTCAGGGGCCTGCCCCGGGGCTGAGACTGCGCTCGGTTCCGTGTGCAGCTGCTGTACAGCATCCAACCCCCACGTTCTCGGCCTCTTTCCACAGAGATTGTGTCGAGTGCTTGCTGCTTCACTCCGGGAGCTCGGCTGACAACCAGACCTGCCAAAACCTGTGCAAGGACGAGGTGATCACACGGGTAGACACCATCGGTGAGTGTGCCGAGCGGCCTCGGGCAGCCTCCCGGGTCTGGAGCTTAGCAGACATGTAGACGTTCTCCCCCGTGAGCACAAGCTTCAGCGCTGCCCGGCAGACAGGAGTATAGTTCTAGCCTTGACTTAGGCAGCAGCCTCGGCGCCCTTGGCCAGTCCTTGCTGGCTCCCCAAGAGGACTTGGGGCACCTGGGCTAGGGCACAGGCTCCAGGCTCTCTAGGGCCTAAGACTTCCTGTTCATAAGTCTCTGTCCTGTCACTGGAGCCCAGTCCCTTCCTAGCCACGTGTTCCTGGCTTCCTGGGAAGTTGGTGTGTTACTTGGAATAAGTACTGTTGCTGCAACAAACAGACCCCAAACCTCAGGGACTTAAAGTAGCCATTTCTTTGTTACTCCTTGAAATGCCAGTGGAGATGTTCCTGGTTGATGAGGCATCCGTGTGGTCCTGCAGGAGCTCAGGGACCCTCTAGATCATGGTTCCACCCTCTCGGGTCCTCAGAGTCCTCTCCACTGAGCCTGCAGATGGGGAAGACAGAGAGAAGGGTCACGGTGGCGGGGGTGGGGGGCGGTTACAAGGGCCGGGGCTGGAACCTCCCCCAGGGCACAGTCGTCTGGCCACGTTTACTGCAGGGATGGCAGGAAATGACATCAGCTGTGCCCAGGAGGCCGGGAAGCCATGTTCGGTGATCAACAGCCATTCTCTCCCCGTTTGGCCCCAGTCCAGTGCAGCCCTCGCGGTGCTGCCGGCACTCAGAGAGTCAGAGCGCGTTCAGGCCGGGTGAACGGAGACTGAGTGCCGCCCTGCCAGTCAGGGAAGAGAACAGGTCACCCGTTCCTGCAGGGCGCCCACTGCTTGTTCCTGCCTCGCCCACCTTGACCGATCCTCTGGCCAAGTCATGGTTCCTGAGGATCCGAGCCGTGTGTCCTGCCAACATAGGCATTGAGCACCTACTGTGTGCCAGGGCTTGTATGGGACCCGGGAGCCAGCGGGGAGCCCCCAAGTCCCGCCTCTCTTGCCCACTTTCCTGCTTCTGTCTTGTTACTTGAGGCCTGGCTCACGGCATGTTCTGCCTGCAGACCTGGGGCCGTGGCCCCTGTGGGCACCCTCAGGAGAGACAGGGCCATGCCGCCCCTGGTCCAGTGGTGACTCGGTAGGTAGCCATTCACGCACCACTGCCTCTTTATCTGTCCGTCTGAGAGGACTGGCTGCTTCACTGAGAAGGTATCTGCACACACACACACATGCACACACTTGCTCACACTTACTCAGACCAAGCTTATGATTAGCTGCTGAAAGAAAAAGTCCAGGCCTTGGTCCTTGATAACAACATGAAATGGCCTGGTTCCAGGTGGACAGTCCTTTGGGCAACAGGGTTACAAAGGCCAGAGCTGGAAAGCATTTCTTGGCACAACATAACCCACGATCGGTATTCAGGACCAATGGGTCACTCTGTGCCCACTGCTCCCCTCTTCGCTCACACTCTTCCGGCTTCCTTTCCCCCTAGAAATCAGTCTAACCCTGCCCCACAGAGGCCTTGGAATGCGATGACGCCCGGAGGAGGACTGTGACACCTTTACATCCATAGTGGCCACGTGGGGACAGGGAGGCGTCACAGCAACTGGAGGAGGGGGCTTCTTTGTGGGGGGTGCGGCCAGCGGTACTGGGTTCGGCCTGGCCTCTAGCTGCTCACTTATCTCAGCGCAGGCAGCGCGGGGGTGCCAGTGGCTCATCCAGACGGTCTCATTGCCTCGTGGGTCTGGATGGTTTACATCTTGAAAGCGCCGCTGACTCCTGGCCTCTGCAGCCGGCTCAGCCGGGCGCACGCCAATGTGGCTTCTAAGGCCTCGTAGGCAGCAGGCTGACTCTTCCTTCTCCTTTTCCACTTCCATTGCCCGTCTCGCCGCATGAATAGTGCCTCCTCCTTCCTCTCCCCCCAGCCAGCACTGCAGAGGCCTGAGGAGCCTCTCCAGGGTCCCACAGGCGACCCTGTCCCCAGGGCACCCTAACTCAGCACCCAGGCCTGCTTGTGATGTGAGAAAGCTCAGTTTAAAGGGCCAGCCTCGCACCCTGCACCCCCTTTCTCTTTTGCTGGGTTCGCCTCCACCCTGTCCAGTGGCTCTGAGCTGATCAGAGATACGGGACGTTTCTGTTGGGTTTCCTTCCAGTGAAAGATGACCAGGAGGCTGTGCTTTGTTTCTACAAAACCGCCAAGGATTGTGTGATGATGTTCACCTACGCAGAGCTGCCCAGTGGGAAGTCCAACCTGACGGTCCTCAGGGAGCCAGGTGGGTGAGGGCTGGCTCCGCCTGCTCCCCGAGGGCTCGGTTTCTGATGCATCACCCGTTCTCTCCTCACAATCCTCTCCAGACTCCAGAGAAAGGAGGGATACAGTTCCTTATAAACATCAGCACTGGGGTTCCCATCGTGGCGCGGCGGAAACGAATCTGACTAGGAACCATAAGGTCGCGGGTTCGATCCCTGGCCTCGCTCAGTGGGTTAACGATCCGACGTTGCCTTGAGCTGTGGTGTAGGTCACAGATGCAGCTCGGATCCCCTGTGGCCGTGGCTGTGGCGGAGGCCAGAGGCTACAGCTCCAATTCGACCGCTAGCCTGGGAACCTCCGTATGCCATGGGTGCGGCCCTAAAAAACAAAAACAAAACAAAACAAAAAAATCGGAACTCAGGTGTCCCCTGCCTGGCTCCTAGAGTTTAGGAGAAAGATGGTTGCGCATCTGGGGACCTGTTGTCAGGGCAGGGCTTGAGGGGCAGGGTTGGGGGAAAAGGGTGTTATAGGAGGATAGGCCCTGCCCTGGGGGAGCGTTTCATCTTGAAGGGGGGCCGAGGGCGACTGTAAGCACAGAATGCAACCTGCACGGCTAGCGGTGCTGCGGGCGTGCAAGGCGGGTCAGGACTGTCAGGGCTGGGCGGGCCAGCTCCTGCGTCAGGGAGCTGTGGGTATCCACAGAGTCCTGGTCCAAGGGCAGAGGGAGCACTGATTAGCAATCCCAGGCCAGGCTCCCCGGGCCCAAGGACGGCACGCTCTAATCCAACGCAGACAGCATCTGCCTCACGCTCTGGGCCAAGGGGACCCATGGTCCTTTTCCTTGGGGTAATTAGGGTTTCTAGTATGACCCATATTATTCTCCTCTGGAGGGGGTTGGGGGGACCTGGTGGCACAGAAAAAGATCTGCTCTCTTCAATTTACAGTGTTGCAAACTGTTTTTCCAAGTGCAGCCAGACCACATAATGGGCCTTCCCCCCGGCCAGAGGCAGAGGGAAGTGTTGTGGTCCCAGCCCAGGATGCAAGCCTGTAAGAATGAGGCTTTGTTTCCAAGCGCTGTCTTTGCGGTTCTCTGAAAATAAGCACATTTGCTCCAAAGGGCTCCACACTAAGGGCCTACAAATTGTTGGCTGGTCCCCAGCCCAGCCCTTGTGGAAGCAGCTTCGTGAAACGTCCTGCCTGCCCCATCTACTCCCAAAACTGTTTACACGGAAGCTGAGACATGGTTCAGTGTCCTGCGTGGAGACGGGGCCAGGCCAGGGCATGGGTGCTTCCAGGTGGGGAAATGGAGCTGTGCACACGGTGTGTGGGAAGAAGTGGAATGGCCACCAAGGCCTGCACTTTGCCACTCACTGGCCTTGGCACGGTCACCTGCCTTCTTCGAATCTTTCTCTCTCTGTGCACTGGAGAAACCTGCCTGCCACCCAGGTCTCCCAGAAGCAATATGAGGACCTCAGAATCGAGGGAAGGCCTTTGCAGAGAGCTGACAGGCCTGAAGTCAGGGTGGGGAGACACGGAGATGCTGGTGGCTTTACTCTCCGGGCCCCCGTCCCCTCCAGAGTGTGGAAGCGCGCCCAATGCCATGACCATCCTCCTGGCCGTGGTCGGCAGCATCCTCCTGATTGGGATTGCGCTCCTGGCCATCTGGAAGCTGCTCGTCACCATCCACGACCGGAGAGAGTTTGCGAAGTTCCAGAGTGAGCGATCCAGGGCCCGCTACGAAATGGTAAGCCAGTGGGAAGCAGAAAAAGCATCCAGCGTAGGGGGCCTGCTGAGTTCAAGCAGCCGACCGAGGCCTGCCGACATCTTTGGCATTCAGAACAAAGAGGCGGAGTTCCCGCTGTGGCACAGTGGGTTAAGAATCCGACTGCAGTGGCTCTGATCGCTTCAGAGGTGAAGGTTGAATCCCTGGCCAGGGATCATCCATATGCTGCATGTGCGACCATAAAAATTTTGAAAAAATTTAAAAAAGGAGTACGTGTTGTGGCACAATGGGGTCAGCGGTGTCCTGGGGTTGCCAGGATGCAGGTCCAATCCCCGGCCCAGCACAGTGGGTTGAGGATCCGGTGTTGCCCCAGCTGCGGCTTTGGTGGAGATGCGGCTTAGATCTGATCCCTGGCCTAGGAGCTCCAGATGCCTCGGGTAGCCATAAAAGAAGAACAAAAACAAAAAGCAAAGGGGCGAAACCTAAAAGGCCGCATGTGCCCAGATCTGGACGCCCCCACAGACCCAGGCGGGCAGGAGGCTCACGGGCAGAGGCACCCAGCACAGGCTCAGCAGGGAGTCCAGACGGTCTGGACACAGCCCAGGGAGGCCCCCAAGTTCACGGTCTATATCCGAGAGGTGGGGTTGGGAGTCCGCATGCTCAGACAGAGCGCAGAGTAAGCACCCCCGAATGCCCCATTAGTTTTTGTTAAAACTGGAAGGGACTTAAGGGAGTTCCCAGAGTGGTGCAGCGGTTAACGAATCCGACTAGGAACCATGAGGTTGCGGGTTCGATCCCTGGCCTTGCGCAGTGGGTTAACAGTCTGGCATTGCCGTGAGCTGTGGTGTAGGTCCCAGACGCGACTCAGATCTGGCATTGCCGTGGCTGTCGCGTAGGCTGGCAGCTGTATCTCTGATTCAAG
Source organism: Catagonus wagneri (assembly GCA_004024745.2). Classification (NCBI taxonomy): domain Eukaryota; kingdom Metazoa; phylum Chordata; class Mammalia; order Artiodactyla; family Tayassuidae; genus Catagonus; species Catagonus wagneri. The sequence goes on from PVHT021183693.1 coordinate 53,514,411, forward strand.
CTGTAGCCTGGGAGCCTCGAATGCCGTGGGTGCGGCCCTAAAATGCCAAAAAAAAAAAAAATTAAAAACCTGCAAGGGACTTCAGAGACCGTTTGACTCAGTCCCTTATTTCAGAGATGGAGAGAGAAAGCTCCAGGAAAGGGTGAGACACCCCCCCGCCCCCCCGCCGCAGGCCAGTGGGTAAGAGGCAGCCAGTCCCACAGCACAAGGCCCTGGCCTCCACCGGCGCTTGGCCCGCTGCCTTCCCGGGCGACTGACCCAGAAGGGCCTCCAACCCTGTGTGTGTTCAAATGAATGAACCAACACCTGTCCTCCTTCCTTCCGTGTTCTGTAGGCTTCAAACCCTCTGTACAGAAAGCCCATCTCCACGCACAATGTGGATTTCACCTTCAACAAGTTCAACAAGTCCTACAATGGCACAGTGGACTGACGGCTCCTTCTCAGAGGGCTGGGGGGCGAGCAGTCAAGCCAGAGACTGGCATGCCCCGGTCAGCTGCTCGGCTTGATCACAGCTCCCTGCACAGCCAAGCGCAAAGACCTTCCAGCCAGCCTGGGCCAGGAGCCCTCTGCCCGCACAGGAAGGCGCCTGGCCACACCACCTGGCCGCCCCTCCAAGCCCGGTGACAGCCAGGGGGCTTTGGCCCTCTCGGCTTTCCTCCGCACAGCCAGCTTGTCGTCTCACTGAACTGCTGAGACGCTGGGCTGCCTCTCCCTCCTGGAAGGGATTCTGAGTCCTGAGAATTACCGGCCTGGTGTCTCTGCCTCGCACATGGGTGTTGGTGATGGGATTATTGAGACGCCTTTTGAAGGCACATAGTTTGAAAATGTCAACTTCCTTCTCCTGTCCATGTTTGTTTAGTATTTTTGTAATGAAAAGGAAAGAGATTGGGATTGAAAGTAAAGATTAAAACCAAAAGACTTTGTGTTTGCCTGTCGCTCTTTATGATGTGCCCGTTCCTGTCTGCAGTGGCCCTGACTGGTGCCCCAGTGTGGACTGCAGTGACTGTGTACTCCCTCCCTCGGGGGACCCCACGCGGCCAGGCCAACCCTGCAGACCAGGGCTCTTCACACAGGGCTCCATGCGGTGCTCAGGGGCAGCCACGTGGCCCCAGGGAGGGCCAGGCAGGTGTCCTCAGACTTGCCTAGCCTTTGCTTAAAGAAGAAGTTGTTCGGAGTTCCCATCGTGGTGCAGCGGTTAACAAACCCAGCTGGTATCCATGAGGATGGGGGTTCAATCCCTGGCCTCACTCAGTGGGTTAAGGATCTAGCGTTGCCGTGAGCTGTGGTGTAGGTCGCAGACACGGCTCAGATCTGGCATTGCTGTTGCTGTGGCGTAGGCTGACAGCTGTAGCTCTGATTCGACCCCTAGCCTGGGAACCTCCATATGCCACCGAGGTGGCCCTAAAAGACAAAATACAAAAAAAAAAAGGTAGCTTTCTAGAAAGTGCCAACAGCTGCCGTTCCGTGTTCCCAGGTGCTGAGGCTGGAACTAGATGGTGCAGGTGAAGAAGGGTCAAAATGTGGCTTCCACACACAAGGACTTCTTGGCACGTTAGAAACAACAGTTAACCTTCTAGTGCCCTCCCCAGCCTAACTCCTCTGCCCCAAAGCACAAGATCCATTTCAGCTTTCCTGCCCTGCGTGAGTTATCTGGTCCTACCCCTGTTCATAGAAGAGGAAACTGATTGCTAGTGAGAGGCCGTGGCTTTCCCAGGGGTTAGGAGGCTGACTTGTGACAAGCTGGTAGAGAGCCAGATCTCAAGACCAGAGTGCTGGCCTCCTGCTACCTGCTTTCTTTTCTTTTTTTTTTTAAATAAAGTTTCACTAATCACCTTTTTGCTGTTGGGTTTTCACTCTAAATTCATCTGTTCTCAGCCTTGGACCAAATTCCTTTGACTTCATTTTGGCAGACACTAAGACAAATGCCATTCGGTAAACAGCCTATTAGCCGGGGCAAATATGAACAGATGCTGAGTTTCCTTTGTCCCATGTAATTAGGATGAAACAGAGACCTCATGACTTACTAAAGCTGCCTTACAGCCTTGTTGGAATAAAGCCGAATGTAGATAAATATACAAAATAGATACATGGTAGCTCTGAGACTTTTCTTAACTGGGAAAAATAGATGATTTTGGAAGACACTTTGGGTTTCTCTTGCTTTTGTGTGTTTCCTGGAGACATCTCATTAACTTGTTTAAAGGCTTGCCTCTACAGGGCAGCACTGTAAGAGCCCAGCGTTCTTGAGCCACAGACAGAAAGGATGAGTTGCTCCAGGTTTCCTACTGAGGTGGAAGTTAGGGCTCTTTCCTCCGTGACACCACGTGGCAGGTGACAGAGCAACTGCTCACAGTCCTCTGCTGCCCCCTGCCGGAAGCCCTGGGAACAGCTGTTCTGAGACCTGACTCCTGAGATGCTGACCCAGCCTGTGATTCACTGGCCACGCCCTCACTGCCCCCAGTTAACACAGATAATGGAGCAGGGGCTAAAGGTGGGGGCTTATAGGCCTTTTCTGTCGTTATGGGGCCGTGGAAGCACACAGTGGGAGTGAGCCTCCTCATGCAAAGGGACCAACGTTATGTGGCCACAGGGGCCCCGCAAGAAGCACCTGGAAAATTCTTTACTGGTATCTGTTTGGAAAGATAATCAGTGATGTGCTTGTTTGTTGGAAAGAAAAAAAGTGAGGACTATTGAACTTTGTAATCATAAATTGATTTCATATAGATTTCGAAATGGCATTTATTATTTTATTGGTTAACTTTTAACAATTTAGTTTTTTTGAATTGCAAAAGTAATACGTGGGGGAAAAATGGAAAATAAAGAGATGACAAAAAGAAAGTAAAAATATTTTATAATCACATCACACAGAGGTTATGACTTACCATTTTGGTGGATGATGTCTCAATCTTTTTAATACATGTATGTGTAATTTTAACCAAATTAGGATTATACCATCACTTTTAAAGAGGACTGGGGATTCTCATTCTACTTGGTCGACCAGTACTTGGTCGAACTAAAGTAGCAGCTGCCATTTCTGGAAAGACATGTTTTTTTAATTTGCTTAATTAGGATCAAAGCTGGAGGGTGATTATCAGGAAACTCCTGGGATGAGGTTCAGGTAACAGCGAACAGATGGGGAGGCCAGAGGGGAGGAGAGGTCTTTTTCTCTGTTCCAATGAGGGCTCTTACCTGACTAGCTCCTCCCTCTCTAAGGGCTTCCGGCGCCTCCTGTTGCTTCTGAGAAGGGCAGCCCCTGGGTCGCTCAGTTCCCGCGGGGCCTCGTGACTGGCCGGAGGAGGCAGCGGAGAAGAGGAGGACAGCAGCGTGGAGCAAACTTGTGGAGGTAACAGCGTCTGAAGCATCTTGTGGAGGTGCGGGGCCCGCTGCGGAGTCCATCCAGCAGGGGTCTTAATTGGGTTTCCTTAGCTCTTATCCGCGGAGGGGGCTGAGGGGCCTTGAATCGGTCTGTCCCTGCCTGGCTTCTGTCCGTGTCTCTCCGCCCCCCCTCCCACCGCCGCTCAGGGGCTCCAGACTTCTCAGGCTGGAGGGGGCTCCATTCTGACCCCAGGTCCTTGGGGGTGGATGTGGGTGGAGGGAGGGGAATGAGAGTTGAGCGGCGGCGCGGGTGGGAAGGGAGAGCTTGGTCCCTCGCAGCCCGCATGGCTCCTCCTGCTGAGCTTGCGGCTGTGGGAGGGATGGTCGCTGCCCAGCTGGCCCCGAGTGACGGAGCCGCCTCCAAGACAGGCTCCTTCAATGTCACAGCGAGATGGTCCTCGCTTCCGGTTTGTTTCTCTTGGAGTTCAATACTGGGACCTTCTAGTGCTTCTTTTGTCATGAATGAGACCTATATAATTGGGCCTGATGCAGTGTCCTGATGGTCAGGAGGCTGGGAACACCTATCTCCATTTCTTATTGGTAAACCTGTCCTCTCCACTGAATCCCGCCCCCTCCCGGTCCCCCATCCTCGCGCCGCCTCCCCTCCACACACGTTTTCTGATCCTTCTGACAGAGTCTTGCTGTATAATGTCATTTTAGGTGGCCTCAAAATCTGGTTGCAAAAAAGAAAGCTCGGAAGTGCAAATAACCATAGGGTCATGAGCTCCGGTGACCTTCTGGGATAGTTCTTAACCATTTTAGGTCGGGGACCCTTTTGGCCCCATTCTAGTGAACACTGCAGACTCAAATGTCAGAAAAACAGTAATGAATGCGTAAATGGGGAACAGGCTAAAAAGCCTGGCCAGTTTATCAGGACAGCTGGTTACCATTTACCATCTTCATTAGTCTTCAGAAAGACCTTCAATGGCTCACCAGTTACAGCTTCATTGGTCCTACCTGCATAGAATATCAAACACCTGAGACTAAAAGCAGCCTCTCCTCACTGTCAGCCACATGGTATTCAGGGAAGGTATTTCCTAAGAAGGTAGTTACTAAGAAAGAAATTGAGATCCATCACCCTTGGTGTGAGGGTTGGCAAGTGAGACTCCAGCTCAAGGATTCTGTCTCTAGTTTGATGCTCGTTCCTCAGCATTGCACCTTCTGGGAGAAGCGGGACAGTCTTTTGTTTGTTTTGTTTTTATTTTTTAATTTTTATTTTGTATCGGAGTATAGTTAATTTACGATGTTATGTTAGTTTCAGGTGTACGGCAAAGTGGTTCACTGTTACATATATCCAGTCTTTTTCAGATTCTTTGCCAAGATAGGTTATTAGATAACACTGAACAGTGTTCCCTGTGCTATAATAGGTCCTTGTGGTTATCTATTTTATATATATTAATGTGTGTATACTAATCCCAAACTCTGAATTTATCCCTCTGCTACCCCTTTCCCCTTTGGTAACCATAAGCTTGTTTACTTAGTCTGTAAGTCTGTTTCTGTTTTATAATAAGTTCATTTGTATCTTTCTTTTGGATTCCACATGTAAGTGATATTATGTTATTTGTCTTTCTTTGACTTCACTTAATATGGTAATTTCTAGGTCCATCCATGTTGCTACAAATGACATTATTTCTTTTTATGGCTGAGTAATATATATTATATGTTATATATAATTAATATATATAATATGGCCGAGTTATATATATATATTATATGTTAATCTCACATCTTCTTTATCCATTCCTCTATCCATGGACATTAAAGTTGCTTCCATGTCTTGGCCACTGTAAATAGTGCGACAGTGAACATTAGGGTGCATATATCTTTTCAAATTATGGTTTTCTCCAGATATATGCCCAGGATTGGGATTGCTGGATAATATGGCAGTTCTAATTTTAGTCTTTTAAGGAATCTCCATACTGTTCTCCATGGCTGTTGTACCAATTTACATTCCCACCAGCAGTGCAGGAGGGTTCCGCCTTTTCGCCACACCCTCTCCAACATTTGTTATTTGTAGACGTATTAATGATGGCCATTCTGACTGGTGTGAAGTGGTACCTCACTGCAGTTTTGATTTGCGTTTCTCTAATAATTAGTGATGAGCATTTTTTCATGTGCCCATTGGTTATCCATATGTCGTCTTTGGAGAAATGTCTATTCAGGTCTTCTGCCTATTTTTCATTGCGGTGTTTGTTGCTTTTTTGCTGCTGAGTTATATAAGTTGTTTGTATATTTTGGAGATTAAACCATTGTGGGTTGCATCATTTGCAACTATTTACTCCCATTCCAGGTATTGTCTTATTATTGTTGTTGTTGTTGTTTTCCTTTGAGGTGCAAAAGCTTATAAATTTGATTAGGTCCCATTCGTTTATTTTTGCTTTTATTTCTATTGCCTTGGGAGACTGACCTAAGAAAACATTTGTATGGTTGATGTCAGAATGTTTTGCCTGTGTTCTCTTCTAGGAGTTTTATGGTGTTTTGTCTTATCTTTAAGCCATTTTGAGTTTATTTTTGTGTATGGAGTGAGCGTGTGTTCTAGTTTCATTGATTTACAAGCAGCTGTTGGTTTTCCCAGCACCACTTGCTGGAAAGAACTGTCTTTTTCCCATTTTTTATTCTTGCCTCCTTTGTCGAAGATCAATTGACCATAGGTGACTGGGTTTATTTCTGGGTTCTCTATTCTGTTCCATTGGTCTGGATGTCTGTTTTGGTACCAGTACTGCACTCTCTTGATTACTGTAGTTTTGTAATATTGTCTGAAGTCTGGGAGAGTTATACCTCCTTCTTTGTTTATTTTTCTTCAAGGTTGCTTTGGCAATTCTGGATCTTTTACAGTTCCATAATAAATTTTTGGATTGTTTGTTGTAGTTCTGGCTAATGTCCTGGCTAATTTGATAGGGATTGCATTAAATCTGTAGGTTGCTTTGGGTAATATGGCCATTTTAATGAAAACTAATTTCTTCCAATTCAGGAGCATGGGGTATCTTCAGTTTCCTTGATTAATGTTTTATAGTTTTCAGCATATAAGTCTTTCACGTCCTTGGTCAGGTTTATTTCTAGGTATTTAATTTTGGGGGATGTAATTTTAAAAGGTGTTGTATTTTTATATTCCTTTTCTAATATTTCATTGTTAGTATACAGAAATGCAACCAATTTCTAATAATCATGTAGCTGGCTACTTTGCTGAATTCCTTGATCAGTTCAGGTAGTTTTTGTGTGGAGGCCTTAGGGTTTTCTCTACATAGTATCATGTCATCTGCATATAGTAACAATTGTAACTCTTTCAATTTGGATACCTTTCTTTTGCCTGATTGCTGTTGCTAGGACTGCCAATACTATTGTGGAATAAAAGTGGTGAGAGTGGGCATACTTGTTCCAGATTTTAGTGGGAAGGCTTTCAGTTTTTCTCCATTGAGTATTATACTGATGTGGGTTTGTAATAAATGGCTTCTATTATGTTAAGATATGTTCCCTCTATACCCACTTTGGTAACAGTTTTTTTTTTTTTTTTAATCATGAATGGATGTTGGATTTTGTCAAATGCTTTTTCTTTTTCTTTTTTTTAAACAATGAATTTTATTTCAATTATCATCACAAGTCAATGTGATAGATTTTGTGTCCCAAACCCACAGTGCATCCTCCCACCCCCCATATCGTCTTACTTGAAAAACCAAGGTTTTGCAAAATCTGTGAGTCATTGTTCTTCAAAGAAGATCATTGTGTCTCTTTAGTTTCCACATGTAAGTGGTAGCATTGGGTGTTGCTGTCTAATTGTCTGACTGGTTTCACTTCACATGATAATTGCTAGGTCCATCCATGTTGCTGTAAATGTTGTTATTTCATTCCTTTTAATGGCTGAGTAATATTCCATTGTGTGTATGTACCATATCGTCCCTATCCACTTCTCTGTCAATGGGCATTTAGGTTGTTTCCATGACCTGGCTTCTTCCCTCTCTAGCTGCTTTAGATGTAGTTAGGTTGTTTATGTGAGCTTTTTCTTGTTTCCTGAGGTAGGCTTGTATTGCTATAAACTTTTCTCTTAGAACTGCTTTTGCTGCATCCCAGAGGTTTTGGAGTGTC
>PVHT021183693.1:53544683-53639716 GCA_004024745.2 Catagonus wagneri
TTTATTTATTTATTTATTTTTCTTTATTTAGCCCTGCACCTGCAACATATGGAGGTTTCCAGGCTAGGGGTCGAATTGGAGCTACAGCTGCCAGCCTGTGCCACAGCCACAGCAATGCTGGATCTGAGCCGTGTTTGTGAACCACATCACAGCTCATGGCAATATCAGATCCTTAACACACTGAGTGAGGCTAGGGATGGAACCTGCATCCTCATGGATCTTAGTCAGGTTCGCCAGCCGCTGAGCCATGACGGGAACTCCTGATGACTATCTTTAGTGTTGTATTTGGTTTGCTTTTTCTTTGTGTATGTCTATTGTGGTTTCTTGAGTTGTTTATATTAGATTTTGATATAGCAGTATATATATGCACAGGATTGTTTTAAGTTGCTGGTCTCTTAATTTCAAATGCGTTTTCAATATTCTTTTTTATTTTCTTTTTTCATGACTGTTAATTTTGATAGCATATTTGTAGATTATTGTAGATTTTTGGTTTTTGGTTCCCATGAGGCTTTGATATAGCTGTATATATACATACAAGATTGCTTTAGATTGCTAGTTTCTTAATTTCGAAAGCATTTCTACTATCCTGGTTTGTACTCTTCTCATAATTGCTGGTTTTGATATCATATTTGTGTGTGGATGATTTTCCTACCATATTTGTATGCTTGCCTTTACCCATGCACTTTGCCATCATATTTTTCTTGTTTCTAATTCTGGCCTTTTCTTTTCCACCTAGAGAGATTCCTTTAGCATTTATTGTAAAGCTGGTTTGGTGGTGCTGAATTCCCTTAGCTTTTGATTGTCTATAAAGCCTTGATCTCATCAGCAAATCTGAATAAGAACTTTGGTGAGTAGAGTATTCTTGCTTATAGGTTTTTCCTTTCCATCACTTTAAATACTCTGGTGGGTAGGGTCATGTAAAGAGGTCTGTTTAGAAATGGCTGTGGGTTCAGGACAACTTTAAGCAGCTTCTCTGCTGATGCGTGGGGCTGCCCCACCCTGCTGGTTGTCTGTCCTGAGGCATCCCAGCACTGGAGCCTGCAGGCTATTGTGCCACTCCCTTCTGGCCTGCAGAGTTTCTGCTGAAAAATCAGCTGGTAACCTAATGGGGATTCCCTTATATTATTTGTTGCTTTTCCTTTATTGCTTTCAATATTTTTTATTTGCCTTTAAATTTTGTCAGTCTGATTACTAGATGTCTCAGCATTTTCCTCCTTGGGTTTATCCTGTATGGGACTCTGTGCATCCTGGGCTTGAATGGATATTTTCTTGTACACTTCAGGAAATTTTCAGCTATTATCGCTTCAAATATTTTCTCAAGCCCTTATTTTCTCTCTTCTCTGTCTGGGACTCCTATAATGCAAATGAATGTTGTCCCAGAGGTCTCTTAGATTGTCTTGATTTCTTTTCTTTCTTTTTTCTTCATTCTGCTCCACAGCAGCGATTTCCACCAATCTGTCTTGAGCTCACTTACTTGTTTTTCTGTCTCATTTATTCTGCTATTGATTCCTTCTAGTGTATTTTTCATTTTGGTTATTGTATTGTTCATCTCTATTTTTTTGTTCTTTAAATCTTCTAGCTCGTTGTTAAACATATCTTGTATCTTCTGGGTCTGTTCCTCCATTCTTTTTCTGATATCTTAGTTCATATTTATGTCATTGCTCTGAATTCTTTTTCAAGTAGATTGCCTTTTTCCACTTAGTTGTTCTTACGGGGTTTTATCTTGTTCCTTCATCTGGGATATATTTCTCTGCCATCTCATTTTTTTCTGTCTTTCTGTGTTTGTGGTCTCTGTTCCTCAGGCTGCATTATTGTAGTTCCTCTTGCCTCTGGTGTTTACCCCCGGTAGGTGAGTTTGGTCCAGGGGCTTGTGCATGCTTCTTGGTGGGAAGAACTGTTGCTTGCCTACTGGGGGGTGGAGCTGAGTCTTGTCCCTTTGGTGGATAGGGCCATGTCAAGAGGTATGTTTAGAAGCGGCTGTGGGTTTAGGACAACTTTAAGCAGCTTCTCTGCTGATGCATGGGGCTGCCCTACCCTGCTGGTTGTCTGTCCTGAGGCATTCCCAGGACTGGAGCCTGCAGACAATTGGGTCAGGCCAGGTCTCTGCCAAAATAGTGAGTTCAGAATTCCTGCTGTGACTCAGCAGAAACGAACTTGACTGGTATCTGTGAGGATGCAGGTTTGATCCCTGGCTCTGCTCAGTGGGTTAAGGATCTGGCATTACTGCAATCTGTGGTGTAAGTTGCAGATACATCTCAGATCCTGTGTTTCTGTGACTGTGATGTAGGCCAGCAGCTACAGCTCCAATTCGACCCCTAGCCTGGGAACTTCTATACCCTGCAGGTGTTGCCTTAAAAAGAAAAAAAAAAAAAACCGAAACCCCCAAAACAACAAAATGGTGATTTCTGGGAGAGCTCACTTCAGTGTATCAATGTATACTCTCTGGTCCCCAGCCACCAGAGTCCTTGCCCCCGCAGTGAGCCACAGCTGACCCCTACCTCCCCAAGAGTCCCTCGAAGACACACAATTAGGTCTAACCAGGCTTCTATGGAGTTACTGCTTTGTCCTGGGGCCAGTGCACATGAAACGTGTATGCATCCTTTACAAATGGAGTCTCTGTTTCCCCTTCTACACTCAAGCTCTGCTGGCTTTCAAAGCCAAATTCTCTGGGGACTCCTCCTCTTGATTCCAGACCCTCAGGCTGGGGAGCCTGATATGGGACTCAGAACTCTCCTGTGAGAGAAACTCTGCAATGTAATTCTTTTCCGTTTTGTAGGTCACCCACCTGGCACATATGGGATTTGATTATAACACGACAGCACCCCTCCTACTGTCTCACTGTGTCGTCTTCTTTGTCTTTGGATAGAATATCTTTTTTTGGTAGGTTCCAGTCTCCCCCCCCCCCCATGGTTGTCAGCAATCAGTTGTGATTTTGGTGTTCTTATGAGAGGAGGTGAGCACAAGTCCTTCTAATCTGCCATCTTGTCTCCTCCCTCAGAACTGTCTTTTCTTATCCTTGAACTCTCTAGTATGACTGAGTCAACTGGGTTTCTGCCTTGGAGGCACATACCTCTACTGAAGCACCTCTGCATGCAGGCAAAGAGATTATAAAATGTCTCCCCCTCTCCCTATTCCTTGTTTCTTTTTCTCTTATCCCATGTTATCAGCAATGTCTGATACATATGTGGTAACCAAAAATCCAGATACAGCCCAAGGAACTTTTCTATTTAAAAAATGAGGGCGTTCCTGTCATGGCACAGCAGAAACGAATCCGACTAGGAACCATGAGTTTGCAGGTTCAATCTCTGGCCTCACTCAGTGGGTTAAGGATGTGACATTGCTGTGAGCTGTGGTGTAGGTCACAGATCCTGTGTTGCTATGGCTGAGGCATAGGCTGGCAGCTGTAGCTCAGATTTGACCCCTAGCCAGGGAACCTCCATATGCCATGGGTGCAGCCCTAAAAGGCAATCAATCAATCAATCAATCAATCAATAGGAAAGATGACTACTGACATATATTTCATGATTCCTATTAAGACTTCTTTCCATGGACTTGACCATGTGTTCATGTAGGCAGTGGTTCATTGCTCATCTCCTTGCCAGTCCAGCCAGCCCTGTTGAAATGGCATATTTGAGTGCTTATATGTGATAGTTGGCATTCACATCCTGGCCTGTGACCATAACACAATATTTAAAAACTTAGAAAAACCTACACTGAATAGAACACAACGCCAACCAAGAGTTGTGGGTTGAACCCTGTATGAAGGTCTCCGCATGGGTGGGTGGGAGAGCTGGGCAGAGGAGGAAGAGACCAGGGCTGCCTGGCTTTCTGCCTGCTGAACACTATCCCTGAGGGTTTGTTCCTGCTCAGGCTGCAGGAACGGCAGGCTAGACCTGAGTTGGGCGATATCCCCTATCAGATAGACCCAGACTCTAAAAGGGGAAGAAGACAACCAGAGGAAGGAAGAGGGAATGCTGCAACCCAAGAGTAGACCACAGGGGTTTGGGGAAGTCTGAGGGCAGCAGGATGACAGGGGTGAGGGATGGAGAAGAAAGCATAGGGGGAAAAGGTAATCAGAACTTGACCAGGCTGATTTTCCCTGAGAACATTCTATGAGGTGAATAAGACCTTAAGTACATATTCAGCTTTGCTTAAAAAAAAAAAAAAAAAAAAAAAAAAAAAAAAATATATATATATATATATATTTTTTTTTTTTTTTGGCTATTTTTAGGGCTGCACCCGTGGCACATGGAGGTTCCCAGGCTAGGGGTGGAATTGGAGCTACAGCTGCCAACCTATGCCACAGCCACAGCCACAGCCACACCAGATCCGAGCTGCGTCTGCAACCTACACCACAGCTCAAGGCAACGCTGGATTGTTAACCCACTGAGCAAGGCCAGGGATCAAACCCGCAACCTCATAGTTCCTAGTCGGATTCGTTAACCACTGTGCCATGACGGGAACTCCTATATGTATATATATTTTAAACTCAACATCATCTCTACTTCAATTATCTACTCAAGTGATGGCAGAAAACTTATTAAGAAGGACTGGGTTTTGTTAAACACAGTTGTTTCAGGAAGCCCCAACCAGTGGGCCACATAGCATGACACTGGCAGTAGGCCCATGGAGCTGTCCCCTGCTGAGATGTCACTGTCGTCGTCAGGACCACTTCCACTGCTGTGCTCATATGATGGTGGAAAGCCTTCAGGTTCACCAGATCTGTTTTTCTCTTAACTCCCGTGCCCTTCTTAAGGAAATGTAGCTTCTCTTTCGTGATGTCTGGAGCCAAAGGAAACTCAGGCTGCCGCAGGCTCTGCCCCAGCCACGCGTAGCCTACAGGTCCACAGGCCCACTCTGCGCTGGGGTGGGTTCTCTGTAGTCAGTAGTCTGCTGGGCCCTTCCTAGAAGAGCCAGACCCAGAGCTCTTCTGCTGTTGACGTGTCTGTTTTCCTCCCCTGCCTGTCCCCTGCCTGGTGCTGGGGAGCCCAGGTCCCAGCCCACCCTAGGATCTGACTGTGCCACCCCTCTGCCTTATGTTGCTCTCCCCAGGCCAGAGGAAGACTCCTTTGTTCCTTTGGTGGGAAAGAGAGAAGAAAATGTTCTTCCAAACCAGTGTTTAGGCCAAGACCTTAAGGTTTTAAGTTAGAAAATTTTCTAATTGTTTTGTTTCTGTTTGTATTTGCATTCTGGCAGCCCTTTCCTGAGGCTCAGAGGCCAAGTATGGGCTGGAAGGGCTGTGGAGAAAACAGACTGCAGAGTCAAAAAAAAAAAAAAAATCACTTTCACTTGATAATTAATGCAAGGCCAGATTACAAACTTTATTATTTATTTATTTACTTTATATGGTGGTTCCCACTCTAGGGTTGAATTGGGGCTATAGCTGCTGGCCTGAGTCACAGCCACAGCAATGCCAGATCTGAGCTGCGTCTGCGACCTACACCACAGCTCAAGGCAACGCCAGATCCTTAACCCACTGAGTGAGGCCAGGGATGGAACCTGCATCCTCATGGATCGTGGTCGGGTTCGTTACTGCTGAGCCAGGATGGGAACTCCAGATTATGAACTTTAAAGGCTCTAGGATCTTAAAAAAAAAAAAAAAGATTTGACACCCAGTCCTATAATCCAGAATAAAAACATTTACTAAAACAGCATTAACTATAAATTAAAAACCCCAAGGAGTCCTGATGCCACCCCAGCCAACCCCCCATTTTAAAAAAGTACCAGATTCCTTCAAAAAAACCCGCTTTGGTACCCTTGCTCCACAGGCCCCCTTAGCCTATGCTCGGTCAGCCACTGTGTGCCCTGGCGCTGACGGCACGATATCGCATCCATCAGCTACATACAGGGTGCAGGAAGCAAATTGCCTAGTGTGTTGGTTACCCTTGACTGATATGGGGCTCACAAGAGCCAAGTAGCTGTTTCTTTGGGAGAGATCGCTGAAAGTAACCAAAAGTTGAAGGCGGGGAGGCTGCAGGAAGGCTGTGTCTTGGCAGTATCGAGTTGTTGTCTTCTTAGGGCTGGACGTGGGGAAGCTGTAGCCCACCGTTAAATGTCCTAGCTATTGCTGCACAACCCCTCCTCCAAATTCCATGGCGCACAATTATGAGCATTTATCACCATGCTCAGACCGGGTGGGGTCCCTGTGCATTAGGCTGTGCAACGCTGGTGTGGGCTCTGCTGTTTTTCTTCTTCTGGGACGTGTGGGGTAATCAAGGTATGTTCTTCTCACGGTGGTGATAGAAATGAAACGGGTGAGCAGAAAACAAGTCTAGGCTGCTGTCCACTCTCACTCCATTGACTAGAGTTACATTGATGAGCCCAGCATCAGTGGAGCGTGGAAATACACCCCTCCTCAAACGGGAAGAACCGATGCGTCCTATGGTAAAGTATGTGGATTTGGGGAGGAAGGAAGTGGACCTAATAGAACTGGTACTTGAGTTTTGCCATGTTGAGTCCTGGTAGCAGTGGAAGCACCTGAGTTGTGACTGATGGGAAGGAAAGGCTGGCTGCTGTTTATTGGAATGGTACGGAAGTACTTTAAAAAGTTTAGTCTAGAAACTAAGTGTAATGTTTGGGACAGCATATGTAGTGTTTACTCCTTGTGTTCAATAAATACTTGATTAAATGGTGAAAGAATATTGTATGTATAGTATGTATGTGCATGTAGACATAAGAGGGGGGGTAAAGTGTAATAAAAATACCAAACTGAAGGGTAAGGAGAGGGATTCTAGCCCTTACTCTGCCTATAATTAGCTCTTCTTGTATGAATCATTTCCCTATGGGCCTCGATTTCATCTATGAAGTGGGGTGATCAGCTTAGATGATCTCTAAGGGGCTTTCTCTATCAGTTTCCTAAGACTGTGGGACAGAGCCCCTGCTTCAGCTGCGGACAGATCCCATTTCTATTGGCTTGATCCCCCTACACAACCTTTGCACCCCCAGCCTCCTCCCAGCGTGCCTTTTCAAGGGCATGTGCTCAATGCCTCGTACTCACTGGTGTGGATCCGAGCATAGAAGCACCACAATCATCCATAACCAGGCTGCTACAGCCCAACTGGGGACCACATGGCTGGGCTCAGGATTCCTGGTTGTGACAGGCCTTTCTCAGGACTTGTTTCCAAGCTTCCCGTATTGCAGATGACAGTACAGTCAAGATTCCTTCTACTTTGCAAGTAATTTATTCCTCTAGGTGCTTATAAAACTCTCCTGATGGTCAGTAATTGACAGGATATGCCTGTCCCAAATATCTGTCTGGAACTTAGCGGGCCTTTTTCATCTATAGACAAGTATTTTTTCAAACTGTAGAAATTTCAATCATTTCTATAATTATTTCCTGTCTTCTTATATTCATGTATCTGCCCTCTGAGCCTTTCATCTATTCCTACTTTTATTTCTTTGTCCCTTTGTTTTCAATTTTGATATTTTCTTCCACTTGATCTTCCACAAATCTAGCTAATACTATCATGCCATATTTAAACTTTTTCCCCATTAATCACGGACGTAGAGAACAGACTTGTGGTTGCCAAGAGGTAGGGGGAGTGGGAGGAACTGGGAATTTGCGGTTAATAGATACAAACTATTGCCTTTGAAATGGATAAGCAATGAGATCCTGCTGTAGAGCACTGGGAAATATATCTATCTAGTCACTTAAAGCATGCTAATGTGAGAAAAAAGAATGTATACATGTGTGACTGGGTCACCTTGCTGTACACAGAAAATTGACAGAACACTAAACCAGCTATAATGGAAAAAAAGTAAAATCATTAAATAATTTTTTTCCATCAAAATTTCAAACTCAAAGCTGAAATTTTTATTCTAGTTCCCCCCAACCCCAACACAAATTGTGTCATTTTGTTCTTGTTACTCAGAAGTAGGACTGTCTTTAGCTCACTCTCCCCAGAAGGCACTTGGGCTTCTACTCATTAAGAGATACTTGCTGGGCCCATTCCAGGTAACATCCTGGCTCTCCTGGACCCAACACCTGTTCCAGGTGGTTTTCTCTACTTTCCTCCCCCGGTTGCTGGGCTTCCTCAGGTGCTCTAATTTGCGTGGGCCTGGCTCTGACCACCTTGAGCCTCATGTAGCCGCAAACCCAGGGCTGGTAGAAGCTCCAGATTGCATTTATGGGCCCCCATTGCACTGACAAGGATGGGCTGTCAGCAACCCCAGCTCCTCCCCAGGCAGGACATCCATTTGGTCCCGATGTGTACACACATCCACACCCACACCTTAGATCTAGCCTCCTCTCTCCCTTGGGCCCACCTACCTTGAAGGAGATGATCCCCTGAATCTGTCATCTTCTCTGGAGAGCCTGGCAGAGCCCGTGGGGCTTTTGGGTCTTGCCCATGTGGACCCAGAAGTCAGGAGAGGTGGGGGAGTGGAAGTTAAGTGCCCTCAGGCTGCTGCCACCCACACTTCGGTGCCCCTACCCAGACTGGATCAGTTCACATCAGCATGTGTGAGGCTGAGTTGGGTCTGAGACCCCAGGCCTGTGTTGGCCACAGGCTGGTTATGAGCAGATGCCTTGACTTTTCAGGGTCTACACTTCTGTAGCTCTGAAGGAGAGTGAAGGACCCAGGTTTCTTGGGTCCTGCGGCACTACCGACCGGCTTATGCTCTGCTAAACGCCCGAGAGCACTGAAGGAGGCCGCAGGGCAGTCCGGCACTCCTGTCAGTCTTACAGGTGTTCTGGGCACCCTGTGAGAACGGTTCCCGTTTTCTTCACTAGGAGCAGCACTAAAAGCTCAGACCGCACGTTTTGTAAATATTTCTCAACTGAGAAAGGGCTACTAAACTATCAAATGCCTCTAAAATACTTGTATGCTAAACAGCGCCCTCGTAGGTCCTAGACAGCCAGGTTCTGCTTTGTCTTGTTTCAATCTGTGCTCCAAAGTTTTATGATTCCAGACTGTACTGGATTTTTTTTTCAAGAAACATCAAAAACACCTTGGAGGCACTAGTCAGAAATGCAATTTCCAGGCCTCACTTCGTATCTGCTGAAGCAGAATCTCTGATGGTGGGGCCCAGGGATCTACATTTTATTTGATTTTGTTATTATTTTCCATTATAGCTACTTGACAGTTTTCTGTCAATTTTTCAGCTGTACAGTGTGGTGACCCAGTTATGCATACATATATAGATCAGGGATCTGCATTTTAAATATATGGCAGGGGCCAGGTGATTCTTTGTTGCTGCTCTGATTTCCCTTCAAGTTACCCACAAGGGGCCCTGGGTGAGCTTTAATAACAGAGCTGCTTATTGCAGGAATAAGTTTTTTTCAGGAGATGGAGGGAGAGCCCCCAAGACCATCTCACTGCAGAAGAAAAATGTGACTGACCAGGGCAGTGGTTCCCAAAGTGTGGTCCTTGCACCAGCAGCATTGGCACTGCCTGAGAACTTGAGATAAGTGCAAACCTTCATGTCCCATTCTAGACCAGAGCCAGAGATGTTGGATGGGGGCTAGCATCTGATTTAATGAGACCCAGGCGACTCTGCTGTGTGCTGAAGTGTGGGAACCAGTGAGTAAGTCCATGAAGCGGGCACTTGAGACCTCAGCACACTGCTGGAAAGGTCTCTCAACCATGAGGTCACCAAGACTTTGAAGATAACCAAGAGATTTCTATAGGTCTTATTAGAAAAGCTTCTGCTACCCCCTCATTTCCAGCTGCGCCTGAGTAGTCCCGAGGCCACACACCTCTTCCACTTCCTCCCAGCCTTAGTCCTTGACAGCCTACCTTTCCCAGAGGGAACTTCTCTGCAGAAGCAGCACCGGCACCCAAAGCTCAACCGGATTTTAGAGCAGAAGCTGTTATGTGAGCCCCCAACATAAGCACCTGAGTGAAATAACAGCTTCCCTCTAAGTGCTGAGAGCTGAAGAGTGGGGCAGTCAGGGGTGGGAACAGCTGTCATCTGGAGGCAATGCACAATC
Source organism: Catagonus wagneri (assembly GCA_004024745.2). Taxonomy (NCBI): domain Eukaryota; kingdom Metazoa; phylum Chordata; class Mammalia; order Artiodactyla; family Tayassuidae; genus Catagonus; species Catagonus wagneri. The sequence goes on from PVHT021183693.1 coordinate 53,554,615, forward strand.
TCTAGTCATGAACGTGATAAGGAAAAGCAGACTAGGAGGTGCTGGTGGAATCAGAACTGAGAGCCTTCAAATGCAATGCCACCTGCCCCTGCTCAAGATCCCCAGGGCCTTGGATGTTCGTTCAGTGGTGCCATTTTGAAATGATCATCTGAGCCCACACCCTTCACTCCCCTCTAAGATGCTCTCTGAACAGACCAAAGAAATATAAAAATGGGGGAAATCTAACACCAGTATTGGAGACTAGGGAGCATCCAGAAACTCAGGAATTTCTAGGAGAAAGTGCACTTGGGACCAGAGTGAGAGGGCTTCCTGTCATGTGCACAAAGGCAGGGCCTGTGAGGACAGGTAGCTGTGCCCAGCCCTCCTTTGTCTTTATTTCTAAATGTGAAAGCTGACATCTCTGTCAGTGCTGTAGGATTCCCAAACAAACCTCCAAATGAAACTTGAGAACGCCTGACATTGCTGTCCTTTTAAATAAATGAAGGAACAGCTGGTCCGTTTGTAATAGAAATTAGGCAAAAGGAGGCAGTGACTAGGGTTAGCACAGGTCTGCACTGCTGCCTCAGGGAACAAAGAAATGATGACATGAAAATCAGATACTGGCTTCAGGGGCTCAGCTACAGTCACCTGCTTCCCCAACGGGCTCCCCGGGTGAGTGAGCAATGGCAGTGCTAGGAGCATCTGAACAGCTGAACACCTGTACTATTACTTTTAAGCAGAAGAAGAGGGGAAAAGCTAGTATATAAGAATTATTAGAGCACCACATTAGAATAAAGGACTCACGAAATGCTGGACTGGCTTTAGCCTCTTGATAGCCTAAAATGTCTGTCTCATGGCAATGAAAAGAATCATCAAGAAGTCTGATCTAGAGATGGGGGATCTTCAAACATGGAAGATTCTAACACAGATTAGACTGTGATTGCCTAACCAGTATCGGTTTCAACAAAAGAAAGTTTGAAAAGGAAATGATTGGAGTGATCGCAAGTCACTGAATATTTCCTGCAGACCAGGGTTAAGTCCAGAAGCCAATCAGGACCCATGGAAGAATCCAAGCAGTATTAAAGGCAGCTTATTATTTCAAGGCAGTGGCATCTCAGGAGACCGTGTATCTTCAAGGCCTTCACAAAAATGTATCCGAGACACTCAAACAGCAAGTCTACTCAAATAAGCTTCCCAAGCAGCTCTCCTGTACATCTCAGCTGCTTCCAGGCGATTGGCTGACATTATTATGCCCCGACCCACGATGATGATATCAGAACCTCGTTTGCCAATGACTTCTTGCGGGCTGTTGTACTGCTGGCCCAGATTATCACCTACAAAGACACAAACGTTTCATGTCATACAGAAAACCAGAAAACCCATCACATGACTCTTCTGAAAAGCAACCTAATTGAAACAAAAATATGCTCGTGTTGGCCATGGCCCTTCTACAAAGCAAGTGAATAAAAGTAGGTGAAGAGACTCCTAGGATTAGCCAGAGACCTCCACAGTGGAGACAGATGCTAACCAATTCCTTTTTTTTTTTTTAATCTAAATTTAGTTTAACTTTTATATTAGAGTATAGCTGACTTACAATGTTATATTAGTTTCAGATGCATAGCAAGGAGATTCAGTTACACATTTCCATTCTTTCAGATTCTTTTCCTTTTACAAAATACTGAGTAGAGCTCCCTGTGCTATATATACAGTAGATCCTTGTTGGTTATTTTATATATAGTAGTGTGTATATGTTAATCCCAAACTCCTACTTTATCCTTTCCCTTCATGTTTCCCCTTTGGGAGCCACAAATTAGTTTTCAAAAATCTGTGAATCTGTTTCTGTTTTGTTAATAGGTCCTTTTTTTGGGGGAAGGGGGATGTTGTGCACATGGCATATGGAAGTTCCCAGGCCTGGGATGGAACATGTACCACAGCGATGACCTGAGTGAGTCCTAGCAGTGACTTGAGCTATTGTAAACAGCACTGCGATGAACACTGAGGTGTATGTATCTTTTCAAATTATAGTTTTCTCTGGATAGATGCCCAGGAGTGACATTGCTGGATCATATGGCAGTTCTACTTTTGGTCTTTTAAGGAACCTCCATACTGTTCTCTATAGTAATTGTACCAATTTACATTCCCACCAATGGTGTACAACAGTTTCCTTTTTTCACACCACCTTCAGCATTTTTGTACATAGACTATTATTTTAAGGGCTGCACCTGTGCCATATGGAGGTTCCCAGGCTAGGGGTAGAATCAGAGCTGCAATTGCCAGCCTATGCCACAGCCACAGCAATGCCAGATCTGAGCTGCACCTGCGACCTACACTGCAGCTCATGGCAACACAGGATCCTTAACTCACTGAACAAGGCCAGAAATCGAACACACATCCTCATGGATACTAGTCAGGTTCATTTCTCCTGAGCCACAATGGGAACTCGTATTGTCTGCAGACCTTTTGATGATGGCCATTCTGACCAGTGTGAAGTGATACCTCGCTAGTTTTGATTTGCATTTCTCTAATAATTAATGAAGTTGAGCACCTTTTCATGTACTTTGGGCCACCGGTATGTCTTCTTTGATTTCATGTTTTGGTGATCAATCTCTTGTCTGTCAATTCATTTGCAAAGATTTTCTCTCCTATGGGTTGTCTTTTTGTCTTGTTGATGGTTTCTTTTACTGTGCAACAACTTTTTAAAGGTTTAATTACGTCTCATTTGTGCATTTACGTTCCAGGAGGTGGGTCCAAAAAGACATTTATGTCAGAGTGTTCTGCTTATGTTTTTCTGAAAAACTATAGGAGTTTTATAGTATCCAGCCTAACCTTTAGGTCTTTAATCCATTTTTAGCTTTTTTTGTTCAGGTGTTAGAAAATGTTCTAATGGAGCTGTCCAGTTTTCCCAGCACTACTTATTGAAGAGACTGTCATTTCTCCATTGAATATTCTTGCCTCCTCTTTGTAGACTATTTGACCACAGGTGCATGGGTTTATTTCCGGCTTTCTATCCTGTTCCACTGATCTATATTTCGGTTTCTGTGCCAGTACCATACTGTTTTAATGACTAGTTTTGCAGTATAAACTCAGGGAGCCTGATTCCTTTAGCTCCATTTCTTCTCCCTTAGGATTGCTTCAGCTCTATTCAGGGTCTTCTGTGTTTCCATACAAACTTAAATTTTTTTGTTCTAGTTCTGTGAAAAATGCCATTGGTAATTTGATAGGGATTGCATTGAATCTGTAGATTGCCTTGGGTAGCATACAGTCATTTTGACAATATTGATTTTTCCAATCCAAGAGCATGGCATATCTTTCCATATGTTTGTATTATCTTTGATTTCTCTCATCAACATCTTACAGTTTTCAGAATAGACAGGACTCTTGCCTCCTTAGATATGTTTATTCTTAGGTAGTTTATTCTTTTTAATGCAATGGTAAATTTGTTTCCTTAATTTTTCTCTTTGACCTTTCATTTTTTAGTTTTTAGAAATGCAGGAGATTTCTGTGTATTAATTTTGTATCCTTCAACTTTGCACATTGATGAGCTCTAGTAATTTATGGTAGCATCTTAAGGATTTTCTACGTATAGTATCATGTCATCTGCAAACAGTGACAGTTTTACTTCTTCTTTTCCCATTTGGATTCCTTTTATTTCTTTTGCTTCGCTAATTGTCGTGGCTAGGATGTCCAAAACTATGTTGAATAAAAGTGGCGAGAGGACATCATTGTCTTGTTCCTGATTTGAGAGGAAATGCTTTCAGCTTCTCACCACTGAGAATGATGTTAACTGTGGGTTTGTCATATATGGCCTTTATTATGTTGAGGTAGGTTCCCTATATGCCTGCTTTCTGGAAAGTTTTTATTGTCAATGAGTGTTGAATTTTGTCATAAGTTTTTTTTTGCATCGACTGAGATGATCATGGATTTTATTCTTCAATTTGTTAATGTGGTGTATATCACATTTATTTGACTCATGGATACTGAAAAACTTTTGCATCCACTGGGATAAATCCCACTTGATCATGGTGTATGATCCTTTTAATGTATTGTTGGATTCAGTATGCTAGTATTTTGTTAAGGATTTTTGAATCATCAGTAATGTTGGGCTGTAACTAATTTATTTTCAATGTCCAATTTTAGAGCATGCATAGTTTAACAATATCAAAAACCAAAAATAAAAAAAGTTCAATACCGAATGAAATAAAACTGCCTCACAATTAAAGACAATTTTAGCTTACATCTTAGAATCACTGTGACACACTGTTGGTAAAGTCCTCACAAGGTATCTAACCTGATCACAACCACATACGTCAACTTTCTGCCACAGCCCCATCAAGTGCTTAGATTATGTATAAACTCATATCCTTAATTTTGGCTTTCTGTTCTTTATAAAAAAAAAAATTACTGAGGTTTAACTGACATGTGAAATTAGTTTTAGGTGTACATCATTATTTAGTATTTGTATACATTATGAAATGATCATCATCATAAGTCTAGTTAATGTCCATCACCTTGCATAATCACAAAAATTTTTTGTGATAAAAATTTTGATCTTAGTAACTTTCAAATATGTGGTACAGTTTTATTAACAATGTTGTATGCTGTACATTACATTCCCATGGCTTACTTATTTTATAACTGGAGGTTTGTACTCTTTGACTCCCTTCACCCATTTCATCCGTCCTTACTCAGTGACTGGCAACAATCAATCTGTTTTCTGTACTTAAAAGCTTTTTTTTTTTTTTGCTTTTGTTTCTAGGTAATACATATAAGTACAATCATATAGTATTTGTCTTTCTCTGATTTATTTCACCTAGCATAACCTCAGGGGCACTCATCCATATTATCACAAATATCAGGGTTTCTTTCTCTTTTTTTAATGGCTATGTAACATTGTATACATAAACCACATATTTTCTAACCGTTTAGAAATGGAACTTCGGTTGTTTCCGTATCTTGGTCATTGTAAATAATGCTGCAGTGAACAGTGGGGTGAAGATAGCTCTTAAAAGTTAGCATTTCTGTTTGCTTTGAATAAATATCCAGAAGTAGAATTGCTGAATCATATGTTAATTCTATTTTTAATTTTTTTGAGGAACCTCCATCATATTTTCTATAGGAGCTATACCAATTTACATTCTCACCAAAGGAGTACAAGGATTCTCTTTCTCTGCATCCTCATCAACACTTATTTGTCTTTTTGATAGTGGGCATCCTTATTTGGTTTCTGATCATAGATGAAAATCTTTAATAATAGCCACTTTAATAGGTGTAAAATGTTATCTCGTGATTTTTGATTTTGATTTCCCTGATTATTGATGTTAGGCATCTTTTCATGCTCTGGCCATTTGTAGATACTTGGAAAAATGTCCATTCGTATCTTCTGCCCATTTTTTTAAGCTGATTTTTTTTGTTATTGAGCTGTATGAGTTCTTCATGTATTTTAGATACTAGCCCCTTAAAAGGCATATATTTGCATATATCTTCTACCATTCAGTAAGCTGCCTTTTAATTATGGTGATGGCTTTGTTTGCTATGTGGAAGCTTTCTGCTTTTTTTTTTGTTTTGGAGTCAGATTCAAAAATGATGGCCAAGACCTACGTCAAGGAGTTTACCACCTATGTTTTATTCTAGTAATTTTATGGCTTCAGGTCTTATGTTCATGTTTTTAATCCATTTTGAATTACTTGTTTTCAACAGTGTAAGATAGTGGTCCATTTTAATTCTTTTGCATGTGGCTGACCATTTTTCCCAACACCATTTTATTGAAAAGAGACTGTCCCGATCCCCATTGTATATTCTTGGGCTCTTTTGTCAATAATTGACCATATATGTGTGGGTTAATTTCTGGGCTCTCTATTCTGTTCCATTGATCGATGTGTCTTTTTTATGCAAATACCATGCTATTTTTATTACAGTAGTTTTGTAATATAATCTGAAATCTGGGTGTGTGAGCTCTCCGACTTTGTTCTTTCTCCAGATTACTTTGGTTATTTGGCATCTTTTGTGATTTCAAAGAAAACGATTGTGTGCTCTATTTCTGTGAAAAATGCTATTGGAATATTGACAGGGATTGCACTGAATTTGTAGATTGCTTTGGGTAATAGACATTTTTACAATATTAATTCTTCTAATATATATGAGCACAAAAGAGCTTCCCTTTTATCTGTATCTTCAATTTTGTTCATAAATGTCTTTGGTCTTACAGTTTTCAGTGTACATACAGGTCCTTCATCTCCTTAGTTAAATTTATTTGTAGGTATTTTATTCTTTTTGATTCAACTGTAAATGACATCTTAATTTCTTTCCTCATTGTTAATATATATAAAAATGCTACAGATTTTTGCGTATTGACTTTGTATCCTGTAACTTAAATGAATTTGTGTATTAGTTCTAACAGGTTTTTTCAGTCTGTAGCATTTCCTATATATAACAAAAGCATGTCATATGCAAATAGTGACAGTTTTACTTCTTCCTTTCCAGTGTGGATGCTTTTTGTTTGTTTTTCTTGACTAACTGCTCTGGCTAGGCCCAACACCAGTTTGAATAAAAGTGACAAAAGCGGGCATTATTGTTTTCTTTCTGAGCTTAGAAGAAAAGCTTTTAGCTTTTTCAGTACGATGTTTTTACCAGTGGTCTCATCATATATGGCCTTTATTATGTTGAGGTAAGTTCACTCTATATCTACTTTGTTGAGAGCCTTTACAATAAATGGATGTTGACTTTTGTCAAATACTTTTTCTGCATCTATTTGAGTATTTCTCCTCCTCTCATTATTTTCCATTGTGCTTTGCTGACTTTCTTTAGTGGCATGTTTAGATTGCTTTCTCTTCATCTTCTGTGTATCTACTATAGGATTTTGCTTTGTGGTTACCATATAACAACTTGCATTCACAACAGTGTATTTTAAGTTGATAACTTAAATCTGAATCTAACTTAAATCTTAATTCTAAAGCTCTACGTTTTTGCTTCTGATGTCACGTTTTACATCTTTTTGTCTTGTGTATCTATCCCATAACTAATTATTGTAGTTATAACTTTCGATTTTTTTTTTTTTTTATGGCCGCACTTGCCACATATGCAAGTTCTTGGGCTGGGGTCAAATTAGAGCTGCAGCTGCTGGCCTACACCATAGCCACAGCAACGTGAAACCCGAGCCACATCTGTGACCTGCATGCTAGATCCTTAACTCACTGAGCGAGCCCGGGCATTGAACCGCATCCTCACGGATACTAGCCTGGTTCTTAACCTGCTAAGCCACCACAGGAACTCCATAATAACTTCTTACTACTTAAAGTGGTTACTATATTTTTACCTTTTTTCAGTGAGATTTATTCTTCCCTATTATCTTTTTATTAATTAGCACCCTTTTCAGCTTAAAGAACTCCCTTTAACATTTCTTATAAGGCTGGTTTAATGATGATGAATTCTTCTAGCTTTTGCTGATCTGAAAAATTTTGCCTTCAATTTGGAGTAACTTTCCTACGTGGAATTCTTTGTTGCAAGTTTTCCTTTCAGCACTTTGGATATATATGCCACTCCTTTCTGACCTGCAAAGTTTCTGCTGAAAAATCTGCTGGCAGGGAGCTTGAACCTAACAAGTTGTTTTTCTCTTGATGCTTTTCAGATTTTCTCCTTGTCTTTAACTTCTGATGTTTTAATTACAGTTGGGTTGTTGTTATTTGGAACATTGTGGGCTTCCTGCAACTGGATGTCCGGTTCCTTCCCCAGGGGAGGGACGTCTTCAGTCATGATTTCATCAAATAAGTTTTCTACCCCCTTCTCTCTCCTTTTGGGAATCCAATAGTGAGTATGTCAGTCTGATGGGTCCATAAGTCCCTTAAGCTATCTTCACCTTTTTCATTCTTTTTTGGTTTGCCTACCCGGATTGGGTAAGTTCCATTGCCTTGCTTCAGGTTCCTTTCTTTGCTTCATCTGGTTGGCTACTGAAATCCTCTACTGCATTTTTCATTTCAGTTATTATATTCCTCAGCTCTGTGACTTCTATTCAGCACATATATATTCTAGGTTGAAGTTGAACTCAGGGAGCATCTTTATGACCATTACTTTGAACTCTACTGGGTAAATTACTTACCTCCATTTCATTAAGGTTTTCCTCTGAGATTTTATCTTATTCTTCCATTTGTAACATATGCCTTTCTTTCTTCATTTTGCTTTATTAGATGAAAGAACTCTCTCCCCATTTTGGAAGTGGCCTCATGTAGGAGATGAACTTTGTCTTTCAGCCTACCTAGCTCCTGCTTGTTTCTCAAACCTTTTTGATTGTTCAAGTAGTCTATTTGTAATGCCTCCCAGAAGTTCGGAGTTTGCCAAGACTTGTCAATGTCCCAAAGAGAATCAGCACCTAGAGTCACACTGACTATATTAGGAACCTCAGGCATCAGCTTCTGATGTATGCAAATACATGCAGTCCTGTGGGAATGCAAGCATAATCCCCACAGGCCACCAGGGATAAATTCTTTTCTGAGAGATAACAGCACACTGTAGGGAGACAGGGAGAGCACAAGGATGGTCTTTACCAGCTTGAGTTCCCTGAGAACAGCGCCACAGGTCCCAAGTATGTGCTAAAACTGAAGCCTCAGGCCGAAGCTTCAGGACAAGCAAATAAAATAGGCCTCTTTCACATAAAGACCAGGGTTGCATTTTGGTATGCTGTCTGTGCAGTGCCCTGGAGTGGGAGCCTGCCAAGAACTGTCAGTTTGTTACAGGTACCATGGGACCCAGGAATGCAGCCGGGCCAAAAACCATTAGGGTCAGGTGATCAAGGGGTTGCCCCTGGGTGGCAGCCACAAAAACTGGGGCACCAGACATGTGAAAGAACTCCCTTCCAGGAGATACTGGCGCTCTGGAGTACAGCTGGAGGTCAATACAAAGTAACACTGCTTTCTGAAAAGGATTCAACAGTTTGCCCTTTGATGTGTGTTTAATTAGAGGCCTGCCCCTCAGGCTGTACCTTTGATGATTAGCTCAGTCTTTAAGCTCAGTCTTTAACAGAAAGACTGAGCTTCTGGCTCTGTTGCCTCTTGCTGTGCCCTAGGGTGGTGGCTTTTTAAGGACTCTCTCTGTTGGTGATAATTTAGCAGACCCGGGACCTGCAAGCAAGCGTAAGCCCTGCTGGCCATCAAACACAGCCCAGGGTGCCAGGCCTGGGGGAGGTTCCTTTTTGGGAGATACCAGGTAGCTGGAATGAAGCAAAGGGAGAATGATTATATCCACAGGTTTTGAGTTCCACCCTGACTGTGCATCTCCACAGCAGGGGTGGGTTTTAGGTGAGGTTGGGTCCCAGCCTCTCCTACCAACTTCAACATGGCTTTCTTCTCATAGAGCTAATGTATAGTCAGTGCTCAGCCAGGCTTTAGGTTTTTTCCATAGGAAACTGCTCCACCATAGCTGCAGACTCAGGGGGAGGAGGTAAGATTAGGACCTTCCTACGTTGCCATCTTGAACCAGAACCCTACTTTTTCCTCCTTTTACAATTCTGCTGTTCCAAAAGCCTTCTCTTAAATGGCTTGTCTTTCAAATCCAAGATGTTTTAAAAATTCCTCAAAGCCTAGATCCTAACTGTACTCTATTAGTCAAAGATTGTGGAGGCTTCCAATGAACTTTAAGAACTGACAGGCAAAGAGTACTTAATCTGCCAAAACATGCTGTTAAGTGCTTTACACAAAACCATTCTCATTTAAGCCTCTCAACAATCCTATGAGGTTCAGCAGTGTTATTATCCTCATTTTACAGATCAAGAAAATGAACCCAAAAAAGGAAGTGACTTGTCCAAAGATACTGGAAGGGCCAGGAATCCAAATCCACCTGACTCATAAAATGTTTAGCACAAATGTGTTTTTAAATTGTCAAGTCATTCTGCTGAGGCCCACTCTGTAGCACTTAAAACCCGAAACCTGAGAAATGGAACAGAAACTTCAGTATTCTTTAACCCTAGGGGGAACATCTACTTTTCTTTGGTTAGCCTTCTGTAATGTTTGTTTTAAAGTACTCAATAAAAAGCAAAACACCCAAAAGGTAAATATCCTCCTTTTAAAAATATAACCATACTTGGAGTTCCCATCGTGGCACCGTGGTTAACGAATCTGACTAGGAACCATGAGGTTGTGGGTTCGATCCCTGGCATTGCTCAGTGGGTTAAGGATCCAGCATTGCCGTAAGCTGTGGTGCAGGTTGCAGATGACGCTCGGATCCCACGTTGCTGTGGCTGTGGTGAAGGCCGGCAGCTACAGCTCCTGTTGGACCCCTAGCCTGGGAACCTCCATATGCCGCGGGCGTGGACCCAGATAAGGCAAAAACACACACACACACACACACACATATATGGATGGATATATATATATATATATATATATATATATATATATATGGATATATATATCCATACTTAACTCCTTCGAGGCTAGTAAGTATCCAATAGTTCCAGCATTTTTTTTTTAAAAGACAAGGTTTACACCAAAGCTATACTCTCAATTGTTACTTTCAGAGTGCTATCATCCCAGTCTTAGAAACACCAACTCTCACATCTACTCCTATACAGTGTATTATCCATTCCATCAACATCTGTGTAAGTACTTACAGAGCACTTACGATGCACAGGGTACTATGCTAGAGGATATGCACTCTTCAGAAAGAGCTCTCATCCTTGAGTTTCTAGCCTAGTAGGAGAGTATCCCAGAAATACACTACATGTGCAAAAATACATACAAGGATGATCAGTTTGTAAACATCCAAATGCATCAACAAGAGAATATATTAAACATATTATGGCCCAACTATAACTAGAATACACTAGGGAGTTGTTAAAAGGTAACTCTAGATGTGGAAACCTAACATAACTGTGCATATATAAAACACTCTGTATATTCTATGAAGCAGAGCTGTTTTTTCATCTTAAATAGCTTTTGCTGAGAATCAAAATATTCATAGTTCCAATCTTAAAGAAGTTTGATAGAATAAACTCCATACCTATGATAAACAATTTCCAATTCAGGAAAAATATTTCCAGGTCATCACTTCTTCCTCATTCAAAACCAATGAGGAAGCGTTATCTTATCCTATCACAGGACATTTAATAACTAGATCACTCCTGTATTGACTAGAGACTATGGATGAGAAAATTTGCACTGTTTTTTTTTTTGGCCACTGCAAAAACATGACAGAACATGTTTGGGAGACATGACAGAACTCTCCACACTGAAGAGTCAAAATAATAAACATTAGAGGACTTTGCAAAGCCTTTAATATACTAACAAAGAAACAAGTGTCTGATTTTGTTAAGCCCAAAACATTCCTCCTTGAGCACAGAACACTTTTTTGGCAGTGTATTCAGAACATCAGTTGGGAAACACTTTTAACTAAAATTACTAATTTCTGGGCATATTTCAACAAAAAGTAACTCTCTAGATTTTCATCTTAAAATTAGACTGGCAGCTGTGTTGTGACCTAGGTTTTGCTTTTTTTTTTGCCAACTTGGGTAAGACTTGGAAAAAGAAGCATTTGAGGAGAAGCATAACCCAATGAATAGATTTACCTCCTGCTTCTAACTGAACTCCTGGAGTCAAGTGAAGAAATTCTGGTTTCATGCTTACTCGGGAGCCAGAAATAAAACCAACCACAAATTCGGAATGCTCCTCGGCCATTCTCACCTAAATGGAATATAACATAAATATTACAAGATTACAAGAAAGGAGTTAATCACACAGAATATAAGAAACTTTGCTACTTTATAGATGCCTTTTTTCATTTCATATTAAACTCATCTCTAAAACTGGTAATCTGAGATATGAGTCTACATACCTGTTCCATTAAGACCCTGGAAAAACTCCTGTCCCCCTTTCCCAAAACTATACACTGAAAAGCCCTAAAAATCCTGTGCACCTAATATCGAGATGCTGCATAGTTACTTATTTATAATAATGCTTGGGGACCCACCTACTTCCAAAAAGGCTATGAGTGGTACTCTAGAATACATTCATAATGGTAAGAAACCACACTGAAGATATAGCCCAGAACAGCCACCATATAAAAAACAAACAGCTAAGTTGTAAAGAGCTAGGTAAAGAAATCTTAGCTCTATGGCTTTCTCTCTTCTTTAACATCTGCCAATAACTTGTCTCTATAACTTGTCTCTCTAATTTCTCTATCATTACCTCAAACTCATCGAAGTTTCCCTAGATGAACTCTGCCTGACTTTCTAATTTGGCTCTTTCCTGAGTCTCAGATGGTTCCATTCTTGCCAGTAAGTACTACCACCTACCAACAAGCAATGTGCTGTCCTTGAACCAGGTCCAGAATGCCAAATATGGACCCCTCTGCTATGAGAGTTGGGAAATCATAGACATTTATGGCCAATAGAGTGGTGGGGTTAAAACCCGGCCCTAGGGCCATGTGAGTTCTTCACAGTTCCACACAGTCTTTGAGGTAACATGAGAAAATGAATTCCCATGTACAAATTAAAATTTATTAAAATAAAAGATTCCTATTACTTTTAGAAGTAAATAGTCTTTAAAATACCTGTAAAGGTAATCCTTCCATCTTTCTAGATAATAGTCAACTATGAAACTTGCCCAGAGGAGAATGTGAAGAGGAGCTTTTTAACTAGATGATTACCCATCTCTCATTTTGTTCTGGTGTGTAGGGGTGGGAGCTGGGTATCAACATGTATGGGGTTATAAGAACCTTTAATAATGAGGAGTTACTGGAGGAAACCCCTTGTCTGGACTCTAGTTAAGAGCTCTCCCAGACAATGCCAATCACTGTCAAAGACTGAAAAAGCTAAACCACTTCCTGTGGGCTGCTGTCACGATGATGTGCATCCCAGGGAGATTCCAAGCAACCGCATGTCTGGGAAAATGCTCCTCTAGCTTAACGGCCAGGTAAGTACGGAGAAATGTTTATCTGACCCACTATCTGTGTTTCAATGTTTATCTCTTGGAGTATAGTTCAAATCTCTTTGGTGCCCACTACAAGATATAAAATACTATTACCTATCAGGGAATTCTAGCCAGATGGTATTAACATACTGTCATTACTAACAGCAGCTGATTTTGTATTTTTGGCAGTGATTCCATAGTCCTCAAATTAAGAAATTTTCTTCCCCTACAACAAGCAGTGTCGGCCTGGGCCTTCTCTCATCCCAATCCCTCTCCTCTGTCGCTTACCGCTGCTTCAGTGTAGCTCCCAGTGGCCAAGGAGCCAGCGGAACTCATTTCTGCAATGAGCAAGCAGGCCCGGTGCAGGGGCAGGCCAACTTCTCGCAGGCCTTTCACAACTCCTGAGCCTGGCACCACATGAGCATTTACTATATCTGCCCAGGAAGCTATTTTAAAGACACCACCTAAGAAGGGGATAAGAAAAAGACATCCGTCCATTTTCAAAAAAAACCTTTAACTTTTCACCCACCCAAACAACTACAATAGGAAAATAATCTCCTAGGAACATGCTAATCAAACAGTGAAATACTTTCAGAATTTTAGTGATTATCAGCAGACCTATTTGTGAAAAGTTTATCTGTCTACTTTGGTAGCTAATTGAGAGATCACGAGGAAAAAAAAAATCTTGCAATTTCTGTACTTAGTTTACTAGCAAAAGTGGTAAGACTGTTTTTCCTTGCAGCCTGATACTTGTGACCACCAATAAAATTGATGCAATTGGAAAGAGACTCCAATGAAGATAGGTGTTGAGGTCAGTGAAATTCCTCTGAAGATGAAAAATTTTCTTCCTGTAGAGATCTCTCAAACAATTTCACCACTTCTCAAATCTACTTGAAATCTTTTTTTTTTTTTTGTCTTTTTGCCTTTATGTAGAGCCGCATCCGCGGCATATGGAGGTTCCCAGGCTAGGGGTCCAACAGGAGCTGTAGCTGCCGGCCTTCGCCACAGCCACAGCAACGCTGGATCCGAGCCGCGTCTGCAACCTACACCACAGCTCACGGCAATGCCGGATCCTTAACCCACTGAGCAAGGCCAGGGATCGAACCCGCAACCTCATGGTTCTTAGTCGGATTCGTTAACCACTGAGCCACGAAGGGAACTCCAATAGTTGAAATCTTAAGCACATAAAGTTAATTACAAACAAATCTATCCTAAAAAAATAGCTTAAGAATATATACATGGTTAGTTAAAGAAATTACCTCAACAAAGGCTTGTAATTGTTAAATAACATAAAATCTCTGTTGTAAGTTTAAAAGAACATTAGATTCATGAGAACTTAATTCTTCACTCATTCTTCTATGCAAATTTTTTAAAGTAACATGCTCTACCTTGTGTTCCTCTTTAACATAAACTTTTTTAAAAGATATGTATCAACAGATACTTTTCTGCTAAAAATAAATCTTACAGTGTTACCTTTCCTTGTTTCCTATCTGAAATTTTCACTCTTTAAATATTCAGAACTCATTGTGTTCTGCCAGGGCCAACATCTGTCATTTCTGCCTGCCTAGAACCCAGGTCCCCTTCTTCTGGCAGAAGCATATCCATTTTCTTTAGGGGAACTACTCCTGACTAGACCTCGGGGTTCAAAATGTCTACAGAGTTAAGAGCCTCACATCACCAGGGCTGGGGCATACCAACCAGGAGAGCTAATAAAGTTATTCTGTGCCCTAGGTGTGAGTGCAGGCACGAGGACTGTGCTTACCTGTGAAAGCAGTCAAGACAGAAGAAAGCGGAGCTGCCAGGTTGAGAGAAAGTAAGCCCAAATAATAGCACTTGAGCTCCTAGATCCAACCAGGCCTGAAAGGTTGTTCTACTGCTGGACTTTCAGTGATGAAAGCCAGTAAATACATTTTCTGTTTTTCTTCTGCCAGTCTAAGATGAATTTCTGATTCTTGCAGGTTCATGAATAATACTTACCTTCATACTGCTTTTTTACTGTGTTTCCTATATCTGCAAACTTCCGGTCTTCAAATATTAGGAACTCGTGGCGCTTCGCCAGAGTAGTTAACTCCTTCATCACATCCGGAGTAAAATCATTCAGAATATCTACGTGAGTCTTGAGCATGCAGATGCTGGGTCCTAAAGCATCTGCTAGCTGCAACAGCTCTCTGGACTCTGAAATATCAGCAGATAGACACAGATTGGTCTCCTTCTTTTGCATAAGCCTTAGAAGCTTCGAAGCAACTGGGTGGATCCCAGGCAGCTCTGCGCGTGCACCAAAGCTCAGCTCTTTGGGTGCTTTCTTTACAGAAGCGAGGGAACCATTATGATCAGCTGCCACAAAAA
Organism: Catagonus wagneri; assembly: GCA_004024745.2. NCBI lineage: Eukaryota > Metazoa > Chordata > Mammalia > Artiodactyla > Tayassuidae > Catagonus > Catagonus wagneri. Next base: position 53,569,833 of record PVHT021183693.1, read on the forward strand.
CGTGCTCCTGAATAAATCTCTTTACTCTCTCCACCATCTCAGCATCGATTTTCTTCTGTCGCTCAAGGATCTCCAGCATTTTGGACAAGGTACACACTGAGTGGAGACGAATCCCATGTGCCTGCAACTTCTCCCTGCCTCCTTGCTCTCTGTCCAGCAGCACTATGGCATCAGTGACCTTCAAGCCCTCCTTCTGAAGAACCTCAACAGTTTCCAAAACACTAGATCCACTGGTGACAACATCTTCAATGATCAAACAGGTTTCTCCTGGATTAACAGCCCCTTCTACAAGACGCTTGGTACCTAGAAAATAAAAAATCACATTGATTCCATTTAAAAGTTCTAGTTTCAGCCAACTCAAGGTGTATCTAGCAGTATCAAGCTGGGAGGTATTTATGAAAAAAAAAGGTGGGTCATCTAAATCGTATTTTATGATCATCTACTTTGGAACTACTTTATTTTGATTTCTGATGAATCCACCATGTGCCATGATTACAGTTTTGTTCAACATCTTTGTATTTTAAAATTGTTAGTTACATATACAGACTACTTTACAATAAAACTATCAAACTATTTAACTGTAAATAAACGTCACTCAATGTGTTTATGATTAAAAATATCAAATACGGGGTTTCTTAAGGTTCCTTTTTTCCATTAACAAACAATTTCATGATTCAAGACCAGCCTAGCAGCTGGCCTTTTGAGAATTATAAACTTAGGAGGGGAACTTATTCAACAACCATTTAGAGCAATCACTATAACCTTATAAATTATTTAATATCTAACTAAATATACTTCCTTACTCCTACCCCCCCCCACTATAGACTCTTCAGATAATCAATCAACATATTATAAATAACGCAGGCTGTAGACTACATAGACTCATATCTTGAGAGACTCATTTGTGTATTTTCTACTACCAAATTTGTCTTATTTTGAAACAGAAGGAGAATGAGTGGGCATTTTGCCCACTTTTTGAGCTTTTCCACAGGTCCCATCCTTGCTATTCCCCATTCTTTTCCCCTAACTCCTTTCCTTACCTTGAAGAACTGGCAAGTTTAAGTGAATCAGCTTAGATCAGAACAAAGAACTTCAAGTATTTATAGGTATACTTAAAAATTAATGATCTTATTCTTAAGAAATATAATACAGAAACAGAAATAATAGTTTCCTTATGGCAAGGGTTCATATACATAAACACTGTACCATTAAGCAGCAAAAAATTTTTTCTAATTTTTTTATAGTATAAAACCAGACAAAACAGTATAACAAACCCCCACAAATAAGAGCACCTCGCCACTTATAAGCAATCGTTTCAACTATAACTCCACTCCCACTCTCCCCCTATAATTTTTAAAGCAAATTCGAGATAGCATATGATTTCATAAAAATTTTTCAAATGCATCTGTAAAAAAGGGCACTTTTTCAAAAACAAAACACTATGAAACCAACATAAAACAATACCAAAAAAGCCATTATTTCTTTTATATCCTTTATGTCCAGGTTACATAAAAACCTAACGCTTATACTATTTTTACTTTACCATAATCCTTTGTTTCTTTCCTTCTAATAAGCATTGGAATTTGGTTGGTCGAACAGATAACTGTAGCCAGTGGTAAAGCTGTGTAAGGTACTCCACACACAGTATCAAAATTGATCCCTGCATTCCGGGCAGTTTGGAATAAAATCTCTGCAACCTGTAAAAAAAAAAATGAACATATAAACTGTTATTATTACAAGTTTAAGCTGTGTCTAAATCATGCAATAAAAAGACAGTAATAACCCAGCAGCAGACAGTCTCAAACGTGATCAGAAAAATATAAATGCTTTTCTGTTAAATTGCCCTCACCACAAATCCCGGATTACAAATACAAATATAAAAACACAAGAATGACCTTACTCAGCTAGACTCACAACTCATTATGCTTTGAGTGTCTAGAACTTATTACCTGCTAGTTTTATTTTCGTGAAAGAAGTCTTCAGTCAAGAAGTTTCACAAGAGAAATTAACAATCGCATTTACATTGCATCAAAAATACCTACAAATAAATTTAACCAAGGAAGTAAAGACCTGTACACTAAAAACAGTAATACATTAATTTAAAAAAAAACCCTGAAAATGATATAATACAAGGATATTTTGTGCTCATTGATTAGGGTTAGTTTGTTAAAATGCCCATATAACACAAAGCAATCTACAGATTGAATGCAACCCCTAACAAAATTCCAATGGCATTTTTCACATAAGTAGAACAAATGATCCTAAAATTAGTACAGAAACAGAAACCCAGACAGCCAAAACAATCCTGAGAAAAAAGAACAAAGCAGGAGGCATCACATTCTGATTTCAAATTATATTACAAAGCTATAGTAATCAAAATAGTACAGTACTGGCACTAGATAAATCAACGGAACAGAATAGAGACCCTAAACACAAACCCAAGCACATGTGCAATTAATTTATGACAAAGGAGCCAGGAATATACAATGGGAAAGGACAGTCTCTTCAAAAACCAGCACTGGTAAAACTAGTCAGCCATATGCAAAAGAATGAAGCTGGACCACTATCTCACACCATACGCAAAAATTAACTTACGAAAAAATTAACTTGAATGGATTACACTTGAATGTAAGACCTGAAAACACAAAACTCCTAAAATAAAACAGGTGGTAAGCTCCTTAATATCACTCTTGGTGATATTTTTTTTTGTATCTGCCTTCAAAGGCAATAAAAGCAAAAATAAACAAATGGGACATCAAACTGAAAAGCTTCCACACAGCAAAAGCAACCATCAGCAACAAAAAAGGGCAATCTTCTGAACTGCATAAGATATTTGCAAATCACATGTCTGATAAGGGGTTAGTATCCAAAATATATAAAGAACTCACACAGCTCAATAACAAAAAACAATCTGATTTAAAAAAATGGTTAGAGGGTCAGTACAGACATTTTTCTAAGTAAGACATACAATGGTGGAGTTCCCATCATGGCTCAGTGGTTAACAAACCCAACTAGGATCCATGAGGATGGGGGTTCGATCCCTGGCCTAGATCAGTGGGTTAAGGATCTGGTGTTGCCAGACAGCTGTAGCTCCAATTGGACCCCTAGCCTGGGAACTTCCATATGCCACAGGAATTGCTCTAAAAAGCATAAAAAAAAAAAAGAGAGAGACATACAAATAGCAAACAGGCATAAGAAAAGCTACTATGTCACTTATCAGGGATATGGAAATCAAAACAATGAGACATCATCTCTCACCTTTCAAAAGGACAACTATCAAAAGAACAAGAAATAAGTGTTGGTAAGGATGTTAAGGGAACACTTGTACACTGCTAGTGGAAATGTTATTTTGTGCAGCCACATGCAGAAAATAGTATAGAAGTTCCTCAAAAAATTAAAAATAAAATTCTTACAGAGTCCTGCAATTCCACTTCTGGATATTTATCTGAAGAAAACAAAAACATTAATTTGAAAAAATACCTGCACCCTCATGTTCACTACAACATTATTTACAATAGTCAAGAAAAAGAAGGAACCTAAGTGTCAACTGATGAACAAACGCACAAACACTGTTATGTATAAACACACACACAATGGGACACTGTTCAGGGAGTTCCCGTCGTGGCTCAGTGGTTAACGAATCTGACTAGGAACCATGAGGTTGCAGGTTCGATCCCTGGCCTTGCTCAGTGGGTTAAGGATCCGGCGTTGCCGTGAGCTGTGGTGTAGGTTGCAGATGTGGCTCGGATCCCGCGTTGCTGTGGCTGTGGCGAAGGCCGGCGGCTACAGCTCCTGTTAGACCCCTAGCCTGGGAACCTCCATATGCCACGGGAGTGGTCCTAGATAAAGCAAAAAGACAAAAAAAAAAATGGGACACTGTTCAGACATGATAAAGAATGAAAACTTGCCGTTTGTGGAACGTAGATGGGCTCTGAGAGCATTATGCTAACTGAAGTCAGTCATCTGGAGAAAGACAAATACTGGATGATCTCACTTAATGTGTGGCATCTTACAAAGAACAAGCTCACAGACACAGAGAACAGATTGTTAACTACCAGAGGCAAGGAGTAGGGAGTAGGCAAAATGGGTAAAGCGATTTGAAAGGTACAAACTTCGAGTTATAGAATATTGTCACATTAAGTCACAGGGATGTAATATACAGCATGGTGACTACAGTTAATAATACTGTCGGGGTTGCGGCAAGATGGCAGAGGAGTACGAGGTCGCGCTCACCCTCTCCCACAAACACATCAACAAAACACATCGAAATGTAAAACAACTTGGACAAAACATCAAGTGAATGCTGGCAGAAGAACTTAAACTTCCAAAAAGGGCAAGAAACTCTTGACATAACCAGGTAGAACAACAGAAAAAAAACAGAGAGAGAAAGAGAGAAGGAATCAGGATGGCACCAGCACCCCAGGGAGGGAGCTGTGAAGGAGAAAAGGAACCCACACCCTGGGAAGCCCACCTAACTGATGGAAAGATCAGCTGAGCCGGAGGGAGCTCAAAAGCACAGCAGCTGGACTGAGAATGGCAAAGCGGAGTGAGAGCCTCACACACAGATCATCTGAACACTGGCACAGACACCACAGCCTGAGACGCTCTGGTGGGGGCTGGGAGCTGAGACTTAGGCTCCGGAGGTCAGTCCCCGGGAGAGGGCTGAGGTTGGTGGTGTGGAGACAACCTAGGGGGCTAGGGAACAGTGCGCCATCGCGGGAGAGCAATACTCTAAGGGCTGGGGAGTGGAACGCCAGGACAGAGGGTACCTGGGAGAAGGTCTGGGCACACAGGAGAGGCAAGTCTCCCTTGTTGGGGAGGAGGAGAGGAGGAGGGGCTGACCGCCATAAGGAGTTCCTTGAACCAGCATAGAGAGCGAGGCGGATCAAGCGCAAACCCCAGCAGCCCTAGGTAAACTTGCAAGGGTGGGACGACTCAAGTGCAGAGAGCTGGTTGGATTAAGTGCAAACCTCCAGCAGCTGGAGTGGACCTTGCAAAGGGTGGGGCGACTCAAGAGCAAACCACGGTAGCTGGGTAGCTGAGGCCTCTTGCTAGACCACTATTACCCCAGCATCTTCTGGACACACCCCACCCGGGCCATGCGACCAGAAGTCCCTTGCTGGACTGCTGTAGATCAGGCGTCGCTGGGCACAGCTCACCTGTGATGGGAAGCAGCTTGCTAGACCGCAGGCTTCCTGGGGTGCAGACTGCCCACAACACAGAGGCTGCTTGCTTATCCACAGTGGTCCGGCATCTCCGGTGCAACCCTCCATAAGACTTTTGCTCCTATACCGGAGATTGGGTACTTCTGCAGGCTACTGGTGACCAGGCACCTCTAGCAAGGGCTAAGGGCATCAAGGGGCTAAGTGCGACACGGGGCCTACCAAGCACCAGAGACTGTTGCTATCACTCCCATGGGAACACACCCACCCTGCAGCTCCCACTGCCAAGTCCTCAAAGCAGCACACAGACACTTGTTGGCTGTCCCCTCCCAAGTCCATACAATTAGGTGCAGCTGGTGCAGCATCTCCTCTGTGGTCTAAGTGCGACAGGGTGCTTACTGGTGGCCTGCAGGGGGCGGGAGCAAACCATCAGTTATCCCTGATTCCAGAGGAGGGCATGGCCCACCGCCACAGGGGACACCTGAACAAAAATCATTTGCAGCACCAGCCACCTCAGAGGGCACCACAGAGAAGGACATTATGATGGAACACCATCTGCTGTTGCTCTCGCTCCCCTGGGAGCACAACCGCCACTGCCAAACATTCTGGGCAGTGCCCAGATGCTTGTCCGTTCCCAGGAACTTGTAACTAAGAGTACATCCTGTAGGAGCTAAGCAGGATGAGGTACTTCCTGCATGGTCTACAGGAGGCAGAGGCAAACCACCACAGTTATCTCTGGCTCCAGAGATGGGAATGACATGTTACCACTAGGGGTCCATGAATAGGCACCACTTGCAGCCCCAGTCACCTCAAGGGCACTACAGAGGAGGGCACTGGGACTGAGCACCACTTGTGCGTGCTCTTGCACTCCTGGGGACACACCAACCCCACTGCTCCCACTGCTAAGTGCTCTGGGCAGCACCCATATGCCTGATCTCTATCACTTCGCAGGACACTGCAACTGGGAACAACCTGTACAGCACCTCCTATATGGGCTAGGGGAGACGGGTTGCTTCACGCATGGTCTGCAGCTGAAGGGGGCAAACCACCACAGTTATCTCTGGCTCTAGAGAGAATCATAGCCCGCAACCACTAGGGGTCCCTGAACAGGTACCACCTGCGGTTCCAATCACCTCAGAGGAGGGCTCTGTGATCGAACACTAGCCGTTGTGCCTCTCACTCCCCTGGGAATTCACACATCCTGCTGCTGCTACTTCCAATTGCTCTGGACACCTGGTAGATCTGCCTAGAGCTCAATACCACTTCCCAGGGCCCTGCAACTAGGAGTTGCCAGTGCCATCTTCCTACAGGTCCTTGCTGCTGTTGAGAGCCCAGAGACCAGGCACCAACTGCTGGCCCTACCCATTGCTTCATTCTCCCTGAAAACACACAGAGCACCAGGGAGATAACAGTCTGCTCACACCAAAGAAGGAGATCACACCGAAGAAAGGCACACCAAATATTCAAACTCCCACACAAAAAATAAATAGTAACCCCACCAAAAAAAATACAAAGGGGTATTGTTGCCTAGAAGTAGCCTTATAAGACTACAGTGTGGCTTCCCCAAACTCACAGAAAAAGAAAACCATGAGCAAGATGAAGAATCACAGAAACCATTACTGGTCAAAAGAACAGGACCAGTCATCTAAAACAGCCAACAATGAAACAAACCTCTGCAGTATGACAGAAATGGAGTTCAGAAAGGAGGTAGTGAAATTACTTAAGGAATTAAGGGTGAATATCAAGGAATTAAGAGAAGACACAAACAGCAATGCAGATTCACTTAGAAAAGAACTAGAAAATATAAGAAGGAGCCAAGAAAAGCTAGAAAACTCATTTGCAGAGACACAAACTGAGCTAAAGGCAATATAGAGCAGTTTGAATAATGCAGAGGAACGAATTAGTGACGTGGAAGATAGAATAATGGAAAACACCCAATCAGGACAGCAGACAGAAAACCAAATGAAAAAACATGAATGCAATATAAGAGATCCATGGGATAATATAAAGCGGCCCAATCTATGCATAATTGGAATTCCGGAAGGTGAAGAAAAAGAAAAGGGGATTGAAAATATATCTGAAGAAATTATGTCTCAAAACCTTCCAAATCTGAAAGAATCTGACATCAAGATACAGGAAGAACAGAGGGCCCCAAACAAGTTGAACCCAAACAGACCCACACCAAAGCATATTATATTAAAAATGGCAAGAATTAAAGATTAAAGAGAGGATCCTAAAGTCAGCAAAAGCAAAGTGTTAATGATAAGGGATCCCCCATAAGGCTGTCAGCTGATTTCTCTACAGAAACACTACAGGCCAGAAGGGAGTGACAACATATGTTTAAAGTGCTGAAAGGAAAAAATTTGCAACCTAGAATACTCTATCCAGCAAAAATATCATTTAAAATAGAAGGGGAAATAAAGAATTTCTCCAACAAACAAAAGCTAAAAGAGTACAGCAATACTAAACTCTTTCTAAAAGAAATACTGAAAGGATTCCTATTAAAAAAAAAAAGTAAAAAGTAAGAAATAGAATGGAGGAAACAACAAATGGAAAGGAATCATTCAAATAAGCCGGCATACACATCTAAAAATGAAGATGTTAAAAAAAAAAACCAAAATCATACATTATGGGGAAGGAAAATAAGAAAATATACTTTTTTTTTAACTTAAAAAATTTTTATAATGAAGTGTTTAAGCCTACATGGCTATCAGGCTACAGCAAGCAGATATAAGGTAACATACTTAAAAAACAGGACAAGCACAAATCAAAATGGAACATCACTTCCATTTTTCAGTATTCCAAACAAATACTGAAAAGAAAAGCACTCAAGCATAAAATAAATGGGAAGTATCCAACCAAAAAAAGAAGAAAAGAGAAACATAGAATCAACTGGAAAACAAGGTCTAAAATGGCAATAAATACATATCTATCAATAATCATCTTAAATGTCATTGGACTGAATGCTCCAATCAAAAGACACAGAGTGGCAGACTGGAAAGAAAGCAAAAACTTACAATTTGCTGCCTACAAGATACTCACGTTAAGGCAAAGGACACATATAGATTGAAAGTGAGGGGATGGGAAAAGATATTTCATATCAATGGACAAGACAGGAAACCAGGAGTGGCAATACTCATATCAGACAAAACAGACTTTAAGATGAAGCCCATAGATTGGATTAAGATGACGGGATAGAAAGACTGGAGCTTAACGTCTCATAAAAACAACAAAATTACAACCAAATGCTGAGCAACCTTCAGCCAAATGGACTGTAAATTACCAAAAAAAGATATTCTACTCCAGGAGACAAAAAGGAGACCACACCAAGAGGTAGGAGGGGCGATTACGTGATAGAAGCAACCCCATACCTCCCGGGTGGGAAGCCCCACAGACTGGAAAGTAACTCTATCACAGAGAATCACCTACAGGACTGAGAGTCCTAAGCCCCAAGTCAAATTCCCATGCCTGGGGATCTGGAACAGGGAGAGAAACCCCGGAGCATCTGGCATTGAAGGCCAGTGGGGCTTGTGTGCAGGAGCTCCACAAGACTGGGGGAAAAGGAGACCCCAATCTTGAAAGGCACACACAGACTTTCACGTGCACTGGGTCCCAGGGCAAAGCAAAGTCTCCATAGGAATCTGGGTCAATCCTGACTGCAATTCTTGGAGGATCTCCTCGGAAAACGGGTGACTGTGGCTTGTTGTGGGGGAAGGGCATTGGAGGAGAAGCTCTAGGGAACATTCAAAAGCCTGAATTTCTCTGGAAGTAGCCATTTTTGGGAAAATCTGGCACCTCCCATAAGCACTGAGAAACCCTGGCCAAACAATAATCAAGGTGGGATCACAGCCCCACCCATCAGTGAACAGGCTGGCTAAAGACCCCTCAGGCACACAGCCAGCCTCTAATCTCACCCAAAGACAAAGCCCCACCCACCAGAGGGATAGGAATCAGCCCCCACCTACCAGTGGGCAGGCACCAGTCCCTCCCATCAGGAAGCTTAAAGCAAGCCCACCCCATACCAACTTCAGCCACAGGGGGAGGCAAACACCAGAAGTCAGAGAGGCTACAACTCTACTGTTGGCAAAAAGGTCACCACACCAAAAACCTATAAAAATGAAAAGACAGAAAACTATAACTCAGATAAGGGAGAAAGAAAAACCTCCAGAAAAACAGCTCCGTGATGAGATTATCAGCCTCCCAGAAAGAGACTTTAGACTGTTGATGCTGCAGATGGTGCAAAACACTGGAAATAAACTGGAGGCAAAGACTGATAATTTACAGGAAACACTGAGCAAAGAAATACAAAATACAAAAATTAAGCAAGAAGAGATGAAAAATACAATAACTAAAATAAAAAATTCATTAGAAGCAGCCAACAGTAGAATACAGGAGGCAGAAGAACGAATCAGCGAGGTGCAAGACAGATGAGTAGAAATCACTAATGCAGAAGAGAAAAGAGATAAAAGATTGAAAGGAAATGAGAGTCTCAGAGAACTCTGGGATAACATTAAAATGCACTAACATCTGTATTATAGGGGTGCCAGAAGGAGAAGAAAGAGAGAAGGGGACAGAAAAAATATTCCAAGAGATAGTAGCCGAAAACATCCCTAACATGGGAGAGGAGCCACTCAAATCCAGCAAGTGCAATTAGTACCATATACAATAAAAAGGAGGAACACCCTGAGACACATATTAATCAAAATGACCAAAATTCAAGACAAAGAGAAAATATTGAAAGCAGCTAGGGAAAAGAAACAAATGACATACAAGGGAACCCTGATAAGGTTATCAGCAGATTTTTCAGCTGAAACTCTGCAGACCAGAATGGAGTGGCATGATATACTTAACGAGATGAAAGGAAAAAACTTCCAACCAAGATTACTTTACCCAGCAAGGCTCTCATTCAGATTTGAAGGAGAGATCAAAACCTTTACACATAAGCAAAAGCTAAGATTTCTGCAACACTAAATCAGCTTTACAATAAATCCTAAAGGAACTTCTCTAGGCAGAATAGAAAAGGCCACAACCAGAAACAAAAACACCACAAATGACAAGGCTCACGAGTAAAGGCATATATACAGTAATGATACTAAATCATCCATGCACAATTGTGCTACCAAAATCAGAAATTGTGAGGACAGCACAAATGCAAAACACTGGAGATGCATTTGCAATTATTAAACCAACAACTTAAAACAATCTCATTTATATAGAGACTCCTATATCAGAACTTCAGAGTGACTACAGACCAAAAATATACAATTGATACACAAACAAGAAACATGAACCCAAATACAAAATTAAAGATAGTCATCAAACCACAAGAGGAGACAACAAGAGAATAAGGGAAGAAAAAAGATCAACAAAAATCCAAAGCAGTTAATAAAACAGCAATAAGAACGCACAAATCAATAATTACCTTAAATGTTAATGGACTGAATGCCCCAACCAAAAGACATAGACCAGTTGAATGGATACAAAAACAAGATCCGTATATATTCCGTCATGAGGAGACCCACTTCACTTCTAGGGACACATACAAATTTAAAGTGAGAGGATGGAATAAAATATTCCGTGTAAACAGGAATCAAAAGAAAGCCAGACTAGCAATACTCATATCAGACAAAATAGACTTAAAATGAAGAACATTTTAAGAGACAAGGAAGGGAACTACATAATAATCAAATGATCAATCCAACAAGGAGATATAACAATTTTAAATATTTATGCACCCAACATAGGATCACCACAATATATAAGGCAAGTGCTTAATAACCTTAAAAGGATAAATCAACAATAACACAATCATAGTGGGGGACTTTAACACCCTACTTACAGCAATGGACAGGTCATCCAGACAGAAAATCAATAAGGAAACACAGGCCTTGAATGAAGCATTAGACCAGATGGACTTAAGAGCTATTATAGGACATTCCATCCAAAAGCAACAGAATACACATTCTTCTCAAGTGCGCACAGAACATTCTCTAAGATTGATCACATCCTGGGCTACAAATCAAGCCTCAGTAACTTTAAGAAAATTGAAATCATGTCAAGCATCTTTTCTGACCACAATGCTATACGACTGGAAATTGACAAAAAGAAAATGGCAAAAAATACAAACACGTGGAGGCTAAACAACATGCTACAGAACAACCAATAGATCACTGAAGAAATCAAAGAGGAAATTAAAAAAATACCTAGAAGCAAATGACAACAAAGATACAACACTCCAAAACCTCTGGGATGCAGCAAAAGCAGTTCTAAGAGGAAAGTTTATAGCAATACAACCCTACCTCAGGAAATAAGAAAAAGCTCAAATAAACAACCTAACTTTACATTTAGAGCAGCTAGAGAGGGAAGTACAGATAAGACCTAAAGGTAGTAGAAGAAATCATAAAGATCAGAGCAGAAATCAATGAAATAGAAACAAAGAAAACCATAGAAAAGATCAATGAAATTAAAAGCTGGTTCTTTGAAAATATCAACAAAATTGATCAACCCCAAGAAAGATCAGAAAGAGAAATTAGGGAAGCAATCCCGTTTACCATTGAATCAAAAAGAATCACATACTTAGAAATAAACCTACCTAAAGAGACAAAAGACCTGTACTCTGAAAATTATAAGACGCTGATGAGAGAAATCAAGGATGACATAAACAGATGGAAAGGCATACCATGCTCTTGGATTGGAAGAGTCAATATTATCAAAATGACTATACTACACAAGGCAATCCACAGATTCAATGCAATCCCTATCAAATTACCGAGGACCTTTTTCAAAGAACTAGAACCAAATAGTTTAAAGTTTGCTTGGAAGCACAAAAGACCCAGAATAGCCAAAGACATCCTGAAAAAGAAAAATGGAGCTGGAGGAATCAGGCTCCCTGACTACAGACTCTACTACAAAGTTACAGTCATCAGAACCACATGGTACTGGAACAAAGACAGAAATATAGATCAATGGAACAGGATAAAAAGCCCAGAATTAAACCCACCTACCTATAGTCAACTAATCTATGACAAAGGAGGCAAGAATATGCATTGGAGAAAAGACAGCCCGTTCAATAACTGGTGCTGGGAAAACTGGACAGCCACGTGTAAAAAAATGAAACTAGAACACTTCCTAACACATGCACAAAAATAAACTCAAAATGGATTAAAGATCTAGATATAAGACCAGATACTATTAAACTCTTAGAGGAAAACATAGGCCAAACACTCTCTGACATAAATGATAGCAACATCTTCTCAGATCCACCTGTTAGAGTAATAACAATAAAAAGACAAATAAGCAAATGGGATTTAATTAAACTTAAAAGTTTCTGCACAGCAAAGGAAACCCTAAACAAAACAAAATGACAAGCCACAGAATGCGAGAAAATGTTTGCAAATGAATCAGCTGACAAGGGATTAATTTCCAAAATTTGCAAACACCTCCTACAGCTCAATACCAAAAAAGGAAACAATCACATCCAAAAATGGGCAGAAGATCTAAACAGACAGTTCTCCGAAAAAGACATACAGATAGCCAAAAAACAAATGAAAAATGTTCAACATCACTCGTTATTAGAGAAATGGAAATCAAAACCACTATGAGGTACCACCTTACACCAGCCAGAATGGCCATCATCGAAAAGTCTACAAACAGTAAGTGCTGGAGAGGGTGTGGAGAAAAAGGAACCATATTACTGTTGGTGGGAATGCAAATTGGTGCAACCACTGTGGAAAACAGTATGGAGATGCCTTAGAAAACTAAAAATAGAATTACCATTTGATACAGCAATCCCACTCCCGAGCATCTATCCAGATAAAACCATGACTCGAAAAGACACATGTACTCCAGTGTTCATTGCTGCACTCTATACAATAGCCAAGTCATGGAAACAACCTAAATGCCCATCAACAGAGGAGTGGATAGGGAAGATCTTGTACATATACACAATGGAATATTATTCAGCCATTAAAAGGAATGAAATACCAACATTTATAGGAACATGGATGGACCTAGAAATTATCATGCGAAGTGAAACCAGTCAGACAATGAGCCACCAACATCAAATGATACCACTTACATGTGGAAACTAAAAAAGGACACAATGAGGAGTTCCCTTCGTGGTTCAGTGGCTAAAGAATCCAACTAAGAACCATGAGGTTGCGGGTTCGATCCCTGGCCTTGCTCAGTGGGTTAAGGTTCCGGTGCTGCCGTGAGCTGTGGTGAAGGTTGCAGACGCGGCTCGGATCCCGCGTTGCTGTGGCTGTGGCGAAGGCCAGCAGCTACAGCTCCTGTTAGACCCCTAGCCTGGGAACCTCCATATGCTGCAGGTGCGGCTCTACATAGAGGCAAAAAGCCAAAAAATAAATAAATAAATAAATAAATAAATAAATAAATAAATAAATAAATAAATAAAAATACAAAAAGGGCACAATGAACTTCTTTGCACAACAGATAATGACTCACAGTCTTTGGAAAACATATGGGTTCTAAATGAGACAAGTTGGGGGGTGGGGGGATGCACTGAGGGTTTGGGATGGAAATGCTAACAAATTGACTTGTGATGATTTTTGTACACCTATAATTGTAATAGAATTAATTAAGTAATGGGAAAAAAATGAAAGCCATCAAGAAAGACAAAGACAGACACTATTTAATGGTTAAAGGATTCATTCAAGAAAAGGATATTACAGAGTTCCCGTTGTGGCTCAGTGGTTAACGAATATGACTATGAACCATGAGGTTGCAGGTTCGATCCCCGGCCTTGCTCAGTGGGTTAAGGATCTGGTGTTGCCATGAGCTGTGGTGTAGGTTGCAGACGCAGCTGGGATCCCGCGTTGCTGTGGCTGTGGCGAAGGCTGGCAGCTACAGCTCCTGTTAGACCCTAGCCTGGGAACCTCCATATGACACAGGTGCAGCCCTAGATAAGGTAAAAAGACAAAAAAAAAAGGGATATTACAATCGTCAATACATATGCCCCTAACATAGGAGCACCTAGTACCTACAACAAGTACTATCAGACATGAGGGAGAAATAGATGGCAATACAGTAATAGTAGGAGACTTTAACACCCCACTCACATCAATGGACAGATCCTCTAGGCAGAAAATCAGTAAGGCAACAGAGATCCTAAATGATACAATAGAAAAGTTATACCTAATGGACATTTTCAGGACATTACATCCCAAAAAATCAGAATATACATTCTTTTTAAGTGCACATGGAACATTCTCAAGGATAGATCACATACTGGGGCACAAAGCTAACCTCAACAAATTTAAGGGTATGGAAATTATTTCAAATATCTTCTCTGACAACAAAGGCATGAAACTAGAAATCAACCACAATAAAGGAAACGAGAAAAAACACACTACATGGAGACTAAACAACATGCTACTAAAACATAAATGGGTCAATGAGGAAATCAAGAAGGAAATTAAAAAATACCTCGAGACAAATGCTAATGAAGACATAACCACTCCAAATTTATGGCATGCCGCAAAAGCAGTGCTCAGAGGGAAATTCATAGCAATACAGGCCTTCCCCAAAAAAGAAGAAAAATCTCAAATCAACAACTTAACCCAGCACGTAAATGAATTAGAAAAAGAACAAAAAAATCCTAAAGTCAGCAGAAGGAAGGAAATCATAAAGATCAGAGAGTAAATCAATAAAATAGATTCAAAAAACAATAGAAAAAAATCCATAAAACCAAGAGCTGGTTCTTTGAAAAGGTAAACAAAATTGACAAACCCCTGGCTAGATTCACCAAGAAGAGAGAAAAAAACCAAGCAAACAAAGTAAAAAATAAAAAAGGAGAAGTCACAATGGATATTATAGAAATACATAAAACCATGAGAATACTATGAACGATTGTATGCCAACAAATTTGACAACCAGAAGAAGTGGACAACTTTCTAGAGACTTACACCCTGCCAAAACTGAATAAGAAATAAATCAACTGAACAGACTGATCACTAGAAATGAAATTGAGTATGTCATAAAAACACACCCTACAAATAAAAGTCCAGGACTAGATGGCTTCACAGGTGAATTCTACCAAACATACAAAGAGGAACTCATACCACCCTCCTTAAACTTCCAAAAGGTTGAAGAAGAAGGAACACTCCCAAAGACATTCTATGATGCCAACATCACCTTAATTCCAAAACCATACAAAGATACCACGAAAAACAAAAACTACAGGCCACTATATTTGATGAATATAGATGCAAAAATTCTCAACAAAATTTTAGCCAACTGAATCCAACAACATATAAAAAGGATCATACACCACGACCAGGTGGGATTCATCCCAGGTGCACAAGGATGGTTCAACATATGCAAATCAATCAGCGTCATAAACCACAGGGAAAAGAAAAGTCAAAAATCACACGATTATCTCAATAGATGCAGAAAAAGCATTTGACAAAGTCCAACATCCATTCATGATCAAAACTCTTACCAAAGTGGGTACAGAGGGAAGACTCATTAACATAATAAAGGCCATATATGAAAAACCCACAGCAAATATAATACTCAGTGGAGAAAAGCTGAAAGCCTTCCCACTAAAATCTGGAACAAGACAAGGATGCCCACTCTCATCACTGTTACTCAACATAATACTGGAAGCCCTAGCTACAGCAATCAGACAAACAAAAGAAGTAAAAGGCATCCAAATAGGAAGAGAAGAGGTAAAACTGTCACTGTATGCAGATGACATGATACTGTATATAGAAAACCCCAAGGACTCAACCCCAAAATTACCTAACTGTTCAACAAGTAGCAGGATATAAGGTTAACCTTCAGAAATCAATTGCATTTCTGTATACTAACAATGAAACATTAGAAAAAGAATACCAAAATACAGTACCTTTTAAAATAGCACCCAAAAAATCAAGTTCCTGGGAAAAAACCTGACCAAGGAGGTGAAAGACTTATATGCAGAGAACTACAAAACATTAATCAAGGAGATCAAAGATACAAAGAAATGGCAAGATATTCCACGCTCATAGGCCAGGAAAATTAATATTGTAAAAATGGCAATACTACCCAAAGCAATCTACGAATTCAATGCAATCCCTATCAAATTACCCATGACATTCTTCACAGAACTAGAACAAACAATTCAAAAATTTATATGGAACTACAAAAGACCCAGAATTGCCAAAGCAATCCTGAGGAACAAAAACCAAGCAGGAGGCATAACTCTCCCAGACTTCAGGCAATATTACAAAGCCACAGTAGTCAAGACAGGGTGGTACTGGTACCAAAACAGACATACAGACCAATGGAACAGAATAGAGACCCCAGAAATAAATCCAGACGCCTATGGTCAATTAATCTTTGACAAAGGAGGCAAGAACTTAAAATGGGAAAACGACAATCTTTTCAGTAAGTATTGCTGGGAAACCTGGACAGCTGCATGCACATCAATCAAACTAGAATACACTCTCACACCATGCACAAAAATAAACTCAAGATGGCTTAAAGACATAATATATTATAATATAACTTATAATTTATAATATAAGACAAGACACCATTAAACTCCTGGAAGAGAACATTGGCAAAACATTCTCTGACATCAACCTTACAAATGTTTTCTCAGGTCAGTGTCCCAAAGCAACAGAAATCAAAGCAAAGATAAACTAATGGGACCTAATCAAGCTGACAAGTTTTTGCACAGCAAAGGAAACAAAAAAGAAAACTAAACGATAACTTACAGAATGGGAGAAAATAGTGTCAAATAATGCAACTGACAAGGGCTTACTCTAAAATATACGAACAACTTATACAACTCAACAGCAAAAAAGACAACAACCCCATTGAAAAATGGGCAAAGGACCTGAATAGACATTTCTCCAAAGAAGATATACAGATGGCCAACAAGCACGTGAAAAAATGCTCAACATCACCGATGATTAGAGACATGCAAATCAAAACTACCATGAGATACCACCTCATACCAGTCAGAATGGCCATCATTAACAAGTCCACAAACAAATGCTGGCAGGGATGTGGAAAAAAGGGAACCCTCCTGCACTGCTGGTGGGAATTGAAGCTGGTTCAACTACTATGGAAAACAGTATGGAGGTACCTTAGAAAACCATACATAGAACTACCATATGACCCAGCAATCTCACTCTTGGGCATATATCCGTATAAAGCTTTCCTTGAAAAAGACACTTGCACATGCATGTTCGTTGCAGTGCTATTTTCAATAGCCAAGACATGGAAACAACCCAAATGTCCACCGACAGATGATTGGATTAGGAAGATGTATATATACACAATGGAATACTACTCAGCCATAAAAAAGAATAAAATAATGTCATCTGCAGCAACATGGATGGAATTAGAGACCCCTATACTGAGTGAAGTAAGTCAGAAGGAGAAAGACAAATACCATATGATATCACTTATATCTGGAATCTAATAGACTGCACAAATGAACCTTTCTACCGAAAAGAAAATCATGGACTTGGAGAACAGACTAGTGGTTGCCAAGAGGGTGGGGGAGGGAGTGGGATGGAATGGGAGTCTGGGGTTAACAGTTGTAGACTATTGCCTTTGGGATGGAAAAGCAAGGAGACTCTGCTATATAGTACCGGGAACTAAGTCTAATGACTTGTGACAAATCTGTATATGTACGTGTAACCAGGTCACCAAGCTGTGCAGTTGGAAAATTTACAGAAACCTGTAAATCAGCTATAATGAAAAGATAATAATAATGTCTTGCATATGTGAAGGCTGCTGAGAGACCTTAAAATTTCTTATAAGAAAAAAACCTGTAACTATGAATAGAGATGTTAACTGGATTTACTATGGTGCTCATTATGCAATATATATAAATATCAAGCCATTATATTTTACATCTGAAGTTAATGTCAATTTTATCTCAATTTTAAAAAATCAATGGAAGAATATACACTGAAGTGTTTTTGTTTTTCTTGTCTTTTTTGTCATTTAAGGGCTGCACCCGCAGTATATGGAAGTTCCCAGGCTAGGGGTCTAATCTGAGCTATAGCTGCTGGCCTACGCCACAGCCACAGCAACACCTACACCACAGCTCATGGCAACACCGGATCCTTAACCCACTGAGCAAGGCCAGGGATCGAACACACAACCTCATGGTTCTTAGTCGGATTCGTTTCTGCTGCACCACGATAGAAACTCCTAAAGTGTTTTTTTGAAAGTTCTCATAAATACAAAAGCCTATCATGTTAAGTACTAGTTGATATCTTTTTCCACATAAATCACGAGATTTTAATGCTGGAATGCATATTCCCACCCCACACCATCTTATTTTAAAAAGAAGGAAAAGCAGAGTTGCTTAGTGAATTAGATCAGATGCCTTCAAAATTATTTGCCCCATACTTCTAAATATTTGAAAATTCTGTGAATATTTTAGAATTATAAATATTTTTCTAGTGTTGAAAAAGTAACATATTATACTAGAACTGTTATGGAGTTCCCCTTGTGGCTCAGCAGGTTAAGAACCCAACTAGTATCCATGTTGGTCAATGGGTTAAGGATCCAGCGTGGGTGCAAGCTATGGTGTAGGTCACAGAAGTGGCTCAGATCTGGCATTGCTGTGGCTGTGGTATAGGCTGGCAGCTGCAGCTCTGATTCAAAGCCCTAGCCTGGGAACTTCCATATGCTGCAGGTACAGCTCTAAAACAAAAAACAACCAAAAATCAAAAAACAGAACTGTTACACCACTCTTTTAAGTTTCCAAATACCATAATGATTTGATATTCAATACCTTCCATTTAAAAACAAAAAACATGGGGTTCTCCTGTGACGCAGCGGATTAAGCATCTGGTATTGTCACTATAGTGGCTTGGGTCACTGCTGTGGCATGGATTTTGATCCCTGGCCCGGGGAACTTCAACATGCCACAGATCTGGCCAAAATAAATAAATAAAACCATGAAAATGCTGAACTTTGAAAGTTGGAAAAAGTTACTTTTTTGAATGCATATTTTCATTCTATTGTCTCCTCAGAATTTTATTCTACTGCAATATATATTTTACTTACGCTGGAAAAACTTTCACTTTTTTTTGCTTTTTAGCATCATACCTGTAGCATATGGAAGCTCCCAGGCTAGGGGTTGAAATGGAGCTGCAGCTGCTGGCCTGCGCTACAGGCACAGCAATGTGGGATCCTTAACCCAATGAGCGGGGCCAGGGATCGAACCCACATCTTCATGGATACTAGTTGGGTTTGTTAAAACTGAGTCATGAAGGGAACTCCTCACTGATCATTCTATGATACTTCTCTACAACAAAAATGTATATAAACTGAAATTTAAAATTATAAATTAAAAAATTTCCTGTGGAGACAGGATTAAGAGGCAGAGTAGAAGCACTGGAGCTCACCTCTCAGGAAAACAACACAATTACAACCAACTGCTGAACAACCTTTAACAAAATAGACTGGGAACTATCAAAAAAAGATATCCTATTCCACAAGACAACGAGGAGGCCACATCGAGATGGTAGGAGGGGCAATTATGCAATATAAGCAATTTCATACCCATCAGGTGGGTGGTCACAGACTGGAAATAACTATATCACAGAGGCTCACCCACAAGAGTGAGAGTTTCAAGTCCCACATCAGGTTCCCATGCCTGGGGATCTGGCATTGGGAAGAAGTGCCCCTGGAGCATTTGGCATAAATATCTATGCACCCAACATAGGATCAACACAATATAAGGCAACTGCTAATAACCTTAAAAGGAGAAATCAACAATAACACAAACATAGTGGGAGACTTTAACACCCCACTTACAGCAATGGACAGGTCATCCGGATAGAAAATAAGGAAACACAGGCCCTGAATGAAGCATCAGATAAGATGGACTTAATAGATATTTATACTACAGTCCATCCAAAAGCAACAGAATACACATTCTTCTCAAGTGCGCACAGAACATTCTCTAAGATTGATCACATCCTGGGCTACAAATCAAGCCTCTGTAACTTTAAGAAAACTGAAATCATATCAAGCATCTTCTCTGACCACAATGCTATACAGCTGGAAATCAACAACAGGAAAAAAATGGCAAAAAATACAAACACGTGGAGACTAAACAACACAAAACAATCAATGGACCACTGAAGAAATCAAAGAGGAAATTAAAAAATACCTAGAAGCAAATGACAGCAAAGACACAACACGCCAAAACCTCTGGGATGCAGCAAAAGCAGTTCTAAGAGGAAAGTTTACAGCAATACAAGCCTACCTCAGGAAACAAGAAAAAACTCAAACAACCTAACTTTACATCTAGAGCAGCTAGAGAGGGAAGAACTGACAAGACCTAAATTTAGTAGAAGAAAAGAATTCATAAAGATTAGAGCAGAAATCAATGAAACAGAAACAAAGAAAACCATAGAAAACATCAACGTAACCTAAAGTTGGTTCTTCGAAAAGATCAACAAAATTGATCAACCCTTAGCCAGACTTATCAAGAAAAAAGAGAGGACACAAATCAATAAAATTAGAAATGAAAAAGAAGTAACAAAGGACATCACAGAAATACAAAGGATCATAAGAGACTACTATATTCAACTATACGGCAATAAAATGGAAAACCTAGAAGAAATGGACGAATTCTTGGAAAAGTACAATCTTCCAAGACTAAACCAAGATGAAATAGAAAATATGAATAGACCAATCACAAGTTCTGAAATTGAAACTGTGATTAAAAAACTTCCTACAGGAGTTCCCGTCATGGTGCAGTGGTTAACAAATCCAACTAGGAACCATGAGGTTGCGGGTGCAGTCTCTGGCCTTGCTCAGTGGGTTAACAAGCCGGTGTTGCCATTTGCTGTGGTGTAGGTTGCAAGCGCAGCTCAGATCCTGCGTTGCTGTGGCTACAGCGTAGGCTGGCGGCTACAGCTCCGATTGGAACCCTAGCCTGGGAACCTCCACAAGCCGCGGGTGCGGCCCTAAAATGACAAAAGGCAAAAAAAAGGAAAAAACAACTTCCAACAAACAAAAGTCCAGGACCAGATGCTTTCACAGTTGAATTCTATCAAACATTTAGAGAAGAGCTAATGCCTATCCTTCTGAAACTCTTCCAATAAACTGCAGAGGAAGGGATACTCCCAAACTCATTCTATGAGGCAACCATCACCCTGATATCAAAACCAGACAAAGATATCACAAAAAAAGAAAATCACAGGCCAATCTCACTGATGAACATAGATAGAAAAATCCTCAACACTAGCCAGCCGAATCGAACAATACATTAAAAGGATTGTACATCATGATCAAGTGGGATTTATCCCAGGGATGCAAGGATTCTTCAATATCCACAAATCAATCAGTGTGATACACCACGTTAACAAACTGAAGAATAAAAACCATATGATCCTCTCCATGGATGCAGAAAAAGCTTTTGACAAAATCCAACACCCATTTCTGATCAGAAACCTTCAGAAAGTGGGCATGGAGGAACCTACCTCAACATAATTAAGGCCATCTATGACAAACCCAGAACTCACATCATTCTCAATGGTCAAAAGCTGAAAGAATTCCCACTGAGATCAGGAACAAAACAGGGATGTCCACTCTCGCCACTACTATTTAACATAGTTCTGGAAGTCCTAGCTACAGCAATCAGAGAAGAAAAAGAAATAAAAGGAATCCAAATTGGAAAGGAAGAAGTAAAACTATCACTTTTTGCAGATGACATGATACTATATCAAGACAATCCTAAAGACTCTACCAGAAAACTGTTAGAGCTCATCAATGAATTTGGCAGAGTTGCAGGATACAAAATTAATACACAGAAATCAACTGCGTTTCTATATAGTAACAATGAAAGATCAGAAGGAGAATTTAGGGAAGCAATCCCGTTTACCATCACATCAAAAAGAATCAAATACTTAGGAATAAAACTACCTAAAGGGACAAAAGACCTGTACTCTGAAAACTAAAAGACACTGATGAAAGAAATCAAGGATGACATAAACAGATGGAAAGACATACCATGCTCTTGGATTGGAAGAGTCAATATTATCACAATGACTATACTACCCAAAGCAATCTACACATTCAATGCAATCCCTATCAAATTACCAATGACCTTTTTCAAAGAACTAGAACAAAATATTTTAAAGTTTGTTTGGAAACACAAAAAACCCAGGATAGCCAAAGACATCCCAAAAAAGAAAAATGGAGCTGGAGGAATCAGGATCCCTGACTTTAGACTCTACTACAAAGCTATGTCATCCAAACCGTACGGTACTGGCACAAAGACAGAAATATAGATCAGTGGAACAGGATAGAAAATCCAGAATTAAATCCACACATCTATAGTCAACTAATCTATGACAAAGGAGGCAAGAATATACATTGGACAAAAGACAGCCTCTTCAATAAGTGGTGCTGGGAAAACTGGACAGCCACGTGTAAAAAAAAATGAAACTAGAACACTTCCTAACACCTTACACAAAAATAAACTCAAAATGGATTAAAGATCTAGATAGAAGACCAAATATCTTAGAGGAAAACATAGGCCAAACACTCTCTGACATAAATGATAGCAACATCTTCTCAGATCCATGTGTCAGAGTAAGGACAATAAAAGGAGAAATAAACAAATGGGACTTAATTAAACTTCAAAGTTTCTGCACAGCAAGGGAAACCCTAAACAAAACGAAAAGACAACCCACAGAATGGGAGAAAATATTTGCAAATGAATCGACTGACAAGGGATAAATCTCTAAAATTTACAAACACCTCCTACAGCTCAATACCAAAAAAACAAACAACCCCATCAAAAAATGGGCAGAGGCAGGCAGTTCTCCAAAGAACACATGCAGATGGCAAATAAACACATGAAAAGATGTTCAACATCACTCCTCATTAGAGAAATGCAAATCAAAACCACTCTGAGGTACCACCTTACACCAGCCAGAATGGCCAGCATCAAAAAGTCTACAAACAATAAGTGCTGGTGAGGGTGTGCAGAAAAAGGATCCCTATTACACTGTTGGTGGGAATGCAAATTGCTGCAACCACTGTGGAAAACAGTATGGAGTTCCTCAGAAAACTCAAAATAGAATTACCATTTGATACAGCAATCCCACTCCTGGGCATCTATCCAGAATAAACCATGACTCGAAAAGACACATGTACTCCAGTGTTCATTGCAGCACTCTATGCAATCGCCAGGTCATGGAAACAACCTAAATGCCCATCCGCAGAAGAAGGGATAGGGAAGATGTGGTACATACACACAATGGAATATTACTCAGCCATGAAAAGGAACGAAATACCAACATTTATAGCAACATGGATGGACCTAGAAATTATCATGTGAAGTGAAACCAGGCAGACAATTAGACAGCAACAGCCAATGCTACCGCTTACATGTGGAAACTAAAAAGACAAAATGAACTTCTTTACAGAACAGGCAATGACTCACAGACTTTGGAAAACCTTGCTTTTTCAAATAAGACAATCTGGGGGGTGGGGCGATGCACTGAGGGTTTGGGACGCAAATCCTATCAAATTGACTTGTGATGATTTTTTTGTACACCTATAATTGAAATAAAATCCACTAAGTTAAAAAAAAAATCAACAAAATTGATAAACCCTTAGCCAGACTCATCAAGAAAAAGAGAGGACTCAAAGCAGTAAAATTAGAAATGAAAAAGAAGTTACAACAGATATCACAGAAATACAAAGGATCCTAAAAGACTGCTATAAGCAACCATATGAAGAAATGGACAAATTTTTAGATAAGTACACTCTTCTAAGACTAAACCAAGATGATAAAGAAAAGCTGAATGGACCAATCATAAGTACTGAAATTGAAACTGTGGTTAAAAAATTTCCAACAGATAAAAATCTAGGACCAGATGGCTTCACAGGTGAATTCCATCAAAAATTTAGCAAAGAGTTAACACCAATCCTTGTGAAACTATTCTAAAAAAATTGCAAAGTAAGGAGGGAGTGGGATGGATTAGGAGTCTGGGGTTAGTAGATAAAATTGTTGCATTTGGAGTGGATGGGCAATGGGATCCTGCTGTACAGCATAGGGAACTATATATCTAATCATTTGTGATGGAACATGATGGAGGATAATGTGAGAAAAAGAATACATGTAAGCATGACTGGGTTACTTTCCTGCACAGCAGAAATTGGCAGAATATTGTAAATCAATTATAACAAAACATTTTTTAAAAAACTGCAGAGGAAGGAACACTCCAAACTCATTCTTATGAGGCCACCATCACCCTGAGACCAAAACTAAGCAATGATTCTCCCCCAAAAAAGAAAATTACAGGCCAGTATCACTGATGAACAGAGATGTGAAAATCTTCAACAAAATTCTAGCAAACTGAATCCAGCAATACATTAAAAGGATTGTACACCATGATCAAGTAGGATTTATCCCAGGAATACAAGGATTTTTCAATACCTGCAAATCAATCAGCATGATAGACCACATTAACAAAGGGAAGAAAACTGTATGATCCTCTAAACAGATGCAGAAAAAGCTTTCAACAAAATCCAACCAGTATTTCTGACAATAACTCTCCAGAGAGTGGGCACAGATGGAACCTATCTCAACATAATAAAGGCCATATATGACAAACCCACAGCTAACATCATTCTCAATGGTGAAAAGTTGAAAGAATTCCTGCAAAGATCAGGAACAAGACAAGGATGTCTACTCTTGCCACTACTATTCAACAGAGGTTTGTAAGTCCTAGCCACAGGAAAAAGAAATAAAGGGAATCCAAATTGGAAAGGAAGAAGTAAAATTATCACTATTTGCAGATGATGTGATATTATACATAGAAAATCCTGAAGACACTACCCAGCAAACAAAACTGTTAGAGCTCATCAATGACTTTGGTAAAGTTGCAGGATACAAAATTAATATGCAGAAATAGACTGCATTTCCATATGCTAACAATGAAAGATCAGAAAGAGAAATTAGGGAAACAATCCCATTTACCATCACATCAAAAAGAATAAAATACATAGGAATAAACCTACCTAAACAGACCAAAGACCTATATTCCGAAAACTATAAGATTCTAATGAAAGAAATCAAAGATGACACTGACAGATGGAAAGATATACCATGCTCTTGGGTTAGAAGAATCCAAGAAGAATCAATACTGTCAACATGACTGTACCACCCAAGGCCAATCTACAGATTCAACGCAATTCCCTATCAAATTACCAATGGTATTTTTCACAGAATTAGAACAAAACATTTTAAAATTTGGAAGCACAAAAGAGCCAAAGCAATCCTTAGAAAGAAAAATGCAGCTGGAGTAATATGAATTTGGCTCTCTGACTTCAGACTATACTACAAAGCTACTGTCATCAAAACAGTATGTTACTGGCACAAAAACAGAAATTTTAGGTCAGTAGAAGAGAATAGAAAGCCCAGAATTAAACCCATACACCTATGCTCAACTAATCTACAACAAGGGAGGCAAGAATATACAATGGATCAAAGACAGTCCCTTCAATAAATGATGCTGGGAAAGCTGGACAGCTACATGTAAAAGAATGAAATCACAATACTCCCTAACACCTTACACAAAAATAAACTCAAAATGGATTAAAGACCTAAATATAAGACTGGATACTATAAAACTCTTAGAGGAAAACATAGGCCAAACACTCCCTGACAGAAACCACAGCAGTATCTTGAATATCTTCTCAGATCCACCTCCTACAGTAATGACAATAAAAACAAAAATAAACAAATGGGACCTAATTAAACTTAAGTTTTTGCACAGAAAAGGAAACCCTAAACAAAGACAGTCCACAGGATGAGAGAAAATATTTGCAAATGAAGCAACTGATAAGGGATTAATCTCCAAAATATATAAACATCTCCTGCAGCTCAATATAAAAAAAAAAAACATTAAAAAATGGGCAGAAGATCTAAATAGCCAATTCTCCAAAGAAGACATACAGATGGCCAAAAAACATATGAAAAGATGTCCAACATCATTAATTACTAGAGAAACGCAAATCAAAAACTACTATGAGGTACCACCTTACACCAGTCACAATGGCCATCATCAAAAAGTCTACAAACAATAAATGCTGGAGAGGATGCAGAGAAAAGGGAACCCTGTTACACTGCTGGTGGGAACGTAAATCGGTGCAACTGCTATGGAAAAACAGTATGAAGATTCCTCAAAAACTAAAAATAAATATGATCCAGCAATCTCACTCCTGGGCACCTATCCAGAAAAAACCATGACTCAAAAAGATACATGTACCCCAATATTCAATGCAGCACTATATATGATAGCCAAGACATGGAAGCAACCTAATGTCTATTGACAGAAAAGTGGATAAAGAACATGCAGTACATATACACAATGGAGTATTACTCAGCCACAAAAAAGAATGAAATAAAGGCATTTGCAGCAACATGGATGGATCTAGAAATTATCACACTAAGTGAAGTTAGACAGTGAGACACAAACATCATATGCTACCACTTATATGTGGAATCTAACAAAAAGGTACAATGAACTTATTTGCAGAACAGAAATGGACTCACAGACTTTGAAAAACTTATGGTTACCAAAGGTTGGGGGAGCAGAGATAGGCTGGGGTTTGGGATGGAAATGTAAAAGTAGGTCTGATGATGGTTGCACAACTATAAACATAAACATAATAACTATAAACCATAAACATAATAAAATTCAATGAATTAAAAAAACTTCCCATGATCATAAATCTCTACGTGTTAAAAATTCTGTTATTACAGTTGTTATAAGCATAAAATTAATTAAAACTCTAAAAAAATTTTTTTTTTCACAACTGCTCCTGTGGCATATGGAAGTTCCTGGGCCAAGGGTCCAATAGGAGCTACAGCTGCAGCCTAAGTCACAGCAAGGCTAGATCCTTAACCCACTGAGTGAGGCCAAAGATTAAACCCGCATCCTCACAGAGACATCATCATGTCCTTAACCTGCCAAGCCACAAGAGGAACTCCAAAACATCTGCAAATTTTGATCAAAGCACTAAAACAGATTATTCTAGAAATTCATTTCTTAGTGAGATTGAGACAGACTGGGACCCGGGATCCTTGCTGCAGTGGCTGCAAAGCTTGCACCTGGACAAACATCTTTCTTGAGCAACAAAATACAAAGAAAATATAAGGGACTAAAAATAACCAATTATATGCAAGATAGAAAACTAAAACCCCAATTGCCACTTCTGAAGAGCAGAGAGCAAAAGCAGGGTACAAGCAGGGTACTACACACGACCCTGCACTCACCACTACTGAAGGGGTGGAAAGACTACCTAAGTTCCCTACCAAGGGAACCTGTTTTTGCTCCCTCTTGCTGCAGCAGGGCCCCTAATAAGCCTTGCCTAAATTTGTCTGGCCTCTTATCAATTTCTGTTAAGGAAGATCTAGAACTCATGCCAGTAACAGACTTAGTGGCACCCGACATACAACTGTCCCCTTTCTGGGAGAGGATCTGGACACCTCCAGGACCAGTGAACCAATGTTTGGTAAGTGTGCCTTCCTGGCCCTGGGGGTCTCAGCACCCTCATTCAGGCGATGCTTTCCCCTCCCCCTTGTCCCTTTCCCTCTCCTGGCATCTCTCTGCTTCTCCTCTCTGTCCTCTCTGACCTCTAGAGTGAACCCTGAACAACTACAGCATCACTCCTCTCAGCTTCTGAGGCCAAGCGAGGGCTCACTTTTTCAGGTGACAAGCAGAAGTGGGAGAGGCTTGCCCCACACCATGCAGATCCTGGTCCAGCAGGCTCTCCCTGATGGAAGATTTATGAGAGTGATAGAGGTTCAAACCTCATATAATAGAGTGGCTGGAGGTCCAATCATCCTAATATTCTCATCTTTATTTTTGACATACCTCCTCCCTCTGCCTCTCCCTTGATCCTTATACCTACACTCATCCCCTTTACCTGCGAACTTATTGTTTCTATCTTTGAGCTTCTGTCATTGGCATTTTTTCCTTCTTTCTTTCTTTCTTTCTTTCTTTTTTTTTTTTGTCTGTCCAATTGCTCCTACAAGCCTCTGTGGAAACTGGAGCATTTAAGCCTTGAAATACAAATAGCCCACACTGCCTGAGACTCCAGCCTTGGGTTACCTGGTGAGACTTCAAAGAGCAAAGAAAGAAAAAGAGAGAGAAGCTTGCATCTTCCCCTCCTCTGCCTTTGCAATGTAACTATTCTGCCTGGGCTCTCAGGGACTCTGATCCATTTTGTAGTCCCCCAGACTGGGGTGGGGTGTGGGGGAGGCCTTTTTAAATTCCAGTGGAAAACTATGAGATCTCTGGTTCAGTCTGTCTTTAGGTAAAATTAACATGTAAGTGAGCTGTATTTAATTGGTTTAAAGGAAACTGATCAATTATATACATTCTCAGAAATGTCAGAGAAACTCATCAGGATGCTTTTCAAGTTCATGTAATTCATGACATATTCAATACTGAATTAGTATCTGTTATCATGGCTTGCTTAAGCTTGTGAGTTTAATACAGACCCGTCTTTGGAGTCATCAATATTAACCATAACACTTTTACTGTACCTTAGGATAGTAAAAGTCATTAAGTACATACTGCTTGTTATAAAATCCGTCAACAAGGAAAATAACCTGACATGATAAATAATATAACTGAAATAAGAGCTTTTAGGTAGACTCCATAAGAATAACTGTGTTTTGGAAATGTCCATCTAAAACAGTCCCTAATTTTGGTAACTTGAAACTAAACTAGGTTAAATGACGGGAATTCATTGAATATCCAGGCCATTTCAAATAAGATAAATATTGGAACACTAATTGCTAAACAGGTCTAAATTCACCTACATTTGTCTTCCTATGAGAGAGACACTCAAAATGTTTAGTGATACCTTGGTATGTTTTCTACCCATCTATAGAATGCTAATGTAAAAGACAGTTCATGGTGGCTAAATGAAAGCAGAATGTGTGTTTTCAGTAAGAAGGTATGATGAATGGAAATATTTTTTATTAAAAGAGAAAAAGAGGCGATTTGTCCTTTGGGGTCAGAGTAAACTGATGCAAGACTGCATTTAGTCTCTCTTTTTCCCTTTTAATGGCCATACCTTTTTATGGACACGTAGAAGTTCCCAGGCCAGGGGTCGAATCAGAGCTGTGTCTGCAGCCTACAACACAGTCATGGCAACACTAGATACTTAACTGACTGAGGGAGGCCAGGATAGAAACCATGGCCTCCGAGAACAACATAGGATCTTTAATCCACTGTGCCATAATGGGAACTCCAGTCTCTCAAGAGAACAAAGTTTTCTTGGAATGCCGCTTTTGATAACAGATCGTGTGAGATTCCGTGCCTCTAAGGGATCTGTATTTACTTTTGAAATCTCTTTTTCACCTTAGTTCAAAGATTAAGTATTACTTCACAGCGACCTATGATCCTATGTGACTGGAAGTTTAAAACCTTTTTAAGTTTTTGATGGACTTCCCAAATATCAAATTCTAATTAAAGTTCTTTAGAATTCCAGTTTACTCCGTGGTGCTTCAGAGGGCCCCTGGAGCATCCCAAAGAGAGATCCTGAACTGAGTTTATTTGGTATGCTAAATTACATAGGAAGCACTGCCAATGAGTACTAAATCTCCCTAGACTGTATAGTATGGGTAAATATGACTAATATAGATATTCCAGAAATTACATAAAATTCCTAAAAACCTGGTACATCCCAATAAAATTTTATGTCATAATTCTAGTTATTATAACCAAGTTTGTCAATTGCATTGTGATCAGGTGTCTGTGCGCCTTTTTAGGTCTTTTGTCATTCAGACAGTTACACTGATGCTTAGAAAATATGCTTAATCTTCAAGAAGTTACAGAGAGCTTTTAACAAATACAGGCATCTGGTAACTTTCATATCATACCACTAAACTGGGTAAACCTAATGGCCTTATAAAATTGCTAATTATATGAGATTGAATAAGTTGATGGACATGGTTATTTTTTCTTTTTGTCTGACATACTAGCTTTTATTCTGTGTTTTCCGGATATAATAAAAACCCTTCCCCTCAAGCTATTTATAACTTAACAGTAGACCCCTATGTAAAATTAAAATCTTTATCCTTTCCCTCTATCTGATCCCTCCAACAGCTGAAAATGCAAATGTTCTCAATTTGGGAGACCTCAAAAAGGGAGAAATCCATCTAAATCTATAGGACAAAAATCTATTTTTTTTTTGTCCTTTCTAGGGCCACACTTGTGGCACATGGAGGTTCCCAGGCTAGGGGTTGAATCAGAGCTGTAGCCACCAGCCTACGCCACAGCCACAGCCACGCGGGATCCGAGCTGCGTCTGCAACCTACACCACAGCTCACGGCAACGCCAGATCCTTACCCCTCTGAGCAAGGCCAGGGATCGAACCCGCAACCTCATGGTTCCTAGTCAGATTCGTTTCCGCTGCACCACGATGGGAACTCCCCGATCCTTATATTAGTCCAGGTTCCTGAAGATGCCCTATGGTTTTCTGTGCTTGGCCTCAAGGATGTCTTCTTTTGCATCCCAGTTCATCCCTCATCACAGTATCTGTTTGCCTTTGAGTGGACTAGCCCCTACTCAGGCCAAATGCAACAATATACCTGGACAATATTGCCTCAGGGGTTTTCAAGGCTCCATACCTGTTCACCCAGGCCCTAGGAGAAGGGGCTATTCTGCAGTATGTAGATGATATATTAATATGTAGCCCCACCATGGAGGCCTCAGATCAGACTATCACTGAAGTCCTTAATTTCTTTGGAGCTCAGGGCTACAGGGTTTTCTAAAAAAAGGCGACAAATTTCAAGGCAACAAGTTAAATATCTGGGATATATTTTAAACCCGGGAAGCAGACAGTTATCTCTGGATAGAAAACAAGCTATATTAGGACTAAGCGCCCCAAAGACAAAGAAACATCTTTGTACCTCCTTAGGCATGGTAGGATTTTGCTGATTTGGGCTAATGGCTGAGCCTCTAAAAGAAGCCGCTGAAGGCCCAGATACAGACCCATTACACTGGACTAGGAAATAAGAAAAGGCTTTTAACAGTATCAAACAGGCCTTCACTAGGGCTCCTGCTCTAGATCTCCACAATTAAAAAGAAAAAAAAAAAGCCATTCATCTTGTATGCAGCTGAAAAGCAGGGGTCAGCCCTGGGGGTCTTTGTACAAAAGCTAGAAGTTCCTCAGCCAGTAGGCTCTTTTCCCAAACAACTAGATTCTCTGGCCTCTGGGCAGTAGCTGCTAATGAGTTATTAGTGGAAGAAACTTACAAGCTTAACTTTGGACAGTCACTGGAAGTCCAGACCCCTCATCAAATACAAAAGATTCTAGAAAATAAAGGGTTAACTGGAGACCGCCTTCTTAAAACTTGCCACACCCTCAATTCAGTTTAAGCCTGCCCAAACCCCCAAACTAATACATTGTTGCCTTGAAATCCCTGATTGGGTGTCTGTCCCAGACCTCATCTAATATATACCAAGCCACAGAAAACCCTAGAGGAATGGTTTAATGACAGCAGTAGTTTCATCAAAGACAGAGTCAGGAGGGCAGTGTATGCTATTGTGGGTGTTCCCGGTATCACAGAAGCAAAATCTTTGTCACCCAGCACAACAGCCCTAACCTGAGCCTTAACCTTAGTGGAGGGAAAAATTATAAATACATACAAAGAGTCAAAATATGCCCTCCTTGTTATATATGCCCATGCAGATACCTGAAAAGAAAGATAACCTTTTTTTTTCTTTTTATGGCCATACCTGTGGCATATGGAAGTTCCCAGCCAGGGGATAAATCAGAGGTACAGCTGCAGGTTACACCACAGCCATGGCAACGCCGGATCCGAGTGACATCTGTGACTTACACCGCAGCTTGTGACAACACTGGATCCTTAACCCACTGAGTAAGGCCAAGGATCACACACCCACATCCTCAGGGGCAACATCAGGTCCTTAACCTGCTGAGCCACAACTGTAACTCGAGAAAGAGAACTTTTATTTTATTTTATTTTTGTCTTTTTGCCTTTATGTAGAGCCGCACCCGCAGCATATGGAGGTTCCCAGGCTAGGGGTCTAACAGGAGCTATAGCTGCTATAGCCTATGCCACAGCCACAGCAACACGGAATCCGAGCCGCGTCTGCAACCTACACCACAGCTCACGGCAACGCCGGATCCTTAACCCACTGAGCAAGGCCAGGGATCGAACCCTCAACCTCATGGTTCTTAGTCGGATTCGTTAACCACTGAGCCATGAAGGGAACTCCGAGAAAGAGAACTTTTAAATGCCAAAAATTCCCCTGTAAAATATGGAGCTGAGATTTTACATCTCATAGAAGCGACTCAAAAATCCAAACACATCTAGATTCCCAGGCCAAGGTGGTTGGTATGAGACAACCAGCTGGTCCCGGATTACCTATTGGCAGAACAGGGAGGCGTATGTGCAAATGCCAATACTATAACTGAGCAGGACCCTATGGGGCCTTCCCTAGGCAGGCCCTTCCCCCATATCCTCTGCTTTAGTTCCTCTCTTTAGTATAATATGTATCTTACTGGAGTTTATAGGAACATGGTGACCTGACCTCTGTGGACAGCTACTAGGAAGGACAAAGGATATCTGTATCAAGAAGTTTGCATTTACCAATCACGCCCCTCCCTCACCTTGCCTTTAAAAATGCTTTGCAATTTTGGTCTGGGGAGTTTGGGATATTTGGGGGGCAGCAGCCACCTATCTCCTCACATAGCCATGCAATAAACCTTTCTCTGCTCCCAACTCTGACGTTTCGGTTTGCCTCACTGTGTCAGGCACACTGACTTGCACTACCAATACTTCTTATTGCACCTAGGTCAATACCTCTTCCCAAATAGAAACCAACACTGAGAAAACCTGACAAACCACCTGGCTTCAGCAGACAATTAACCACCAATCCTTGCTATTTAATATGAGTGGAGAAATTGAAAACTGTTTCTCTGGTTTGTCCTCTAGGATCTTAAAAAGTACAAAAAACTTTCTGACAGGAGGTTTTAATTTTATTATAACCCTTCTCTTCTCTGTCATACTAATCTATGCTACATTTCATCTAGTGCTGTATTTCTGTGTGTGTGTGTGTGTCTTTTTTGGGCCGCACCCGTGGCACATGGAGGTTCCCAGGCTAGGGGTCTAATCGGAGCTACAGGTGCCGGCCTACACCACAGCCACAGCAACACAAGATCCGAGCCATGTCTGTGACCTACATCACAGTTCATGGAAACGCCAGATTCTTAACCCTCTGAGCGAGGCCAGGAATCAAACCTGCATCCTCATGGATGCTAGTCACATTTGTCTCCGCTGAGCCATGACAGGAACTCATCTAGTGCTCTATTATTTTCCCTACTGTTGTAGATCTGTGGCTAAGGCTTTTTGGTCCAAGGAGGAGACCTGGGACCAACAGGTCCAGACCTTCCATTCTAAAAGCAGAGAAACATGTTAAACCTTAACGCTGCGACTACCAAAAATATACAGCAAAGCAGAATGGTTTCATGATTTTAACAGGGACAATGTCATCTCCCTTGTCTTGTCCACAGATAAGGAAGCCCCCCTAAAGTTAACATGATTCCTTCCCTTTCTAGGCCCTTTAAAGGCTACTGTTTCTCCTTTTTTGGCCCTTCTTTATTTAAACTTTTGGTTAAGTGTAAGTCTTCTAGGCTCCAGCAGTGTGATGCAAAGCCCATGATGTCTCAAGAAATTCAACCCATTCCAGCAGAGGGTGGCCCAGGCCCCTACAGATACTTGTAACAGTCAGCGAGGGATTTCTACACCCCTAGGGAAGGCTAGGATCTGCAGCTTCTGTCCAGCAGGATGAAGGGAACTTCAGCCCCTTTCCCCTTAAGAATAAGAGTGTGGGAGTTTCCACTGTGGCTCAGCGGGTTAAGACCTGGACTAGTGTCCATGAGGATACGGGTTCAATCCCTGCCTCATTCAGTGGGTTAAAGATCCAGCACTGCCACAAGCTGTGGCATAATTCACAGATGCAGCTCAGATCTGGTGTTGCCGTGGCTGTGGTGTACAGGCTGGCAGCTGCAGCTCCGATTCGACCCCTAGCCTGGGAACCTCCATATGCTGCCGGTGCGGCCCTGAAAAGACAAAAATAAATAAATAAATAAATAGATAAGAGTGTAGAATCTCTCAGCGGGGAATGAGACAGGCTGGGACCTGGGACCCTTGCCACAGTGGCTACAATGGTTGCACCTGGACAAATATCTTGAGCAATAAAATACAAAGAAACTATAAGGGACTAAAAAATAACCTATATACATCCACAGTTGGGGCAAATTATGGGCAAGAAAAAACCTAAAACCCCAACTGTGACTTCTGAAGAGATGAGAGCAAAAGCAGGGTACTATGCATGCCCCCTGCACACACCACCACCAGGGGTGGGCAGACCACCTAAGCTATCCCTCTGGCCCTAGCCCGGACCAACTCCTACCCCGGATCCATAAGGAACCAGCTCACAACCCTCTCACCCCCCACCATTCCAGCCCCAAGGAATGACCAACAAAGGAAACCATTGTTTGCTACCAATCCATCCTACTGATCCACCCTGCTGCAGTAGGGGCCTTGCCTGAATTTCTTGTCTGGCCTCTTATCAAGGAGTTCTGTTATAGCCAGGTCTCTCAATGTTCTGAACTCCTTCTGAATTAACTACCCCAAATCACACACACATATCCCAAAGAACTGGTATCAAAAAAATAATTTTGAGTTCCCACTGTGGCTCAGTGGTAACGAACCCGACCAGGATCCACGAGGATGCGGGTTTGATCCCTGGCCTCGCTCAGTGGGTTAAGGATCTGGTGTTGCCATGAGCTGTGGTGTAAGTCCCAGACGTGGCTCGGATCTTGTGTTGCTGTGGCTGTGGTGTAGGCCGCCAGCTATAGCTCTGATTCAACCCCTAGCCTGGGAACTTCCATATGCTGCACCTGTGGCCCTAAAACAACAACAAAATAATAATTTTGAATCATCTGTCAATTGATGACGTCTTCAAAAATAAATTTTTCTATAAATGATGCCTAGTCATTTGCTTTCTCAGCTCTGATGAGATACACCAGAGCAAGATTCTGGATGGTGAGAATAACCCACTACAACTAGTGCTTCAGTCCTTTTCATAATAATGTCACAAAGTAGGGTTCATGAAACGAAGCAGGGCACTGTGGGGCTCCTAAACGCAAAAGCTTTTCTATGACCCCTATTTGTTTTTTAAGAACTAGATCTCATTCAGCCTCCAAGACCTTCCCTGAGTTCCAAAGGTGAGGTTCAAACAGTTGCTAATCAGGGAAGCCAGAACTCTTCCGCAGAACTAAAACCCACAACAAAAGGAAGATATTAACTACTTGATGAAACATTCTACATTCCAGAAAGGTTGATAGCCTCAAGGACCACCAGAACCAGTCTGGGGGCCACTAAAATACCAGCTTTGAAGAATGCAAACTTGCAGCTACCCTGATCCTTATCTATGGCTCTCTTTTCTACTCTGAAACTATAAAAACACTTCCTATTCTCTCCCAAAGGAGGGCACAGTCATTAGGGCATTAGCCTGCTGTGGCCACCTTTGCCTGGCAAAGCAATAGAAGCTACTCATTTCTCCTTGGCCCTGCACTCTGTCTCCATGTTTCTATTCAGTACCCTTGGCCAGAGGCTGAGTTTCAGCAACACTCACAACGGGTGAACGTAAATTCTTAGTGGTGGAGAAAACATGTTTTCTAGATAGAACTTCTGTAATGGAAACATTCTAAATCTGCAATATCCAAAAAGGCAGACACTAGTCGTATGGGACTAAATTTAAACATCCATAATGCTCAGTATTCACATGTGGCTAGCAGCAACCCTAACAGACTACACACTGACCCTTATATTTAGAGTGGTCTGCAGCTTTCTGGCTAGCAGCTTGTTAGAAACGCATAAACTCAGGTGCTGCCTCAGGTCTACTCAATCAGATCACGCATTTTAACAAAGTTCCAGGTGATTCATATGTACTCAGAATTTGAGAAACACTGTGCTAAAAACCTAATTTTTTCCTTTTATACAAGTTTTTTCCTTTTATAAACCAAAAAACTGCCTCCATGAAACGTCCACCTGCTGGCTTTAATTCTTACTCCTGGCCACACAGTGTAAAATCGAATCCCTTTTCCAAGCAAGAGCCCTCCCAAGTATTGCAGCACCCCAACCAGCTTTTCCTTTCTTCTCCCCCGCGTCTCAAGTTCCCGAGGTTAAAAACGCGAAGTTCCTTCAACTACTTCTGTTGAAGTAGGCCCCAAACTGGGTTTCCGGACTCTCTTGAAAAGCACGTGTCAAAGCAGGTGACTCAAAGAGCAGGCTGCCCCTGTACGTCCTAAAGAGCCGTTAACAATTCGTGGTCTCTAGGCTCTGAAAATCGACTCCTCTGGGTCGACAACAGGGTCTGCCCGCCTGCCTGGCTCTTTAGCTCACCCACAGCCCAACTCCTGTCACGTCCCTCCTCCTGGTCCCCA
Source organism: Catagonus wagneri (assembly GCA_004024745.2). Classification (NCBI taxonomy): domain Eukaryota; kingdom Metazoa; phylum Chordata; class Mammalia; order Artiodactyla; family Tayassuidae; genus Catagonus; species Catagonus wagneri. The sequence goes on from PVHT021183693.1 coordinate 53,606,495, forward strand.
TCCCTGCCACCTAGCCCTCCTTTTCCCTTTCCCGGGCTGGCACCTGACTCAGAAGACGCGGTCGAGATACGATGCCCCGCAGATCGATGTACACAGGGGAAGACAGCCCGCTCTTCAGCACGAAGCTCCCAAATTTGAAAGCCTGCACGTCGTACAGGCCCGTTACCAACGACTCCAAAGCTGCATCGGCTGCGGCCATGGTCCCGCGCTCCCAGCTCATACTAAACTCGAAACCGCGGCTTGCCTGCGGCGCCTGATGACATCACCGATAAGACCCGCCTCTTCCGCCGCCCTTTCCGGCGGCAAGGCGGGCTCGCGGCGCGCGCTTCAGGGTTCCCAGGGAGTCGGAGTCGAGAGTTTAAGGGCTGGTTGCAAGTAGCAGTAGCGAACTTTACCTTGAAGCTTCCTATGGGTGAGATCTCTGGGCTTTCCAGCCTCGAAGAGTTGGAGTGGCTCCAGGATCTTAAAAGAATCAAGACTTTCAAGAGAGTTTGTGTAAATCCTGCCTGATCTTTATGACCCAATGTCCTCTTAATATTGCTTCTTGGGCGAACATGTCTCTATTTGCCTATTAGACACGACTGCCCCCTCCCTTCCCCTTTCTCCAAATATAGTGTAAGTTTTAGAAGAGGAGAACTTTTGCTCAATTCTTTTAATAACTTTATGACATTTGGCAAATGTCAGTGTCATAGCAATTTGGCTATAAAATACTTAGCAGGCAATTGTTAATTACCTCTTCCATCGGCCCCATGCGTTTGGACTTGGTTGTTTTGTTGTCTTTTTTTTTTTTGCTTTCCTTTGAGGGCCGCACTTGGGGTGTATGGAAGTTCCCAGGCTAGTGGCTGGACCCAAGTTGTAGCTTCCGGCCTATGCCACAACCACCGCATCTAGCCATCGGAGCCGCGTGTGCGACCTACAGCACAGCTCAGGACAACACCAGATACCCGAACCACTGAGCGATGCCAGGAACTGAACCCGCCTCCTCATGGCTACAAGTCGAATTCCTCTGCGCCTCAACGGGAACTCCTGGAGTTTATTCCCATCAGAGAAGCTCCAGTGCTTGGAACATAAGTGCCAGCAGATGAAGAAGAAAGGGAGGAGAGTAGAGGAAGATGAATTGATTGGTATCAAGGTTATCCAGGAGGATAATCATGCCAGCCAGTCTGAAAATTAAGCTATTTGATATTTGCACATAAATTCCTTTAAGTAAGGGGGGATTCCCATTACGTATAGAAGGCAATACTTTAAGGATAATAACCCTTAATAGGGCTCATGATTGATACTTACCGTATTGATTCGGTTTTGTTCTGTGTGGTTTTTTTTTTTTTTAGGGCCACACCTTCGGCATATGCAAGTTCCCAGGCTAGCGGGTCTAATCGGAGCTATAGCCTCTGGCCTACGCTAGGGTCGCAGCAACGCGGGATCCGGGCCGCGTTTACGACATACACCACGGCTCAGGGCAACGCTGGATCCTTAACCCACTGAGTGAGGCCAGGGATCGAACCCACATCCTCATTTCTACTAGTCGGGTTCGTTAACTGCTGAGCCACGAAGGGAACTCCCTGATTTTATTTTTGTTTCTATGTTCTTTAATGCATGTCTGTATTTTCTCTGAAGACAAGATGACCAGCCAGTGTGAAGGAGCCTATGCTTTTGACAGTTCTCATTTCAAATAAATGCAGTAAAACTTTGATGAAATAGAAATCAAGTGTTAAAATAGTTATTTGCAAAATAAGCTAATCAAAATACTTCAGTCCCTACACTGTCAACCTTAAGAATAAAACGACCTTTTACCAGCTAAATGAATTGTATTTAGGATTGGCAGAGGATTACACTGGGGCATGCAAACTATGGTAAACATAGGCAAGTCAGAGAACAAAAGAGAAGAATGTTACTTTAAGTAGAGGTGAGAAATTGGGAGGGGCTGCTTTTTTTTTTTTTCCTTATCTAGGGCCACACCCGTGGCATATGGAGGTCCCCAGGCTAGGGGTCTAACAGGAGCGCTAGCTGCCGGCCTTTGCCGCAGTAACGCGGGATCCAAGCCGCGTCTGCAACCTACAGCACAGCTCACGGCAACTTCGGATCCTTAACCCACTGAGCAAGGCCAGGGATCAAACCCGCAAACCTCATGGTTCGTAGTCGGATTCCCTAACCTCTGAGCCATGACGGGAACTCCGGGAGGGGCTGCTTTAAAGGAGAGTCCTTTGGAGGAAATCAAGGCTTCAGGGTGGTAATGGTTTCTTATTGGCTGAATCTTGGTGCTTTTCAAGATTGCCCACTGTAGATGGGCAAGGAGAAAAACTTCCCTCCTCATCCTGGGATAGTAAAGTAAGCTTCTTCCTGCCCAGCAATGTAAAATCAGCTGCCTAGAGTGGTAAGTGCTGGTATCTGCCCAAGAGCTCCTCCTTCAGGGCTTCCACACTCCATTCCATTTCAAATGTGGTTTTCCTTCTTTCTTTCTTTTTTTTTTTTTGCTTTTTAGGGCCGCACTTGAGGTGTATGGAATTTCCTGGGCTAGGAGTCTAACTGAAGCTACAGATGCCAGCCTACGCAACAGGGACAGCAATGCCAGATCCGAGACGTGTTTGCAACCTACACCACAGCTCATGGCAATGCCGGATCCTTAACCCACTGGGTGAGGCCAGGGATGGAATCCACCACCTCATGGTTCCTAGTCGGATTCATTTCCACTGAGCCACGACAGGAACTCCGTGGTTTTCCTTTATTAATTTTCACACACTCTAGCTAATTGTCAGTGTACTGTGAATCCCTTTCATTTGCACTGGCGCAGCACACACAGACTCTTTCAAAGCCTGATCGTATCTGCACAGGCTAATCCAGGCTCCTGGAGTCCACACTATGTTGCATACACTTGTGAGATCTATCCCAAATGGCCTGCCAATTTTCTAACAAAGGTGCCAAATAAAACACCAGAATGAAGTTAACAACACACAGAGAGTCTTATTTGGCATTTTTGGAAAGAGAAGTGTCTTAGAATACCTCTCCAAGCTACAAAATTGTTGCTTTCTTTCCAAAATGCTGGGCAAACTGTATTATAATAATATGCATTATCTTCACCTTGTCAGAAGCTTTCATATATTTGGAGGAAGAGCAAAAAAAATTACTCTTTTCTTGTTAACAGAAGTTTTCATTAGAAAGAAAACAAGAGACCACCAGAAATAATATCTTTAGTATAATGTATTTATAGGAATGCATAACTTGTGAGATGTACATTTTGAAGTTTCATCCATAACTTATAACATTTACTGTAGTAATAATAACAAGACAGCAGATCATCACTTTACAACATTACACATGAGTGATTTTGACTTACAAATAAAATATTTACAACCTACCTTTACAAAACGACGTTGTGTGCATACAAAATGAACAACTGCAGAAAAATTTAAAAATAATGAGACAACCAAAAACCCAGAAGATACACTTAAGGCAGACCAGCAAGACACTGAAATAATTAAGGCTGTGGAATTCTTCTGCACCTTGAAAATATAGAGCTATTTATCAATACTGTGGAGTGATTTTAAATCAACTGTTACAAGCCTGATGGAAGTATGTACTTATATGTATATGTGTAATGGTCCCTATGGGGAAACCTGTCCACTTACAGATAAGGCCCTTTATTTGAATGGTCAGAGAGCCCACCCCAAACTCTCAAAAGACTTGGTGGGAAGGGGTCACTCAAAACTAAGGGGTGACGATGAAGTTTGCAAACCATTATTAATTCAAACATAAAGATTCTTCTGACTCCAGGTCAACAGAATAACCTAAATGATGGCCACATTATGTCTCAAGCTTTGTAGCCTTCAAAAGACCGCAAATAATTCCCCAGTGAGTAGAATCTAACTCTCCCCATCAGCCCTAATGGTTTTGAATGGCCCTAAATGGTTTTCTAATAGAAAAACTGACCCGCCTGGGCTGTCTTCAAATGGATAGATTTCTGCATATGAGCCATAACATATACACACATATTATACACTATATACATGTACAGATGTACATATATCCATATTTTCCAACGGTTTGCACTTTGATCACTATTGTGCTCTGACTAGGATCTCATTCTGAAGAATACGTCTATTTTTCTTTGTCCCTTTTTTTTTCACAGTCTTCACATTTGTTTCACTCACCTTCCCCACAGAGTAGGCTGAAGTTTGGCAGAAACAGAAGTAAAAGCACCAGGGTCAAAAAACAATCAAACAGAGATGACAGATATGGCTTAAGTTAGTAAGAGAACATGTATGTTTTGTTAACTTCAAATTCATAACCACAGTCTGAGATCAAGGTAACAGTCCCCATTAAGCCTGCAGGATGTGGATTCATTTCTTGATAGAAGTCAGGCATTGATGAAATCTTTATACTAGCTATTCCTGGGCTGGCAAATTTGCTTGCTTAAATTAAGCTTCAGGATTGAGACTCCAAAAATCACTATTTGCACTCTTTTCCAACACCTCCATTTTCTCAGCCATCCTCACTATCCAAAATAACAGTTATCTGAATAAACAGTTAATCTTGAGCATCTGAATAAAAACTAGATCCGACCCCATTTTAGAATCTCCCAGCAAACAAGCTGACAGTAAAAACAATAGCCTATGGGTATAATTTCAGGCTTTCCATACGTGTCCATTAAAGATGAAAATTTATGATTGAGTAATTGCTTTTTCCTCTCCTCTAGCTTCTGCATATATGAAAAATGAGGAAGAAATGCTTTTTATAGAAAACATGGCCTGTGTATTTCTGTGTTCTGTTTTCGTATAGATTTCCCACATGAATAATATTGTTTATTAGAAATGTCTAACACTATGGACAAATTTCAGCCCTTTCAAACTCTATAATTAATGAAACAACTAAAAGCCTTATAGTCTTTAGAAAATAGGTATCAACATGGTAGCTCTCCTTTTCTTAGTGGAGTATGTGTAAATCATCTTTCCTAACCCTACCCTGGGTTTAATCATTCATTTCCAAATGATCCCTGGATTTTAAATAGTTAAGAAAAACAGTAATGCAAATAAATCCACTAAAAGCTCCCACACTAGTTTGCCTAACCCAGACTCCACAGAAATGCTACATAGGAGAGAAAGAACTAAGGCCTGCATTCCTCAAAACTGAATGAGGAAGTGCTGAGTTTGCCCTACTATAGAGACTCTTAGGTCTGAAATATTTTCTCCTTTATCAAGTTCATGGGACGAAGTTTTAATTCATACACAGAAATAACCACTGTCCAGTTTATAACATAATCGCTCCCTCATATTCTCACAAATCTAAATTTCCATGTTCTTCCACACAGGCAAGACAAAAGTAATGACTAATTCCTGGACAGTAAATCATGGAGACTATTGGAAAGCAAACAGGCTACTCCAGAAACACCTAGTAATCTAAAAAGAAGATCTGAGCAGGGTTCATCTCCTGCCACTCCTCCTGGGTACACTCTGCAGTCATATCCTTGAAGGACACTGATGCCTGTGAAAGCACATTTCTCATCAATCCAAAGAATTCAAGCTCAGGTGACATGTAAAATACCTTTGGAACTAAATTCTCATCAAGTTTATGTTAAGAATGTAAAACAAGGAGTTCCCATCACGGCTCAGTGGTTGGCAAACCCGACAAGCAATTAATTCCTATCAACTTTAAGAAAGTAGGACAAAACTGAAAAAAAAAAAAAGATCCAAGGTTTCCCCTCTAAAAGCCAACAGTCCAATTCATTTCTACACCTGTGTGTTTAATTTGCTTCTTATAATAGGTGCCTGTGAGACTCTGAAGAAATGAATTGTGAAATCAGAAAATATTTTATTCTCACTTCCTCTGCCCTCCCAGTGAGGAAAGGGGCTGTTTTGGTTCTCCTCTGTCAATTTTTCCAGAGCATAAAGCTTGAGAAGATAGTCACAGTTGCTTTGGAGGGCATCCCACTCTTTGCTTCTGCTGCCATAACACATACTGGAGAAAACAGTTAATTGACAAACACTTCATCAGCTCTCCTAACCTTTTTCTTTAGACAAGCTTTTAAATCATCAAAATTACAGGCTGAGACCAAATGACATTCAGACAAAGAGCACCTAGTACTTCCAATGAAGATCAATTTACAGAATTTAATCTCATGGGTTTGCAAATGGTATCCAAAGACAAGACTATCGAAATCCAGGAATGTTCAAAGTTACTATCAATAAAATTTCTTAGCACTGGCAGTGTATAGCACTTAAAAAAAAATCAAGATATTTTTTAGACATCCCAACTAAGGTATTTTCCCAACATTCCTATGAGATTAATTCCTCCCTCCTTCTCCCCAACTCCCATTTTAACAATGGGGACATTTGGGGTGGAAAAAACAAAGACTTTCTGTAAGAAAGGACGAATCAGGAATAGCTGAGGTTGAAACTCGTGAATTCCTGGGCTCACCCTATGTTCAGATGGTTTCATTTAAAAGATATTTTAAAATAAAGAAAAAAAATGCTGCAATATCATCAATCTAAATACAACGGACTTCTTTATCTCCCATTCTCCCCTCTGAAAGGCACTACTATTTATAAAGACTTGCGAACCACAACGCGGTGCAACCAGGTTTTCCTCTGCTTCCTCCGCTCCCCCCAAGAGTGTTTATGGCTGTCAGAGACCTGAAGGACACCTCCAACATTACAATTTTTTTCTTAAAAATTTTCCCACATTCAGCTGTAAGTTGCTATAAATCTATTTAATTTGAAACACATGTAAAAGATGCAGTGAATTATTATACCTTTAAAAAATTATTGTGGGTTGTCCCTGATCTTTTCCTTCTTTCTGCATCCCACTCTTACAAAACAACCCCCCCAAAAAACTTCTATGCAATGAATATAAGCCAAGCAAGAAACTTGTGACTTTAACCAACATTTATTTTTCCCATTTCAAATGGAAGTTAAGTTTTGATTGCAAGAACCACCATAATTATAGTAGAAGTGGATTTCTTTCTTGTCTCTCCCCTCTTCTCTACCACAAAGTAGTAAATATCTCTGCCAAAATAGGTATAAGAAAGTGGTTCCTAACATTTCATCTTTCACCACAGTTGCCCACTTGAACCGGAAACGTTATCTTAACCCTGTTGGGAGCGACCAGGAGCTTTGCAGACAGGGAGCCTCCCTGTTAGTTTTCTTCAGCTAACAAACTATATAAAATATACATCCTTTCTCTGGGGGCCTCTATTAAATTCATTCTACTCTAATGATTGTACTTTGGCTCCAGTTAACAAAACCATACAACTTTCATTTCTCTGTCCCTCCTCCCCTGTCTCCTCGCCTCCCCAGCATGGGCACTTGAGGGGTTTCCACCCAGCCTTCCATTTGGACCATCCCAAGTCTGATGTAAAAGCTGTTATACAAGCTTTGGCTTCCATCTAACATTCTGTCAACTGCCCCCCCACAACACGACTTCACTGATGCTCTCCTGTGCAGTCTGGACACCACTGTCCTTCTCAAGCAGAAACTCAGCTTGTCTCTTACACGGTCATGAAGACTCACTATGACTCAGCAGTGGGCTCTTTAATCACTGTCCACAGTGGACAGAACAGAACTGGCCAGGCCAGCCTGCATGGATATTTGGAATCCTCAGTGCCTGTAATCTATCCCATGATGAGCCCTAGGGACCAGGCTTTTTTTCTTTCATGTCTTACGATGAAGACATGTTTACTAAAAGAGTTTTTAGTAAACATGTTTTACATTTCCAAATATTGTGTCACATAGTATTTGTATATACATATGAATTTAAATAAAGACTATGGAGGGTTAGTCAAGACAGAGCTCTGAGGAAGGGAGCTTTGATGACCCAGGGCCATTCGAAAACTAGGAAGCAAATACAGACGGAGTCAGTTTCCACATATTTGGTTAATCCTGAAAATATATAAGAGCTATCTAGTCTTATTGCTTGTACTTTCTACTCATTTATTCATTTATAATCTTGGATGGGATAAGGTGGAGCGTAGATGAGGAAGTTGACTTTGAAATCAATGGAAATGAATGACAAGTATTTTTAACTTTACATTTCCATTGCGGAACAGTGTTTTTATATGTTAAAGTTCAGGCTTAGTTTCCATCATTCTTTTTCATTAAGATCCTTCGTAAACTCTCTATCTGCACTTTTGTGCTGCATGATTTTGATTTCCTCAGTCCTATTATAGGAGAGAAGCAATGCCATTAAACCTGATTTGGACAAACACTTGAGTTATATTTTAAAAATATCATCTGCATAACAGCAATGTTTACAACACACACTAGGAAACAAACAGTGGATCATGTGTAAACACAAAAACAAAAACTCTTTCCTGAAAACCAAGAAGAAAAACAAAAGAAGGAAAAGAAGAAAAGATGAAATGCCCAGGTTTAATTTTTTTTTTCCATCAGTGGAAAAAAGGGTAGTTCATAATCATCTGGTAAGGAGAATACACAGCAGAAAGCAGCATTGGCCTCAAAGTGCAATTAGTCCTTTTAGTCCAGGGAAATATCGGCGGCTGAATGGTGATAGATATTGCGATTGCAGTTAAAACTCAATGCTCTGTTCGACTGTTATATCAGATTGTATTCCATGGCTACAAAAAGGACTTGGGACCAGGCCTTTAAAAGGCTTATATGGCTGCCTCCTTTTTGGTAAGCACCTCTTTTGCTTCCATAAGAGGTTAGAAATCAAGCAGGCCAGCTTTCTGAGGCCTGCATTCTACAGCTGCAGAAGATATCAGAAAGTGTTGTTATCTCGTTCACAGCAACTACAGGAAAGTTTTCCATTGGTACTTCTGAATGGATCTGTTTTATTTGTTACCTATTTCAAATCGAGGGTAGACATAAAAATAGCCCCACAACTCTTACTGCGTTTGGACTTATTTCCTAGCAGGCTTTCCTGCCAGATGAACTCTGAGCTGCCAGGATAACTGGGGATAGCATTTCATAAATAGAACCCAGGTGAGTCAAATACCTGTGACTGAGAGAAAAATCGTCTCGTTCACAGATCGCAAGAGGATAACATTGCTTTCTCTTAATGCACAGGTTCTGGTTAAAGAGTTCTATACAAGATTTATAAAATGATCTAAAAAACCTGTTCTCTAGTTGTGCTTAGTCAAAACAATATAATGCTTCGGGGAAATAAGTTACTTAACTGGCGCACTCCAAGTTACTTATGATTGATTTCATATATATATAATCTATATTATAAAACTCTGAAAGCTGAAGGAGATACATTTTACCGAATGTGTACATGTAGCCTATTAAGAAACTATATCTAAGTCATAAACCAGAACAGTTGACATACATGACATCTCTGTTAAACAGAACTCTTTGCTTAAAATTTCAGCAAAGGCAGAAACCTTTTCTACTCACTGCCGTGAGCTCCAGTTTCACCCAGTAACCACTCACTGTGGAACACACAATTAAAATTTCATAACAGCTACTATCCTTGTTAGCTTTACCTCTCTTTTGAATATTTTCTGTGACTCTTGGCGTCTGCATCTCTTCTGAATGACCTTCTGGCAAGTCCCTGGCTTTGGGGGGATCTTCCTGCTGCTCAGACCCTGAATAACCACTGACGGGGTTGAAGAGGTTCTGCACTCAACCCAGAGAGCCGTGTGGAGTGAACTACTTAACAGGATTATTTACAGACACGTTCAGTCTTGCTTTGGTTCACACTGCGCTTCCATGTGAAACCTCGAGGGCTGGGAGGTGGCTACGTCCCCTGGTTCACCCGGTTGACAATATAGCTCTTGATGTTGGGGACGGGCCGCACGTCGTTCTGGTGCTTGCGGCGCTCTATGAAGCACGCCAGGCGGGAGGTGTCCAGGGGGATCTTGGAGTAGCTGCCGTTGTGAGGCTGCAGCCACGGATGCTGCAGGCAGGTGGCCGCCGTGGGCCGCCTCCGAAAGTCTTCCTGGAGGATCACGTTGATGAAATCTCTGGCAGCGTTGCTCACACCACAGAAGTACTCGTGGGGGAAGCTGAAGTCCACCCTGCAGACGTTGATGCATGTCTCCTCTTTGCTCTCATCCAAGAAGGGGGAGACCCCACTCAGCATAACATATGTCAAGACCCCGATGCTCCAGATGTCAGTGCCTAGGGACACAGGGATGCCCTGGATCACTTCTGGGGCGGCAAACTCGGGGTTCCCCAGCAGGTGGTGGATATGGAAGTGTCCTGAGATCTGGACGGCGTCCTCCAAGTCAATGAGCTTCACTCGAGGCACTGGGATCCGTAGGTCAATGAGCAGGTTTTCAGGCTGCAGAGACCCGAGGAGGCGGGGAGAAGAGAAAGCAAGTTCAGCGCTACCAGTAAGATGCCATCCATTCAGCCATGGCTGTGCTAGTCTTTGACAAAGCCTGTAGTGCTTGGGGGCATTCCCTAAATGCACAGGAAGCTTCAAACTGAACTAAACTCTAAGTTGGGATGGTACTTCAGGGAAGGTTGTTTGACGTTGGACCTCATGTCTTCTTAATTTGCCCTTACTTCTGCACTGAATCAAGAAAAGAATAAATTCTATTTTGGAGAACAGGAACCTGTTCTGAGCACCATAAAAAAGAAGCCATGACAACGCTGGATCCTTTAACCTGTTGTACTGGACTGACCAAGGATCAAACCTGTGCCTCTGCAGGGACCTGAGCCACGACAGTCAGATCCTTAACCTACTGCATCATGGCAGGAACTCCATCCTTCTATAAAGTTAGATGAAGTGGTTAAAGCTTCCCTACCTTCTCCTAGCCCAGGTGTCACGTGACTCTGGTGTGTTCTCATTTCATTTATTCATGAATAACATTTAAATTGTGTGACAACCCATTTTGTATTCAAAATTCATAGGGATTCTAATGTAAGGAAGTAAAATAAAATGAGCATTGACATCTGCAGTCAACAGTAATAACTGGCAGGTTGGACTTCACCATTTCCCTGCCAGGGTTGCTATTTCTTATTACCTTTATGTCCAAATGTGCAACCCTGCAGTTGTGAAGGTACTGCAGTGCTTCCATGATGTCTCGGATGTAGAAGGCTACTTTTTCTTCCATCAGCTCATCATGATTCATAAGGTAGTCTAAGAGCCTGCCGTCATCCATCCTGAAATAGGGAGGAAAAGGCAAAAGAAATCAATTTGTTTGTAAAGAAACAGAAAAGTAGGACACACACAAATCTGTAAGATCTCTAAGAGTTCTCCTACTCTCTGTTATAAATGAAGATCAATGTTGCAACACATGCATATTTTAGTTAGAGCCCAAAGTTAGTACAGTGTTTAGCATTTATATTAAAATGAACGAGAGGAAGAGAGCCAAAGAGCTAGAGGGAGGGGGACATTCACGCTTCAGGGAAGAAACCTCTATAACCTTAAGACACATTCTGTTTTATTAACTTTTGAAATTGCTCACAAAGAAAAAAGATACCCCTTTAAGAGAAGTTAGACTACAAAACAGAGAGAAAGGAAAGAGAGAGAAAGAGAGAGAGAGATCTTGCAACCATCTGAATAACTGGATCCTAATGGCTTTGCAAATTGCTTTTACTTGTCCGTTTTTAGTTGGGGAAAAATAGAAAGCAGGCAAAGTTTGACCTTGGCATTCTTGACTCCCTTTTGAATCCTTTCCCTCTTAGACAATTTTCCCACCTTAAAAACTATGACTGAGAATCTGGTAGGAGGAGCCAGCCAGACCTGGATTTTGTTTTTTTCATCTTTAAAAAGAGAGTAACAACAACAGCAATAATACCTGTTTCATTATGAGGATTACCCAAGGATCAAGTGAGACAATGAGGCATTTGAGCATAGCTGGGAGCAATAGTAAGTGGCAGATATTTTCAGGTGCCCTGAGCCTCCTTAGGGAATGACCAGATGTCAGCCTACTTAGCAGGGAATGACCAGATGTCAGGTGGCTGGCTATTCCACTGAAGGCCCATCCCCAGGAAACGGCCAGGCAGAGGAGCTTGAGCCAGGGTCAGAAACCACTTTCGAGCACAGCTGACATCCTCTGGCCAAGATTCCATTCTATTCTCTAGCTTGTTCCTTCCGGCAAGATTGTCCTCTTCTCCTGCTTTCCTTGACAGGATTGGAGACTCGGTCCAAGGAAGGCCTCCTCTGCCTTCCTCTGACCCTGCCAGGGTTGGGGGGGGGAGTGGTGAGCATGGACTAGCATAGAACTGGGCTTGTTAGATACCTCCACTTGAACTTCTCGGGGCGTTTTAGGGAGCAGTTAGCCATAGCACTGCTCCGAGACCAGAAAGTCTCAGCCACCAAGTTTGTCTTCAGAGCTCTCGGATAATGCAGATGCCCAGGCTCCGCCCTAGACTAGAGGATCAGAACCTCAGATGCCTAGTAGGGAAAGGCTCTACCATTGATACTCATGGCCACCAAAGGGGTCCCCACCACCAGAGGGATCCCCGCAGTTATGGCATAACCAAGACTTAGCACAGGGTTTAGCTCGGGTACTGCCTTTCCACAAATCTCTCCTGAACCTCAAGTCCAGCCAAGCCCTGCTCTATGTTTTCATGCTACGTTGAAATCATTATCTGTCTACTTCCTCGTTAGGATTCTAACTCCTCAAGGACAAGAAATAGAACTTCATCTTTGTTCCCGACACTCAGGCCCAGGTCTACACAGCAGGTGGCACACAGCGAGGGCTCCCTAAATGTTTGATAAATGAGTTCAATGCCACATTCAACTCCTTTAATTCCTGCAACATGTCTGAGAAGTGGAAATACTTCTCCAGACTTCACAGGCGAGGAGCCTGAGGCCCAGGATACTAAGCACACTGCCCCACATCACGGAGCTGGGATCATGACCCAGGTTCTCCATGCCAAGAACAGCTTTCTTTGCATCATCCTATAGCAGTCTAGTGACCAACACACGCCCTCAGTAACTGGCAAGTCTGGAGGGGCAGAGCTTCCGGGTCTGCTGTGCCCCCTTGGTTGGTACACAAGTGACAACACTTTTTACTGGAACTCAAGTACAATATGCTGTCCCTTATAAACAAAGATAGTTCACTGCCAACAGAATGTGCCTTTGAGCTAGGAAGCTCTCAACAGAAACAGGTTGGGCTCTGAAAATCTGTTTGTCAGTGTATTTATGCAGTCTGAAGTGACTATCTTACCAGTTACTACACACCTACAGAAAGTTAAGCATCATAAAAGGGTTACAAAGACTAACAATGATGGTTTTGTCTCCTCTTACTTCTTTTCTTTCTTTTTTTTTAGGGCCTCACCTGTGGCATAGCGAGCCTCCCAGGCTAGGGGTCGAATTGGAGCTGCAGCCGCTGGCTTACGCCACAGTAACACAGGATCTGAGCCATGTCTGCAGCCTACACCACAGCTCACAGCAACACCAGGTCCCCAACCCACTGAGCCCCACTGAGCGGGGCCAGGGATCGAACCTGCGTCCTCATGGATACTAGTCAGATTCGTTTCCGCTGAGCCACAAAGGGAACTCCTCTTATTTCTTTTCAAGTAATTAAAAAAGATAGCCTAAGATGTTTGGATTTGGGCTTTTTTTTCTTTTTATGGCTGCACCTGTGACATACAGAAGTTTCCAGGACAGGGATCGAATCAGAGCTGCAACTGCAGTCTACATTACAGCCATGGCAACATCAGATTTGAGCCACATCTGTGATCTACGCCCCAGCTTGCAGCAATCCCAGATCCTTATTGCACTGAGAGAGGCCAGGGATGGAGCCTGCATCCTCATGGACACTATGTCGGGTTCGTAATCCGCTGAGCCACAGTGGGAACTACTTGACTTTTTTTCATCATAAATAAATTTATGATAAGGTACGGCTTCAAAGGTGTCCATATACATAAGCACACAAGAGCGAGACTAAAATGACAGTTGGAAAGCTGTAAATTGAGTTGCTTCTCGAACATAGGTTCACGTGGAGCCATACGCAGCAACAGTCTTCAGTGTAAATGTGTCACCACTTCAGGCCCAGGGCTTCCTCAGCACCAATCAGCTAACACTAATGCGAGGGCTCCATACTTCTGAAAAGATGGTTTTTGTTAGCCTCTGTAAGATCTCTAAAACCACAGAGCGTGATCTCTGTTCTCAACTCGGGGAAGGCATGGGAGGGATGTGACCTTATTGCCCTATTCTGGGGCCCAGTATGTGTCCCAGATATATGGCCAAGTACATGGTTGCCTGACTCATTCAAGTATCTGGGATGAGTAGAAGGTTTTTGAATTCCTCTTAAAGGAATTTCCTGGGTGGTAGACTGGGGACACTATGGCAGTAGATACAGCCACAAAACCCTCTCTTTTATTTCAACTCCATCTGTCACTAAATCCTCTGTCAATAAGCTATTTCTAAGCATGTGCCCAGCCCCAGAGTCCATAAGAGAAAGACAATAAAAATTTGAAAGAGATGTGGGCTCAAGTTCCAGCTTCTCCATTTCCTAGTTTCAATTTTTTTTCCCTTTTTTATGGTCACACCTGCAGCATATGGAAGTTCTGGGCCAGGGGTTGAACTGGAGCTGCAGCTGCCAGCCTACACTACAGCCACAACAGTGCTGGATCTGAGCCGCATCCATGACCTACGGCAACACCAGATCCTTACCCTACTGAGCGGGGCCAGGGATCGAACCTGCATCTTCACGGACACTGTGTCGCGTTCTTAACCTGTTGAGCCACAACAGCAACTCCTCCATTTCCTAGTTTTAAGGAACTAGTTTTAATGAACTCCCTTACTCTGGATTTTCTAACCTATAAGGTGGGACTAACATTTTCATACAATGGAGGGGAGCATGTATGTTACACACAACACTTTGTCAACTAGAAGACATTGTATGACACGTAAATGCCATTTCCATTACTTGTGGGTGATAAAGAACCCAACAGCCGGGGACCACCTTCAAGAGGTGACATTCATACTTACAGTTCCAAAATCAGGATGTAGGACGTGGGGGACTCGTAGGTGTCATGGAGAGTGATGTATTGGGGGTGCTGTAGGTGCTGAAGCAGGGCAGCCTCATGGGCAGCCTGCTCTTTTTTCTTCATTTTTTTGCTGACGAATTTCACGGCCACGTCTTTGCGAGTAGCTTTGTGAATGCACTTCTTGACTATAGAGAAACGGCCCCTGGAAAACCAAAAGGGAGAAGGATGTTGCCAAGATTCCTAAATCAACTAGGTCTCATTTTATTCAATGATGTGTGAAGTTTCAGCTCAAGTGGGCAGACAGTAACATTTGATTAGGACTCTACTTTCCGGCATTTTTTTTTTAATTGAAGTATAGTTGATTTACAATGCTGTGTTAGTTTCAGATGTACAGCAAAGTGATTCAGGATCTTTTTCAGATTCTTTTCCGTTCTAGGTCATTACAACATACTGAGTAGAGTTTACTGTGCTTTACAGTAGGTTCTTGTGGTTTACCTATTTATATTCAGTAGGGTGTATACGTTAATCTCAGCCTCCTGATTAATCCCTCCTCATGCTTTCCCCTTTGGTAACCGTAAGTTTGTCTTCTATGTCTGTGAGCCTAATTCTGTTTTGTAAATAAATTCATTTGTATCATTTTTAAGATCCCACATATAAGTGATATCCTTTGATATTTATCTTTCTCTTAGTATGATAACTTCGTATGATAATCTCTAGGTCCATCCATGTTGCTGTAAAAAGCATAATTTCATTTGCTATGGTTGAGTAATATTCCATTGTATATATGTACCACATCTTCTTTATCCATTCCCCTGCTGATGGACATTTAGGTTGCTTCCATGTCTTGGCTGTTGTAAACAGCGTTGCTACAGTGGTGTGTGGATATTTTCAAATTAAGAGTTTTCATCTTTCCCAGATATATGTCCAGGCATGGGACTGCTGGATCATGTGTTTTTTTTTTTTTTTTTTTTTAAGGAATCTCCACACTGTTCTCCATAGTGGCTGCACCAATTTATACTCTTACCATTCCGTAAGTTGTCTTTTCATTGTTTATGGTTTCTTTTGCTGTACAAAAGCTTTGAAATTTAATTAGGCCCCATTTGTTTATTTTTGCTTTTGTTTCCATTACTTTAGGAGATGGATCCAAAAAATAATTGCCACAATTTATGCCAAAGAGTATTCTGCCTACGTTTTCCTCTAGGAGTTTAATAATATCTGACCTTACATTTAGGTCTTTAATTCATTTTGAGTTTACTTCTTATGTGGTGTTAGAGAATGTCCTAATTTAATTCTTTTATTTGTAGCTGTCCAGTTTTCCCAGCACCACTTATTAAAGAGACTGTCTCTTTTCTACTGTATATTCTTGCCTCTTTTGTTACAGATTAAGTGAAAGTGAGTGTGTGGGTTTATTTCTGGGCTTTCTAATCTGTCCCATCAATCTGTATTTCTGTTTCCGTGCCAGTACCATGCTGTTCTGATATCTGTGGCTTTGTAGTATAGTCTGAGGCCAGGGAGCCTGATTCCTCCTGCTCCATTCTTCTTTCTCAAGACAGTTTTGGCTCTTCAGAGTCTTTTGCATTTCCATATAAATTAAAAAAATTTTGTTCTCGTTCTATTCCTTTATTTTTAATCACAATGTTATCATTCAGAAAAACCATTTTTCCTTCCTTAGCATGTTACAGTTCTTCAAGATGCAAAAAACTAGCAACATTTTCAGTCAATATAGTATTCTGTCATTCTGAACATCAGCCACAGGTTCTATTTTCTTTTCTATAAAGAATATATTTCTGCTCTCTTCAGCTCAAAGGCCCTCTCCCTGTCTTTTGGCCAAAAAAATGGGGTTCTCTGGGAGTTTTTGCCCTCTGTGCATGCTGCACAGTTCCCTGGTTTGGCCCACCCTTGGGTCAAAGCCAGGAGATCAAGGAGAAGCAAGAGAACCCAGAAAACTCACTGCTACCATTCTTGTCTCTCTTTAGGTGTTGCCTTCCCTCCCCAATCTCCCTGCCATTTACTTTTTCAGAATGTTCCAACAGTTGCTATTTGTATTTTGTCCAGAGGTTCCAGTTATAATCAGTGAGAGAGAAAGGTGATAACTGGCTTATTCCACCTTTCCCAGCATCAGAATTTGGTTCATTTTAAAAGCTGGAAACCAGGAATTCCCATCATGGCTCAGTGGAAACGAATCTGACTGGCATCCATGAAGACACAGGTTTGATCCCCAACCTCGCTCAGTGAGTTAAGGATCCGGCATTACTGTGAGCTGTGGTGTAGGTCACAGATGCAGCTTGGATCTCGCATTGCTGTGCCAGCACCTATAGCTCCAATTTGACCCCTGGCCTGGGAAACTCCATATACCATGGGTGTGGCCCTAAAAAGCCCACCCCCCAAAAAAAATTGGGAACCAAAAAGCTTTTTGGAAACTCTGAGTGTGTGAATAGAGTCTTTCTCTACTCAAGCTGACTTTCATTGTAGGGTGATCTGAATGGACTGTTTAGTTGAAGAAAACTCCAGAGTCAGTGTCTTGTCCTTCTTGAACTGGTCAGATTCCTCAAAGAAAGACCCTCCTACTTGCTGCCTGGAAGGTGAAGCCCTGGCCATCTACCTCTGGAGGCCTGGTGGATGAAAGCAGGGGTCCTCGGTATCCAGCATTTCTATATTCTCATAACAGCCCTGTTTTGGAGCGTGGTTCTGCTGCCCTCGGCTGTGCCGGTGTCCCTGTGAACAGAGGCACTCTGTTTCATCCTCTCCAGAGGAGAAACCTCCAGTCTTTTCCTGGATAGGGAAGGGCAATCATAGAGCTACTGGAAGCTGGAGAACAGATCTGGGGTCACATCTTCTTCTCACCAAAGGTTCAGACAATCCTTTTGCTTTTTACATCTTCTTTACTCCTATATCCAAGAGATACTGGATCTTGCCCTGCCTGAGTCTTTACGGAATTCTGCTGCATGGATCATACTGGCTCTCTACTTGGATTGAGCTTCTCAGGTCTCCTGGTCATTTGTCATTTCCACTTATTCTTTGGATTCTAATACTTCCTCCAGTGTCCTCATACTTATGTGCCTTCTTTAAAAAGTTCATCTACTGCAGATTCAGTGAAGTCTCAGGAGGGAGTGAACACAGATGCCTGTGTTCATCCTGCCATCCTTACCTGGAGGCCTGGTATTGTGACCTTTTTTGGATCCTGTACAGGTAAGCAGTCAGCATTCCCAAGGGATAACTCTCTGGCTTCTTTAAGCAACCATGGTGCCTATAGATTTTATTTTTGGTTAAATACGCGATGCTCAAGTGCTCTTCACTTCTAGGTAGAGGCTATAGGAGTGGAGATATTTCTTTTTGACCATGATTTTTGAAGTATTTAATTACTGAAGAGTTAATTTGAACAAGATAGTCATATAGACCTAGAATGCTAGGTTTAGGTGACGGAGAAAGCTGACTCACGTCTGTGGCCTTAGCAGAAATATCTTTCATGTAGCTCATGTATCTACATGTTTCCTTTCCATTCTATTAACATATATCATTTTAAAGGTTGTTCTAAAAATATGAGGACTATACGGGAGGGAAAGGAAAAGCTCCAGGTTGTTAGAGATGAAATTTAAAAAAAAAACATTGATTGCTTTGAACAATTCAGGGAATTGATCTCTCTTTGAGAAATATCACAACATCCATCTCTGATAGATATCACATGCCTTAGCCTATGGCTATCAATGGCAAATACAGGCCTTGGGGAGGAATTAACTGATACATCCAGGTGATAGAACCCATTTCATTTAGAACCAGATGGGGATTTGATTTGCTCATTACTGGGGTCATGTGGAGCTTCCCAAACTTTAATATCATAGAGCAGTCTAGATTTCAATTACTAGAGCTTATTTTTGACACAAATTGTTATGATGAGAAACAACATATGTTAGTAAAACAAGCAAAGGCTTAAAGTCAGGTAGCCCAGATTTTGAATCCTGGCTCTACACTTACTAGTTGTGGGACGTTGTGGGATCTTGAGAAAGTTACTTAACCTCCTGATACTGAGTTTCCTTTGCTGGAAATTTACTCAAACACTACCTCATGGTGTTTTAAGGATTGGATTAAATAACTTTTGTATAATATTTGCATAGTATCTGGAACACTATATTAGCCAATAAGCATCAGCAGCATCATCACCATGTAAATTTTCATTGGCCCATTGAACTCCCCCCCGCCCCTTGCCTGGCTATACAAAGAAGATAGGAAAGTAGAGTGAAAGTTGGTTTTTTTTGGGGGGTGGGGGAATGCAGAGGGTTGGCCACATCCGTGGCACACGGAAGTTCCTAAACCTGGGATTAAACCCAAGCCACAGCAGTAACAACACCAAATCCTTAGCTGCTAGGCCACCAGGGAATCCCAAAAGTTTGTTTTTGATAAAGAAGCTATAACAAAAGGCAATGAATTACATTGTGACTCCTGCCTAAGGAATAAGAATAACAAATAGTTTGGCAATGTCTAAAACCTCTGGCACGACCACTTAAGAAATTTTATGCTTCATTGAGAGATGTCAATCAGAGATGGAAATGATGCTAATGGCCAATTGCTAGTGGGTGCTCTTTTACTTACACATCACAGGAGGGTGGGTGACTACTGAGACCTACCCACCTTCTCTCGCCTGCACGCCCTGGAGATGAATGCATCACAGGCATGACCCCTGTTTTGTTCCTTCCCATCAATTATTTATTGAGACAGGTGATAGGTTTTTTTTTTCATTATTCTGTTAAAAGTTGTGTTTTTATTTTATTTATTTTTTTTTTTGAGGCCAGAGTTTTCTAACACATTGAGAGAGACAGACAGGAAGAAAGAGGGGAGGCTGGCCTAGAAATCACCGTAAAACAATGTGCTTGACACGTGGGCACATAGCGAGACCTATACTCAACAAGCAGTGATGATATATTTTTCTAAGGAACACATGGAACTTTTTATGAAAATTGACCCTGTACTCATAAAACAAGTCCCACCGAAATCAAGGAATCAGTATTATACTGACCAAGTTCCCTAACCACAATGCAATTAAGATAGAAATCTGCAACAAGAAGATAATTCATAAAGATCTCATACATTTGTAAATTTTAAAACATTTCTATTACAGTTGGGTCAAAACATAGTTGAAGGGAAACTACTTGGAACTGAAGGATAATAAAAATGCCACATATCAGAACTCGGGAGATATACCTAATATTGTACTTTGAAGAAGCAATTGAGCCTTAAAGCCTTTTTTTTTTTTTCCTTTTTAGGGCCACACTCACAGTATGTGGATGTTCCCAGGCTAGGGGTCCAGTCGCAGCTACAGCTGCCAGCCTACAACACAGCCACAGCATCACGGGATCCGAGCTGCATCTGCGACCTACATCACAGCCAGAGCAACGATGGATCCTTAACCCACTGAGTGAGGCCAGGGATCAAACCTGCATCCTCATGGATCCTAGTTGGGTTCGTTAACTGCTGTGCCCCAAAGGGAACTCTGAGCCTTAAATTCTTATATTAGAAAAGTAAAACAGCTGAAAGTTGATGAGTGAAGCTTTTAACTCAAGAAGTTAGAAAAAGAGACACAGAAAATACACATAAATATTTTAGGTTTTTTTTTCTTGGTATACAGAGAATGTACATAGTGAAAGAAACAAACCGAAAAAGAAAAACATGCCGCTATTCTGTTGTGACCTTATTAAGTGCTCATGAATGAAAAAACAGAAAAGTGGGTCCTTACCTTCCAATTTCATTCAGTTCAGTATAAGCTGAATCAAAATTTTCTTTCCAAGAAATGGTGGCGCCGTCAGCAGCAGCATCTTTAGAAGAGAAAGAATCCATTTATGACATTGAGGAAATCACAGACGAATTAAGATGAACACAAAAGCTCCAGCATCACCCCAAAGCAATTCTCATGGCTAAACACCTGAGCCTAATTCAGCGGGGAAATGCCATGATTCTTTGAAACGTTATCCAAAAAAAAAAAAATATCATCCAAGGGGAAACTGACATGAACCATCAACGTGAACGATGGAAAAACTCCAGACAATCCTAAAGGTAACTTCTGGATATTTTCAAATAAAATTTGGTAGAAAAAAAATTGCAAGGGAGGAAGAAAAAACACTTTGATGTCCCAGGAAAGCCAGCGAGAGTCAGGGCTGGAGGGAGGAAGATGCAGCAGAGCAAAGGGTAAGAGGGTCAGGCCAAGGAGAAAAGGAAAGAAATGCGCTCACAACATTCTAAAAATCGGCTTTCTCGCCCTTTTGTTCGCTGCATTAATGAGTTTATCCGGTACAGTGAGTGGTTTCGTTTAACCCAAAATATGCAGCTGAGTAGGATCTTCGGCAGCATTACCTTGTATGATGTGTGAATTATCTGGCAATGAGTTATACACACGCACACACACACACACAAGCACACACTCCGGCATCTATCCGCGCTGTCTGCGGGGAGCAAGGCCCAGGAAAGGAAGCCACTCAGAAGCAGTGGTCATCCCTCCGCTGGATTCGGGCAGCGGCTCCGGCAAGGAGCAGTCAAGGCCCCGCCGCACGTCTCTTTTGACCCCGGCCCCCCAGGCTGCAGGGAGCACAGCCCGGCTGGGTCAGGACAGGGCTTATCCATATTGAATACTGAGGAAATAGAGAATCAGGGCCAAGGTTTCCCAGTGAGTCACGGGCCCGTGGGAGCAAAGCTGAGCCGGACTGGCAGTGGGGAAGGGGCCTGGGGAGCACCGCGGGGGCGGGGCTACAGCCGGGGGGTGGGGCCCTCGATGGTCCTCAGCTCCGCTGGAAATGCTGGAAACCCTTCATCCAGTGACACAGGTTCACTGTGTTTTAAGTACAGTGACCTCCTCTCGGGCCCCAGCACACACAGCTCGGTGCCCTGCACTGCCACCCTTTGGAGATTTCTTTAGGTTAACAAGTTTCCTCTTACGAAATGTTCCTGGGACCAAGGTGGCCTGGTGAGATCATGAATAGAGGGGCAAAATAAGAAACACATTTGTAAAATATTCACGGACAGCTAGTGCCATGCCTATCTTAGCTAGTTATTTAACCTATGTACATAAAAATCTATCCTTGTTTAAAAAAAAAAAAAAAGACATCCCGGGAGGGTTGGGGTTGAGGAAACTATCAGTTATTCATTTTGACTCAAATCCATCAGCCAGGTTGCTTTCCTCTTCCCATTTTATTTATTTAATTTTGATTTTTGTATTTTCAGGGCCGCACACGCAGCAGGTGTAAGCTCCAGGCTACGGGCCGAATCGGAGCTGCAGCTGCTGGCCTATACCACAGCCATAGCAACGCCAGATCTGAGCCACATCTGCGAACCACACCACAGCTTATGGCAACGCCGGATCCTGAACCCACTGAGCAGGGCCAGGGATCGAACCCGCATCTTCATGGATACTAGTTGGGTTCATTACGGCTGAGCCACGACAGGAACTCCTTCTCTCCCCATTTTAAATTGGTGAGTGGGGCTGTCCTGATGCTGTGAGGTATACTTAGGTTGGCAGGGGTTCCAGTCTCAGAGGAGGGGTTGAGAGTATCCACGTGACTCATGGCTACTGGCCACCCCTCTCGGGTCCTGGAAACACACTGCTTCCAGGAACCCGGCAGACCCAGCGTAGCGGGGGCAGATCTAACTTTTGCTCCAAGACGTTTGAAATCATACTTTATGGGCACACTTCATCGGGCCTTTGAAGTGTTACTTGTCAGAAGCCGACAAGCACAACCAGGTCACCTCTATCCCAGTGGCCCAATGTGCCAGTGGGTAGCCAGTGCCAGTGAGTATGGGACAGTCGGCCAGGTATCTGATCCCCACGGCCTGGGTGCTGGCATGGCTGGGACTCACCGTATTCTGGAAGTCTCACGAACTCCGAGGGCTCGCTGGGAAGGCTGATGCCCCAGGGGTTACTGGCACTGACCCTGAACTGATAAGGACTCCCAGGACTGAGGTCTTCAATGACAAGGTAAGTGTCCAAGGTCGATGCTACCGACTGCTGCCAGGCCTGGGAACCTAGAGTACAATTTCCGAGGAGAGGGCAAGAGAAAAGGCCATAGACATTGTTTCAAAGACCTTCGGCAAACAAAGAAAGGAAAATCGACACATTCTGTTCAAGGGACAGTTCAAAGCCTGTCCTGGGGCTTTCTGGGGCAGGTTTGGGTTTAATTTCCTGTAAGACTGAATATATCATGAGGAGTGTGAGAGCAGCTGGCCTGCAGATTCTGTTCATTTTCAAATTGGAACTTTCACAGTGGCCTGTGGGAGCAGACAGAATTGACAGAGGAACTGGGGCATACGTCTAACAAGAAAAATAGGTTGCAAATTATAACAAAATGGGAGATACAGGCATTTGGAAATTGAAACAGAATGGAAATGAACACGTACTGAGCACTACCGTAAAATACTGGGGAAGGCGCCTTCCTGTCATTCTCTCATTTAAGCTTCTCACTTAAATCCACAGAAGCCCTGTGAGCATGAATCTCACTTTGCAGATGAAGAAACCGAGGCTCAGAAAGATTTAACAATTTTCCCAAGAGAACTTGGTTCATAAGATGAACTAAGACCTGAGTAATGCCAAGGCTTAGAGAGCTGTGTCTTTCAGCTCAGCGTAGACACTTTGCACCCAGTAGGGAGACAAAGTGACCAGCTAAAGAAGAAGGCAAACGGAAATTACTTTAAAACTGCAGAGGGCGGTTTAATAGAAAAGGGTTAAAAAAAAGAAGAGTAATGCAAAACAGAGTAAAACAGAAGATTCTGGTTCCAGGTGCAGACAGTTGCTCTTAATTCGGGTGTCATCACACATTCAGAGATGTGTTATTAACAATCAGAATTACCCCGAAGCTTCTCGTTTCAACTAACTTTTTTTTTTTTTTTTGGGTTTTCAGGGCTGCACCTGTGTCACATGGAAGTTCCCGGGCTAGGGGTCAAATCAGAGCCACAGCTGCCGGCCACAGCCACAGCCACACCATATCTGAGCGGTGTCTGCGACCTACACCACGGCTCAACACGGGATACTTAACCCACTGAGCAAGGGCAGGGATCGAACCCACAACCTCATTGTTCCTAGTCAGATTCGTTAACCACTGCGCCATGATGGGAACTCCCTCAACTAACTCTTCTTGATAATAGGTGCCAGGCTCAATTTTTTCTACCAGCTGAGCTCATGTATGTCCTCTGAGCGTGGAAATCTTAACAAATTTAAAAACTGAACAATTAAAAAAAAAATCATTGTGCCTGTAGGGTGGGGGCTCTGCTTTTGCTCCCCTAGTTATTACGCTGGGGGAAAGATCACAGACTCGCAGCCTAGAGACCTGGGTCCTCGTGCCAGCTCTGCCTCTTATGAACCCCAGCCTTGTGTTTCTTCATTTTCTTTAAGCCTTAGCCTCCTCATCTGTAAAATGGGCTCGATTATCCCCATCTTGGTGACCGGGCCTGTTAAGCAGGGAAGTAAGTGCACGTGAAGGTACCTGCAACCTGCCACAAGTTCATTATCGTTCTGGCAGAAATCTCTGCTCTGTGTTGGAGATCAAAGGTGGCTGTCGCCCGGCACTGAGGCCTTTGTGCCGAGCTGGAAGAACAGCTGATGAGAGGCAGGAGGCAGAGAGTTTTATGACCCTGAAGGACCTCCTTAGGAGGGAGAGATGATAGAAAAAGTAGGGCGGGGGAGGGGAGACGGCACACCTTCCTCTCTGTACTCCACGGTGTAACCAGAAATGGTGCAGTTTCCCGTGCTGGACGGGGGCAGCCAGCGGAGAATCACGGAGGTGCAGCTTCTCTCCTGGGCGATGGGGCGGTTGGGGGCCGCTGGAACGCCTGCGGGCACAGAAAGTACGGTCAAATGCTCCTTCTGCAGAACGTGACACTTTTACACCAAGGCTGAGAGTCACGTAGGGGAAGGCTCCCTAACCTGTGTCTCCAGTGTTTCACGCACCTTTCTCTGGGCCCGAGGGAGACCTGAGATACCCCTTGCCGTCCTCAGACTAAACACTGCCCACTGGAGAGGAAGCCTGGATGGGGAGGTGAAGGGCAGGGCACAGAGAGCCCTTTGCAAAGATTCCTTCTTCCCCGTTTGCTGGAACTTTGAACTCTCCCAGTGGACCTCTGCTCCCCCAGGTCTCAGGGAGCCCTTGTAATGTGCAGTTAAAAGGTTTGACTAACACACATTCATAGAGACAGGAAGCAGAATGATGGTTCCCAGGGGCTAGGGGGCTGGGGGCATGGATAACTGCTGTTAAATGGGTGCAGAGTTGTTTTTATTTTTATTTTTTGGCTTTTCAGGGTGGTACCCGCAGCATATGGAGGTTCCCAAGCTAGGGGTCCAATTGGAGCTGTAGCCGCCAGCCTACACCACAGCCACAGCAACGCGGGATCTGAGCCACATCTGCTACCTACACTACAGCTCATGGCAATGCTGGATCCTTAACCCACTGAGCGAGGCCAGGGACTGAACGCGCAACCTCATGGTTCCTAGTGGGATTCGTTTCTGCTGGGTCACGACGGGAACTCCTGGGTGCAGAGTTCAGTTTTGCAAGATGCAGAGTTCTGGAGATGGGTTGCACGACCACGGAAAGGTACTTAACCCTATTGAACTGTACACTTGAGATTGGTTATGATGGTAAATTTCACGTTACATGTATTTTACTGCAATTGAAAAACAAATATTAAAAAAAGCATAAGAAAGATTTAACAAAGAGATAGTACCTTGCACTTTCACGGTAGCTGACGTTGATGTGGTGCCGTGGTCATTTGCTGCTATGCAGGTATAAATCCCGCTGTCCTGGGGCATCAGGTTGCAGATTTTCAGGGTGATTTCCCCGGAATCACTAGGGACACCAAACAGATGCCTTTCAAACTCCAGTAAGACAACTGACTAGTAAAGGTACACGGTGTGCTGAGATGAGTCCTGAGGTCCAAGGTCTAGTTCCTGTTCTGTTACCTTCTTACACATCTTGGGCAATCACCTTCCCTATCTCCCCAGTTCCAGATAGAGGAAGAAAATTCTTGCCATGCCCGTCTCTCATGTTGGTTGTAAATGAGGGATAGTTAGGAGTAAAATGAGATAAGAATTCGAATGTGGTTTGAAATATATAAAGTCCTGTACAAGTACTGGTCCCCAACATTGCTAGTATTGTTGCCACTTAGCAACAATATTTAATTTAAAATATTTTCAGTCCACAATCAATAATGACTGGTACAAGAAAACGGAAAGACGGGAGAACGAACATGTTCAAGTATTACCCATTCCAAGTGTGGGACCCTCAAAATGAGTAAGTGAATTCAATAAAGGCAACTTCCTCCACTAAATCACTTTCCCAGTAGCCCCAGACGTCAAAGGAAGAACTGCTCTGAAAGGGTTAAATACCAAAGTCACAGTCAGCTTCACTCCCTTCCCACTGGTGGTGACATAACCTGGTGACCTCCATGATGCTCACCACATAGCAACTCTCCCACTGAGCTTCCTGGGTCCACTGAGATTTTACAACCTGGCCAGGTCACAGGCAAAAACATGCAGTTAAAGGAGGAAGTCTCTTGATCCTAGGTGTTCTTGCATAAATGTTTCTTAAGCATCTAGGGCTTGGTACCACTTGTCCACTGTAAGCAGTAGTGTACATGAAAGTTCTTAATGAGTAGCAGTCACTATTAAAGAATAATTAGGAGGCAGTCAACCAACTTTGGCTAAAGTCTTTGCGTACAAGCGTGGTGGTGGCTGGATTTTCAGTTTTCTATTGCATACTTTGGAGTAAGTCATTTTCTCCCCCCGTTTTTGGCCACACCCATGGCATATGGAAGTTCCTAGGCCAGGGATTGAATCCAAGCTGCATCTGTGATCTACGCCACGGACGTGGCGACATGGGATCCTTAACCCACTGTGCCAGGTCAGGGATTGAACCAGCAAAGCCACAGAGACAAGCTGCGTCATTAACCCATGGCCCCACAGCGAGAACTCCCCTCTTTTTTTTTTTTTTTTCTTCTAAGAAAGAGTTCTTTAGTTAAAGGAGGAATCGAATATTATCACCATTTCACAGGCTCCCGAGGGGCATAAGGAATCTGTGCTGGAACAGGCTCCAGGCCATCTCTTCTCTTGAGAGACTAAGTAACGAGTAACTAAGTAACCAGGACAAAAGCTGCATCCCGGACTCAGCTTCCGGGTACCACACTGAGCTGCCGGGGGTGTTGACGAGGGGCGGCTTACCAGGAGGAGACGGTGTATGTGGCTGAGCTGTTGTCGGTGTCCAGGATGTTCTGGTCTGGACCCTTCCAGGTGATGGTGGGCTTTGGCCGCCCGCAGACTTTGCACTGAAGGGTCACTGTGTCCCCAAGCAAGCAGGTCACATCCACCAGGGGCACAAGGAATTCTGGGGCCACTGTGGTCAAATCGACATAAATTTGCATCCTTCAGAACAAACTTAGAATAAAACAGCTATTTTATAACACAACCCTCTCATTCCCCACCCATGATCTATTATTATTCAAATAAACTTCAGCTTAACACTGTAGGGTGACGTGGGTCCATAAAAATGTAAAGTAATAAATGTTTATTTTAGAAAAATTAGGGAATACAGATAAAAAAAAAACTCCATGAGGTCATCACACAGGAGTTAATGTGAACAGTCTAGTATATATCTTTTAAGCCTTTCTATAAACACTTTTTTCTTAAAAAACATGGATCCCAGTATACACATTGCAAGCCATGGTCTTTTCCACCCTAACGATTTATTTTAAACATTTTCCTTGTCCATAATTACAGAACCACATCACCACGGTTTAAAGGTGCGACCTCAGTGCTGGATTTGCCTCATTTATTTAGCCAATCCCCATAGTCTCAGTTCTGTCACTCTTTAACTCACCTTCTTGGATGAAATTTGGATTTAAGATCTGAAAAACACAAAGAAACAGAAAATCGCTTAGATCCTAAACTACTAAAAGAGAACCGGAGGCTTTCAGCCTAATGAGTACAAAGAAAGCAGTGCCTGGGGAGGGAAGCCTGGAGCCCACCTCTGCTCGTGCCCGCATCCCTGTCACATAACAAGGGCACCTGGCATACTTGCCCGTCTGCTCCGACTGTTCACATTCAACCCCGGGCAGCCCGGGCCCCGGGAAGGTTTACTGCGACTCAAAGCTGGGCTGCCTGCGGCTGGCCTTTCTGTCCTCCAGCCCTGCACTTGCTCTTCCTCCCTACCACCTGCACAAGGACCCATTCATTCTCCACCTGACCCATCACCACCTCGACATGCACTCAAGCATCCAGCATCATGTTGGCACCGATTCTTCCCAGCATCGGGAATTCTCACCAAAGGAGAACTGACATCTATTAAGCTGGAAGGGTTGTGGATGTTAACTAACCTACAAGCTGGGTGAGTTCCAGCAGCTAAGTGCAGAGCTTGTCTGGTGGAAGAGGGAAGAGGGAGGTCCTGCTTGTCCTTCTGCCCCCCCACCCCCGCATCCCCCTGGAGCCCAGGCCTCTACAGGGCAACTCCACTGCACAGCCTTTTTGGCTACATAGGTGAGAAAAAGAGAGACTTGGGCTGTCTGGGTGACTTGGCTGTCTGGTCCCATGGCTGATTGGCGGAGCCACTGCTGGAGCGCTTTGCACACACCAAGCTGCCCCGTGACACCATGGATCTTCACAGAAGGGAAAACCTTCCAGACCTGCTTGAGAAGATGGTCACCTTGTTTTTTTCTTCCACCGTGTATATCACCTCTAATCCAACAGGCTGGGATAAAGCCGAACAGGGTGAAAAAAACCCTGGGCTTCGGGAGTTCCTGTTGTGGCTCGGCGGAAAAGGAACCTGACTAGTATCCATGAGGATTCGTCTTCGATCCCTGGCCCCATCAGTGGGTTAAGGATCCAGCGTTGCCGTGAGTTGTGGTGTAGGTTACAGACGCTGCTCAGATCTGGCATGGCTATGGCTGTGGTGTAGGCTGGCATCTGTAGCTCTGAGTTGACCACTAACCTGGGAACCTCCACAGGCTGCACCTGCGGCCCTAAAAAACAAAAAACAAAAAACCTGGGCTTCGGAGTAGAGGCTGGGGCACTCCTGTTTTGTTTAATATGATTTTATCCTCATTCCTTCAAATTTACTATTATCATTTTCCTTCACTATAAAATGGGGATAAATAATATCTCATGCAGTGTTATCAAGATTAAATGAAATCACGTCACACAATGCTTGACAAAGTATTCAATGACTAAAGGTTCTCTAATTCTAATCATCTCCCTTCTGCTAAGAGTCCTATTGTTGCGGTGGCTTATCTCCAATAATTTATCTTGCAAAATACTTCTTTCCTTCATAATGAGGCCAGGAGGCTCCTGTGCCTTACAAATCACCTGATGGGGCAGTCGCTTATCTCCCTGACTCACCAATGTCCTAGGTGAACTTGGTTTCTGTGTGCTTTTCCCTTATACACACATTCATAGGAGCCCTTTGGAAAAAGATACTATTTCCTCCTTTGACTTCCCCTCCCCAAACGACCGCTCACGCCTACCGTCCAGGTTTTTCACAAAGCAGGCTGCAGAAGAACTCCTGGCATGCCATGTCCTAGGGCTGAACGTTTCAAGACTCTGACCACCCCTGAGCCCTCAGCTAGTCTCAAAAGGCCACTCATATCACCGCCGGCCAGCTTTCAAATCACGAAGAATTGAGTGGTTCTCCATCCTTCATTCGGGTGGCTTTAAAAACACCAATGCCTGGGCCTCCTGCCTAGAAATTCTGTTTTAATTGGTGTCAAGTAGGCTTGGGATCAGGAGTTTTGAAAGTGGCTTCAGGTGAATCAACATGCAGCCTGGTTTGAGAAAAGCTGCTAAAGGTTCATCTAACCCAGGGAACTGATTTCAGATAAACTAACTTCCTGGCCTCCGGGCTTCTCTGGGGTTGGGCCAGGGATGCACGTGCCATTTGGTAAAAGGTTTTTGCACACCTTAGAGACCCCCGCTATGTGAGGAGCCCCTGGGCCCTGGGAGGGGGATTATAAAGGGTTGCTCCACTTGAACAATTAAGTAAACAACCAGTCCCAGTGGTGGGCAGTCGCTTGCAGGGGTGCTAAGGACCCATAACCTGACCCACCTGGCATGGAACCAGTCCTTTCACAAAGAAAAGGAGACCAGCAATATCTCCTAAACTTTAGCAGTGGTTTTCTAGGGACGGTGGGATAAAGGGTGGCTATTTCCCCCCCATTCAAAAAAGATTGTCTTCTCCAGGCTGGTATAAGTTTTTGTAGATACGGAGATGCTAAGACATACACCTTGACCTTGGGACTTATAAAACATCTGACTGTTGGATGATTTTTTTTTCTTTCTTTTTCTTCTTACCTGGGCTTTCCAAATACTCTGCAGTCAGTATGTTTCACTTTTGCTATCCTTTTTTTTTTTTTTTTTAAGGAAAAAAGGCACAGTCAGAGCTATCAGACTGTAGGGTCTTCAAGGACAGGAACCATTTGTTATTGATCTTTGCACCTCAACCCCAGTCTGCCACATAATAGTCACGTAATACATGTTGGCAGAATGAATATTTGACCTATGTCTTCATTTTCATTCTCTCGTGAATTTAGGACTAATTCATACACAGGATCTGGAAACAGGACCAAAAGATCTATAATGTGATGACTTCCGGGTATCTTACCCACTAGAGTCTGTTTTCAAACACAATGGGATGCAAAGTTTGGAAAGTGATTGAAAACAATAAAACCCATGGCCTCTGAGAGAGGAGGGTCTCGTTGTGGGGCGCAGGAGGGGTTGTAAACTTGGCAAGCAGACAGCACGCAGTATCCAGACTATAAACCAGACAGACTGTCTTGCCTTGAACTTTCCTAAGCAGCTTCGACCTCGGTTTTATCTGTCAATCGGGGACAGTAATGCCCACCTGGAAAATTGCTTGATGGAAGGACCTGATCTATTGGATGAAGCTTTACTGAGCTGACCCTTGGTTGGGGTGGTGGCCGCCAGGGGGCTCACGCCCTCACTGGGCCAACAGTCTAGTGGGAGGGAGAGAATTAAATGACGTGCAGTGTCCAGCATGGTGGACGCTGTGTGTCATTAGCCAGCCTCCCACAATCACGAAGCACTGCCCTCCCCCTCCACCTACCCCCGCTCCATCAGAAGGCCCCTAGAGTCAAAAAGATTTGGGAACGCTGCTGCTAGCTTTGGTCAAAGCCCTGCATTTCCCATCTGGATGGGAATCCACAAGGGAGCAAGACAGAGTCCACGCCAGGAGAGGAGACAGATAACAAAGGGATGAGACAAATGGCAGTTTCCTACGTTATAAAAATGTAAGTGGGGTTTCATAAAGCTGCACTGTGCTGGTACTTTTATAAACATCCCAAACTGCTGCTTAGAGAATTTCTTGCCTTACTCCTCTTTCTCACCACAACCCCAACTGCATTCATTATATCATCAAACACAGACACCATTTAAAAAGACACTTTTCCTACTTTGGGTGCAGACCTTAGGGGGGACATTGGAGGGAAAGGATGCTAATACGGCTCTCCTGCAGGTTCTCTCTTTGGAAGGGGCTTGTGGAAGACATCCATCTTCATGCCCCTTGGCCGGTCCAGGTATTGCTGACAATAATAATTCCACCCCTGGTTTGTTCAGCCTCGCACACTTGGCATAAACTACTCACAGACTTTCTCATTGGCTCCTCCAAGGCCCTGGGAGGAAGCGCCAAGCAGCTGTTACCAACTCCCCTTGGCAGAGGTGACCGGGAAGTGAGCGCAAGATCACGGAGGCGGTGACTGGGGACCGGCTCTGAGAGCTCTTTCCACCTTGGGGTTCAGGGCACAGGCAAAGTCTTGGGAAAGGCCCTGGGGATCGATGTCATTGATGTCAAAGACCTGCCTGCTGACCTGTGCTCCCCAGCCTTGCTCTCCAGCCCATCTCTTCCCAGTCCCCCTCTTCAAACTCCTCCAGCAAGGACCAGGAGCCTGGGAAAAATCCACACCAGTGTTTTCCTAACCCTGACTCTGGATCACACCCCTAGAAGATGCCCCCCTCGTGTCTTTTTTTTTTTTTTGTCTTTTTGCCTTTATGTAGAGCCGCACCCGCGGCATACGGAGGTTCCCAGGCTAGGGGTCTAACAGGAGCTGTAGTCACCGGCCTACAGCACAGCCACAGCAACGCGGGATCCGAGCCGCGTCTGCAACCTACACCACAGCTCACGGCAACACCGGATCCTTAACCCACTGAGCAAGGCCAGGGACCGAACCCGCAACCTCGTGGTTCTTAGTCGGATTCGTTAACCACTGAGCCATGAAGGGAACTCCCCCCCTCATCTCTTCTTGTCCTACTTTGAAACAAATCAGCGTGTGAACAAGAGGAGGGCCCTGCCAACCTTCTCACGCCGTATCTTTGTACTTGTCTACTGCCGCCCCGTGGACTACAAGGCCCATGCGGGCAAGGGCCACTATTCGTTCACTGTCATTGCCTCAGAGCCCAGTACAATACCTGGCACATAAGTGCTCGGTTGATTTTTGTCAGGTCAGTAAACATTTTAAATGGCGGGGTCCTAACCGGGGGAAGGAGAGTTGAGAAAATGCCTTGTAGTGAACTTGGAAGGTTTTCCTCTTTCCATGAATCTGGAACATGACTTGTTCTGGAATCTCACTGGTCCCTCAGGGTCTGAGATTTAGCCCATGGTGATATTCCCTCCTCTCTGCTCTTCCAGAGGCTGGTCCCCATGGCTCTGAGCACGTGCTGTCCTCTAGCATAACATCTTCCCGGCACGATAACCGCCCTGCCAGACTTGGTTGTTCCTTGTTTTTTGGTTTTGTTTTCTCTTTTGAGGGCCGCACCTGTGGCATATGGAGGTTCCCAGGCTAGGGGTTGAATCGGAGCTCTAGCTGCCCATCCGCATCACAGCCATAGCATCACCAGATCTGAGCCGCAGCTTGCGACCAGGCCAGATCCTTAACCCAGTGAGCAAGGCTAGGGATCGAACCTGCATCCTCATGGAGACTAGGCCGTGTTCTAAACCCATTACGGGAACTCCCCTACCAGACTTGTGAACCCGCTGAAGATAGTAACCCATCCCTGTGTTGTAGGTACTGTCTGTCCTGTTGCTTAGCAGAGGACCCCACACACAGAAAAAGATCAGGCAGGGTTTGTTAAATCACACTAACTGAGGTCACTCCAGGTGCAGACTATAATTTGGGTCTTCTGACCATCTTGTCTAATGATCATGGATGGTGCTGGCAAGGACCTGGGGTCCAAAGGATTAATCATAAGCTGCATATTCCTTGAAACCTAACGTTTTCCTTCTTTAGAAACAGTTTGGGGGCCCATGAAGATGGGAAGGAAGCAGCAGTGGAGGGAAGATGACTTTGTTTATACAAAATGCATGTTCAGAGCGGTTGAAGACGAGCCAAAGCCCAAAAAGCTGAAGGTGGAGGC
>PVHT021183693.1:53640716-53717261 GCA_004024745.2 Catagonus wagneri
CACATAATGGAATATTACTCAGCCATTAAAAGGAATGGAATAACATTTATAGCAACATGGATGAACCTAAAAATTATCATTCGAAGTGGAACCAGTCAGACAATTAGACAGCAACACCCAATGCTACCGCTTACATGTGGAAACTAAAGGGACACAATGAACTTCTTTGAAGAACAGACAATGACTCACAGATTTTGGAAAACCTTGGTTTTTCAAATAAGACAATCTGGGGGGTGGGGGGATGCACTGTGGGTTTGGGACACAAAATCTATTGTATTGACTTATGATCTTTGTACACCTATAACTGAAATAAAATTCATTGTAAAAAACAAAATGCATGTTCACTCGCTGGGAGACCCGCGTCCAGAGGAGGAGGCTGGTATAGTACCCTGCGGGCAAGCGCTGCTAGGAATCTGGTTTTATTTGAACAGCAGAGGGCAGCAGGTGCCCCCTCCTAGAACCACCACAATGCAGCCCATCGGTAACTCCGTTTCGTCTTCCTGGAGACAATTCCAGTCGTTTTTCTTGATTTTTCTTCAAAACGGGAGGGCAGCGAGGTAACAGGAAAGGCTTAAGGTGCAGTCAACCAGCAATGAATAACAAGCTGAGCGCTGAGGAAATCTGGAGTATATTTTTCTGGCCAGTCAGCATCCAAGATTCTGACTCCGAGACCCGAGAGTGAGGGTGAAATCCTCATTTACCTAGAAAGCCAGGTATCAACTGACTCCAGAAGACAAATACCTGTTTTTGCTAAATCGCTCATCACCAGCCACAAAACACAGTTGGAAACTACATACCGAGAGCACTGAGGAAACCAAGCCGGTCAGACAAAACTCAAACCAAATGTCCCAAACTCAGTTCAGAGCCACCTTGAGTGAAACATGATTTCTATACTCTGTTTCTTCTTTCTAGTCTCTCTGTGCTTGTTTCACGTGACTCCGTCTTCAGAGGGGGACAGAATGGTATTTCAGATGATGAGATTTGGCAATAAAACGGATTCCAGGAAAATAACTTCTAAAAACTGAGGCATGATTTCTGGTTTGGAGGCTTAACCAACCCTTCACGTTTCCAATCTTGCTAAACCAGATGCGATTTTCTAATTTTTTAGAAAACATTTCTCTAAAAATTGAGAAAATATTCCTATCTCGGCTCATCTCTAAGAGCATGTAAACAAGTTGCAATTTCAAAAAATACCCAACACCATCCCAAACAGCAACAGACTCTCTTTGAACTAGCTTATCTCCCAAGTATTTCCATTATCATTTAGCTCTGAGTGTTTTTTTCAACCATGATTTTTTTCTTTGATCCAATTACAATAGAAATGTTTTAAAATCTACAAATTAGATTTAAAAAATTATCTTCTTGCTACTGCTTTCTAATTTAATTGCACTGTGGTTGCAGTTTGCTCTATATGATACTGATTCCTTGATTTTTTTTTTTTTTTTTTTGTCGTTTCTAGGGCTGCACCCATGGCATACGGAGGTTCCCAGGCTAGTGGTCTAAACCGAGTTGTAGCTGCTGGTCTACGCCACAGCCACAGCAATGTGGGATCCAAGCTGCATCTGCGACCTACACCACAGCTCACGGTAATGCCAGATCCTTAACCCACTGAGTGAGGTCAGGGATCGAACCTGCGACCTCTTGGTTCCTGTTTCCATCGTGGCTCAGTCGGATTCATTAACCACTGAGCCATGACAGGAACTCCTGATTCCTTGATTTTTGTTGGGATTTGTTCTATGAATAGTTCATGGTCAGTTTTCATAAAAAGTTCCATGTGTTTCTGAGAAGAATGTATAAGCATGAATTGTTGAGTAGAGCTAGGAATGTCCATGTGTTGAGCACATTAATTGCTTCATGGGGATTTCTAATCCAAATCCCTTTTTTGGAATTCCTGTTGTGGCTCAGCAGAAACGAATCTGACTAGTATCCATGAGGACGCGGGTTCGACCCCTGGCCTCGCTCAGTGGGTTGAGGATCTGGCATTGCCGTGGCTGTGGTGTTGGCCAGCGGCTGTAGCTCTGATTCCAGCCCTAGCCTGGGAACCTCCATATGCTATGGGTGTGGCCCTAAAACAAGCAAAATGAAACAACAACAAAAAGCAAATCCCTTTCTTATTCCTCCTTGATATTTTGCTTAGAGAACATTTAGTGTGTTCTCAAAAATAAAAAGGATAAAAATACGACTTCAACAGAATAATGAAAGAAAACCTGTCACCTGTCCCACAAAATGGTTGAGGAAAGGAACAGAAAGGGGGTTTGTTGCTGTGCACGCAGCGGTCTCACGGTGCTGTCAGCCCCCAAGAGGTCTGTCAGGAGGGGGCTGGGGTTGACGGGCAGGACGGTGCAGGGATGGTGACGTAACTTCCCTTTCAAAACTCACGTGTCCACGTGACTTTGAACGTTCAGAGTCTTCATGGATAAAGGTTCTGAGGTCTCAGCCCTTAATGATTTGACCTTGATAATACCCTACTCCCGAACTGCTTTTATTAAGTGCACCTACCTCCTGGTCTATGGACCCACAACAGGTTAACTTTGCTCGGAGGATCTGGGAGAGCGCGAGGTTGACTTGTGGGAATTCCCACGCCCAACGTCCCTTCCCTGAGGTCTGGAGCTGCACTCAGCCCCTCTCATTCCTGCCTCCCCCACGGCTCCTCCTCTGCCTTTCACTCACTGGTGCTCACTGCTTTCCCTGTCCTGCCTAGCATGTATGCCCACCTTTCACTAGGTCTGTCGCAACAGCCCTCCAACAGGCCTGCCTAGCCCCTCCGTTCTCAGCTGGGTGCCAGTTATCTTCCTAAAGTCCAGAACGAATCATCGGGACTCTGCCTAACAACCTTCTACTGTTCCTCACTGTCCAGTGGATCAAGTCTGGGCTTCCTAGCAAGTCGCTGGGGGCCTTCAGAGTCTGGTTCCAAGTCACCTGCCAGACTTTATCTCCTACAACTCTTCCCACATACCTAAACCCCAGGTACCCAGACAGTATTGTCTTCTCAAAATGTGCCAGGCATTCTCATACCCCAGGGCCTTTGCTCATGCCCTGTCGTTACACTTCACCCTTCTCCAACCCATCCTCTGCGATCAAGTGAAGCCAATGACCATGCTCACAGGTATCCAGGGAGACCGCTTGTGAATACACAACCATGGGGAAGTTACTTAACCTCTCTGTGCTCTCTCACCTGTAGAAGAAAAATACTGATAATAGTTCCTATGTCACGGTGTCGTTGGGAAGGAAGAACTCAAGTTCAGAACCAGGTACATAGGAGAGGCTGATCGAGAGTAGCCACTAATATTAGCCCAGTGCCGGAGTGGGTGTTTCCATATCCACTGATTGAATAAATAAATGGTTCCACACTTCGATTAGAGTGAGTTTCAACATGTGCTAGAGAACACAGGCATTTAATTAAAACTGCCTCCGTCCAGGGACGGTCAGCACAGGGGAGGACCAGCTCTTACATAATTTGTTGGCACTCCTTAGTACTCACGACAATGCCCTAGGCTGGCTGACTTCTGTTAAACTGATTTGACTAGGAAATCACGCCGAGGGAGCCTACAGATGAACCCTGACAGCAGTGGGTGTAGAGAAGGAGGTGGTGGCCTTTGCTCCTCTAATAGCTGGCTCTCGGCGCAACTGTGCCTGGGTCAATGGCACCTCGTCATCTCAGTGTCTGACATAAATGAAATGGGCTGGGCCGCCAGGGAGTGACTAGGCTGGCCTGGGAAACCAATTCAAATGTTTCTGGCTCTTAAAATGGGACCTTTCCCTTGGCTTCTGCGGCTGGATGCCTGAGTCACTGGTAAGGGTGTGGGCGAGGCCAAGTAATTACCCCAACTACCAAGGGATTAAAAAAGTTGTTGAGGAAGAAATCCTCCTCCAAGCAGATGTGCAACCTGGGGAGGGGGGCCTGAACCTGACCTTTCTTAAGAAAATACACGAGCCTCGCTTGGGGAGCAGACTACCTCCCACCACACGCTGCGTCTGGCCGCTCCGAGCACCCCGAGCAAGACCTGCTCTTGCTACTGGTCGTATGATCGTGACCTTCCCGAACCTGTGTCTTCCAGGAGGGGAAGAAAACCCCATCTTCCCCAAATGTTTGGAAGGAACAGAAGCCAGAGTCGAAGTGACCCTGCAGTGGAAGATCTTCTAATTAATTCTCCCAGGAGAGAGAAAGGCCAGCTCGGGCCAGCTGAGTGCCAGAATATGAATCAATCCGCATGGGGAGTTAAAACAAAGCAAGGCAAGAAGAGCGAGTCTCCGGGCCCAACCCATCAGATCTATGACAAAGAAAATATTTTGCAAAAATAAAACGAGAGGAATGTGATGCTTTACTTTCTTTTCACCAAAGAGTTCTTTTCATTAAAAAAAAAATTCTTTTTATAAAATGCAGAAACAGGCACCGCTGGAAACACACTGGCATTGCCAGGAGGTCAGTCACCTGACGAGGGGTGTAAGAGTTTCCTTCGGGCTGTCTGGCCAGGTTATTTTGAAGCTCTGAATCTGGGACAAGTCGCCAGGGCAGCTGAGGTGGGAGCGGCAGGCTGGCTCTTTGAAGGTGCGAAGGCTGGGGCTGGGGAACTGTGCACCGGTGGGGGGGAAGGAAAGAGGGGTCAGCTCTGGCCACTCGAGCCCTTCCCAGGGCCAGAAGTAGACGCTGCAGCCGGGTCTCCGGGAGGAAATGCACCCGGGCCCTTCCTGCCACATCCTCTGCAAAGCAAGCTTCAGAGGCAAAGCATAGCATTGTCTACTTCTCTTGAGGTCTCGTTAGTCACAGAGCCACGAGTCTGGGAGAACAGAGCCTTCTGAAATCACACGCTAGGTCTGCTCGGGGGCTCAACGAGGTTGCGACCCTCACATAAACAGCCCGCTCTCGGAGCAGAGTGGCCTTCTCAGAGAAACCCGAGGCTCAGGGAGACTGACCGGCCCCAGGCCTCCCAGCTGCTGGTCCCTGGAACGGAGTCCAGGCTTTCTGGCGTCCGTTCCAGTGTTCTTTCCGTGTGCCACTGCGTCTGTGTGCTTTTTAATCTGTCCCGCTTCAGTCTTGGAAAGCTGGGAGGGGCAGGAAAGATAGTCCTCTTGGTTGAGCTGGAAAACTGAACAACGGACTCACAGAGGAAAGCTGGCACTAGCAGGCCGGTCTCCTTGTCTGCCAGGATCTGTGTTTTAATTGAAAAACAACCTGGAGATGGAGGCGGGGAGCTCCGAGAACGGGGCCGGATGGTGTAGGCTGGGGCGCGGGGGCCAGGGAAAACCAGAAACGGCCTCCGGGCAGCCACCCGTTTTTGAACAGAAAGTTACAACTTCTTCTGCCTCAGTTTCCTCTTCTAAAGGTTTTCCAAGGGTCAGGAGGGATGGAGAGAAGAGGGGAGTTATTGTTTAGTGGGCCCAGTTTCAGTTTGGGATAACCAAACCGTTCTGGAAATGAATAATGGTGACGGATGCGCAGCGCCGTGAAAGCATTTAATGCCACCTTAGGAAGGCTAAATGGTAGATTTTAGTTCATGTATATATCACCACAGTAAAAACAATAAAGAGGACAGGCATAATGAAAGGTTTCCAAGGTTCTGTCAACTCCGAAAGTCTGAGATTCATACACTAATTGGAAACTTCTTTCCGAATTAGCTCCATCTTTCCGAGCGCTTCCTCTCCCACCGGATCGCAGCCCGTTCTTGGCACAGAAAGCCACCCCCGAGCTCAGTGCTCCACGGCTGGCATGATGACCGCACTCAAGTCTGTGTCGTGGACGCGGTTGGCCCGGTGCTACATGGCTGGGGCAAGAGGCAGTCTTTTTGGAATCACGACAACCTCTCACTCTGATGGCTTGACCATCTCTGATAAATTAAAGTGGTCTCGGGGGCTTAAAAAAATGAAGATGCATTGAATGAATTGGACTTGACATAAAACCTGGGCTGAGAGTCTTTGTCCCTAAAGGCAGAGGCCCAGGCCTGGGAGGCTGGTTCAGGCCTTCTTGCTCCACGCGAGGCAGGCAAGGGGCAGTGCTGGGGTTGGAGGCTAGGTGCCCAAACCCTAGCAGCGACAGTTTTCAGACCGCTTTTCAGAGGTGGCACAGAGGTGGCAAACGGATGTGGGTCCTAAGGGAAATCCAGTACAGCTCACAAGAAATCCAGATTTTTTTTTTTTTTGCTTTTCAGGGCCGCACCCACAGCACATGGAGGCTAGGGGTCTAATCGGAGCCACAGCCACTGGCCGAAGCCACAGCCACAGCAACTCCAGATCCGAGCCACGTCTGCAACCTACACCACAGCTCACAGCAATGCTGGATCTTTAACCCACTGAGTGAGGGCAGGGATGGAACCTGCAACCTCATGGTTCCTAGTTGGATTCGTTTCTGCTGCGCCACAATGGGAACTCCGAAACCCGGACTTCGCAGAGATGGGTATTAGCTGCAAGGGCGGATACGGGGCCTGCGCCCTGGCCCCAGCCCAGGTGTCAGTGCAGACCCTGGACGGGGACAGGATGAGAAGCCGGCCAGTGGGCACATAGTGCCTGGCCCACCATACTGCCTGCCCCCCATTGTCAATAAAAGGCAATCAGCAGTCTCAACTCTATGGGGAAAAAATAATATTGGCTTGTTCCAAAGACAGCCTAGGGTTTGGTTTACAGCCTGACTTGACTCTTGTTCCACGAGAGACATTCCTCTCATAGAACACCCCACCCCCATTCCCAAAGTGTACTCAGTGCAGGGTCAAGAAGAAAGCTGAACCAGGGACAGATCCTTGTCATCTTTAGAACAGTGCCCTCTGAGGCGTGCCCATGGACCAGCAGGAGAGAAGGGGACTTTAGGCCACAAGGGGATCGCATGGACCCAGAGCCAATCCTGCAGCGGCTGGTGGCCTGGCTTGTGGTGCTCAGAGTGGGAGGTGGGGCTGGACTTGAGAATATTCACAAGCATATTCTCTACAGGGGAAGGAAAGGGATGTACATGTTAGAGCAGATTTGCTGCCCTTCGCATACCTGGGTATTCTCAGAAAACTTCGTCAATCAGACTCCCGGGATTCAAGGTGCTTTATTTCCCTCTTAATTAGCTTTCAAAGATGTGCCTACCTATCTCCCTAAAATAGTATGTTGGGACACGTGCCAGACCTAGGGTAGCAAGCAGCTGGTGTGGAAGCAAAGACCTCAGGCAACTGCCCCTTAATGGAAGCCATCAATTCACCAAGAGAGAATAAGTAAAGAATGCACTGGAAGTGATATTCACGCAGAGGGCAGGAGATAAGAGTCCATTCATGCCTAGGCTTGGAATCAGTGAGATAAGAGTCCATTCATGGCTAGGCTTTGAATTAAGGTGCAGGTATCAGGTCAAGGGTAGGCAGTGGGCAGGGCGGGACTCAGCATTTAGAGATCTAACACTGAGTGGAGCACGGGGTGCGTGGCCAGGCTGTCAGCTGGGGTCCCAGGCCCAGGGGCTCTTCTGCAGTTCAGCTCAGGAGGGCACAGGGACATGCTCCCAAAGATACAACCCCTATTGCAGTCACCAGGTTCAGAAGACGAGAGGGAGGCTGGGGGCTAGGCTGGGCCTCGAAGTGATGCCCAGGGCTGTCAGCTTAGCAGCAAGGGTCCTTTACGAGGTGACTGGCCATTGACTTGCCAAGTCGGGTCTTTAAGGAATAGCTCTTTTCCGTAGGCACCCCGGTCATTTTCTTCTGCAATGGACACGGCAATAAAGTTCTATCTACCTCTCCCGTGGCAAAATGCTCAATTCCCATTAAACAGCTTGACTTTCTATATCTCATTTGTTACCTGTCTATGACAATACTAAACAAGCAGTGCCAGGATCCCAGCTTTCCCTCAGCACCCGCTCATAAGCTCAGAGTTCATTTCAACATGGCACCCTGTTTGGACGGACACGCTGCTCCCTGCAAGGGTCATCCACACGGAATGTACAAGGGCTGCAGGCACACCTACTCCAGAAGCCTCGGATCAACCAGAATAGCTGCAGTTTCCAAACACGGGCCTCCTCAGGAGTTCCAGTTCTGCCTCAACAACTGCACTTGAAAAGTTTTCGGACATGCACCAAAGCCATTTTTGGCTTTCCTCTGTTCACTGACATCCTAATGCCTTTCCTTATGCAGCCCTAGCACCTCCCTGGAATCCATCTCACTCGGCCCATGCAAAGGGCTGCAAGCCTCGGGTGAATAAGAACCCTAGAAATGCGGCGATTCACAAAACAGGGCTAAGACGGGCACACAAGCTTTTGCACATTTAAATGCAGAGCGGCGCCCTGGATTACATCAGTTAACCTTCTCCCTGTATGTTTCTCACCTGGTCCCACACCCTCCTCTGCCCAATTCTTCTAAAGAGCAGAGTGGGAAGTCACTCTTCTCCCTCTAGTCCACCAGAGCTGAAAAAGATCCCAATCTGCCTCTTGGAACACAGAAAACTGGCTTCCCCACTCTTCCCCCCACTCCCCCTTGGTGCTGTCTGGCCTTCTTCTATGTATTTGCAGGTGACTTTCTTTTTTGGGGGGGGTGTCTTTTTAGGGCTGCACCTGCGTCATATGGAAGTTCCCGGGCTAGGGGTCCAATAGGAACTGCAGCTGCCAGCCTATGCCACAGCCACAGCAACAGAGGGTCTGAGCTGAGTCTGTGACCCACCACAGTTCACGGCAATGTCGGATCCTTAATCCACTGAGCTAGGCCAGGGATTGAACCCATGTTCTCAAGGATACTAGTTGGGTTCTTTACAGCTGAGCCACAATGGGAACTCCCTGCTGGTGTTATTTTTAATAT
Source organism: Catagonus wagneri (assembly GCA_004024745.2). Lineage (NCBI taxonomy): Eukaryota > Metazoa > Chordata > Mammalia > Artiodactyla > Tayassuidae > Catagonus > Catagonus wagneri. The sequence goes on from PVHT021183693.1 coordinate 53,649,461, forward strand.
ATGCCAGCAACACTTCGGTCTGGAGATGCAGGTACCATGAGGCATGGACAAGCTGACAGGCGTGGGCTCCACGGGAGCGGGTGCCCATCCTATGAGATGCAAGGAAAGCAGAGCCAGGAATCTCCCCCGCCTTCCTCATTCCCTAAGATACACTTAGGCTATGAACGTCACGGCCACTTCCTCCCACAGGGGAGTACTACACTGATCCACACCTGCCCGATTTAGTTCTGTGGCAATACCCACATCCACAGGGGACTACTTTACCCTGGCAGAACTCTCGCTTTGAACCACCGGTCTCTGGCCTGCTTTAATTCAGCTGGCGTCTTTCACTGCTGACTTACCCCTCCTGGAGCCACATGGACTTCCTTGGGTGTTGCGGTGGTTGGCATAATATGGTGGTGGCTTTCTTTGGGATTAGGTCCAATTACAGTAAGTTAAGTGAAAAGCACAGGGCTCTACAAGGGAAAGGTGTTTTTTGGTTTTGTTCTTAAATATTCTCTCTTTTGTGCACAGAGGAACTCTCTTAAAACTTTATCTATTACTAAGGATGCAGGCACTGATGTGGAGAAAACATCTCATTTTACTCTGAAAGACAGAATGGCGGGGAAAGCCAGCTCCGAGTTTGCTCCAGTTCTCTAGCGTCTGTAAATTTATGATGCTTGTCACTCAGTGGCAAGCCATGTAAGAGTCCTATTTCTATGAACCCCAAAGAGCTCCCAGCCTAGAAGGAGTTGGACGTTGATTCCGTGTTCTTCCTGGTCCCCCTCCCACATCCCTGTAACCCTAGAGTATGAGAAAGGCCCCTGGGCAGTGTTTCTGCCTCCTTGTCTCTAGAGAGGCTTATGCTGGCTTACAGCAGGGAGGCCATTGCCAGGGCTCTTCTCCTTCACGGCAGGCACTACCCAGGAGCGCTGGGGGCTGGGAAAAGGTAAGTTCTGGAGTTATTGCCACAGCTCATTTGCTCCCTGCCAGCCATACACAGTGACCAAAGGCCAGGTCAGCCACCAAACCACACCACTCCATGAGTCTGCTGGAGCCTTGAGGGAGGAATAAGTCCCCAGAGAAGAAGAACATAAAGGGGACAGAAAAAAAGAGGGGAGGGGAGGAAGCAGAAACTAAAATGAATGCGTTCTTAATCTTTAGCGGGGAACCAATCACTCTTTATAATACTACTTCCCATAGAAAAATATCTTCTAAGTTTCCAGTAATGAAGTTGGATACTTTCTACACAAAGCCAAATCTTCCAAAGAGGAAAATCTTAAGCAAGTATTCCAGAAAACCAGAAGTTTTAAAAAAGCTATCTAGGAAGAGTTTTTTTTTTTATCAAAATCAAACTGAATTAAGGTTTTTTTTTGTCTTTTTGCCTTATCTAGAGCCGCACCCGCGGCATGTGGAGGTTCCCAGGCTAGGGGTCTAACAGGAGCTGTAGCTGCCGGCCTTCGCCACAGCCACAGCAACGCTGGATCCGAGCCGCGTCTGCAGCCTACACCACAGGTCATGGCAACACTGGATCCTTAACCCACTGAGCGAGGCCAGGGATCGAACCCGCAACCTCATGGTTCTTAGTCGGATTCATTAACCACTGAGCCACGACGGGAACTCCTTTTTTTTTTTAAGTTGGACAGGGACACCCAGAGATGCCCTAACAGCACAATTTATCTTTGACGGGCTGGTCACTTTAGCAAGGTCACTGTTACAGAACACATCAAAAAAAAAAAAGACAATCATTGTAGGAAAGAGGACAACAATAGCTGCTCTACCTCCATGCTAGTATTAGGGTCAAGATCATCACACTCTGACTCCTCGGAACTGTTCGTCTCCTTGATGGGCAGCATGAGGAAGGGGGAAGAAAGAGAACACAGTTAGAACACAGGCAGTGTTGGCTAGAGCGCGGGGAGAACTTGAGAGAAGCATGGACAATGGGAAATCGGGCCGAGAAAAACCAGGTGCTGTCAAGGTGGGGTGCGAATCGCCTAGCGCAGCAGCATGCTCTTTTCAGGGAGAGGAGGCTGGGACTGCGTACAGCCGCTCATCTCACAGGAAATAGCCATGGAAGCAACCAAATGAAGCATGAGTGCTGTCGAATTTACATCGTTGTCTCCTGTGAGGCTGGACTTCCCAGATGAGGGTGAGGGAGACAGTCCAATTTCTTTTCCCCAAGAAAGGCGTTAGAATGGGTTTTCATGCTTAGTTTGCTCGGGAAAGGAAAAATGAAAGCCCAGGGAGATAATCACATATTATAACAGTATTAAACATCAGTGGTCTACTTTCTGTTGTCCAGAGGCAGATCTTATCAGAGGACCCAATGGAAAGAAAACAGACTACATCGTTTCAAGACGGGGGTAACAAAGGTTTGCCAAAACTTAGGATCAGTGAGTTCATTGTAATAGCTGGATTATTACAAAGCAAGAACTCAGGCTTCATCAATGTGCCTCCTTTCTCTGCTCATGCATAGGCCTGAAGGGTGATACTGTCTGAATTCTGGGGAAAAGAAATGAAACTTTACCAAGGACATAGGAGCCCTAAAATTCCAAACCTCAGACTTCAAAGGGTTGAAGGTTTGGAAAGCATCCCTAAGCTCTTTAGCCTGCATGTATTTTCAGACCTAGGAGACTGAATGGGTGGCTTTGAGAACTTTAGTATGAATCAAGCATCTTGCATTTCTAAGAGAATAAACAATACTGCAGATAATTTTGCTATAAAACATCTGCATTGTATAAGGAGGAGGGTATAAAAGAAAAAAAAAGAGATACTTACTTATTTGAATCGAAGTTGCCAGGAGAAATAAAAAATAAAAAATAAATTGATCTCGCATGCAAAATCCTGCTAAACTACTTCCCTTCTGGTCCCATCCACCCAAGTCGCCTCGTGAGAATGCTGCAAGGTGGGAGTAGATGAGAGGTCGGACACAGCTCCGGAATCCCTTACTCACTTTAACAGAGACTTTGTTGCCCAGAATATCCTTGGGTTTACGAGGCCCTGTCGCTTCATTTTTACCCGTGTTCTCCACTTCCGCCCGCTTTCTCATGCGTAGAGTATGCCATGAACATGACTTCCTGTTGTACCAAAAAATGCACCAATCAAAATGGCAGGTCAGGGCAGAGTGAGGTGGTGGGTGGGCTTGCCACCCTTGGGTGAATTAGTAGGTGAGGTGCTCCGGTCGAGCCCTGGCTTCAGAGGCCCCAGACCTGCACACCGGCTCCTGCAGTGGCTGGCAGTGGATCTCTCCTCCAACAGGAGGTGAGGGAGGATGAACCCAGACCCCTTCTGTGAGCTGTGCAAGGTTGGCTGTAGCATTTGAGAAGAGTGTGAGTACAGTTATTCAACTCTGCCAAGGGAAGTTTGGATATCATACAGATGAGGCCTTAGAGGCTCAGGAACTGCCTTCCTGAAGGGTATGACAGGTGGGAGAAGACGGGGGCGGGGCCGGGTGGGGAATAAAATAGGAAAGACGGAGTTCCTGTCGTGGCTCAGCGGTAACGAACCCGACTAGTATCCATGAGGAGGCAGGTTTGATCCCTGGCTTTGTTCAGTGGATTAACGATCTGGCATTACCGTGAGCTGTGGTGTAGGTCACAGACATGGCTCGGATCCTGCATTGCTGTGGCTGTGGTGTAGGCCAGCAGCTGCAGCTTCAGTTTGACCCCTAGCCCGGGAACTTCCACATGCCGCAGGTATGGTCCTAAAAAGACCCCCCCCCAAAAAAGGAAAGAAAGACAAAAAAAAGACAAAAAAAGGAAAGAGAAGGGAAGGACATTCTATAATACATAAGCTAGTGGTACTTTCTGAGAATCAGATATAAAAACCCAAAAGGATGATTCTGAGGTTTCCATCTCATTAATGTATTTGGGCCGTGGCCACTCCCAAACACTGTAGGACAGGTAGGAGGGTCTAAAGCATTTGACTTAACAAACTGGTGAGCATCACTCATTTATCCGGATGTTTTAGGATGAAGGGTCTCTCGGTCTGTGTTCTCTCAGTGTTTGTGAATACAGGGCTCTGACAACCACTAAGAGGTTCTCGAGTTTTCCTCTTGGGGGGAGACTCAACACTCGCTCTCAGGGAGGTGAGGGTGACAACGCCCTTTGACACCATCCCAGCTTCTTTCTTCTCACGATGGGGTTGGGAGCTATTTCTTCAAGGACCTGTAACGAGGGGCTCAGAGGAGAGCTCTTAAGTTCTGCATATGTCAGGACTCAAAGACAAAGACACCAAAACCAAGTCACAGACAGCATGAGGGACCCTGGCAGGCGCCATCAATTTCAGGGGTGGTCACAGAGCTTGCATGAGGTCTATCATATTTGGAATAAGTGAGGTTGGCTTCCCCTCAGTGACTCCTTGTCAAGTTTAGGGCTATGCAGACAGGCCCAAATGGAAAGAACCTTCATTAAGGGAGAGAACAGAGAGAGAGGGAGAGGTCTACAAGGTTTAGGAGGAAGGAAGATGCTCCAAAATGTGTCACATTTCCTCCACAAAACTCCACAAAAGTCAGAGATTTCAGAGTGCCCTGGGGAAGTTCTCAAAACATATATCACTAACACGGAGGTCTGACCATCAACTTTCTGAGCAGGAAAGAGCAACAACAGTCGTGTCCTCAAGAATTTTTGGGAAAGCAGGCACCTTCAAAAGGCAAGAAGGAATCTCTTGGCCAGACCTTCTCTTGTTCCTTCTAAATGGGCGGGCCCCCTAGGATGCCCCGCATAGCAGCTCCTCACTCCTGCTACTGTTGCTGAGTGAGAACCGGTCATGGCAACTAACCTCAGATAATATCACTCTTAACTGCAGGCTTTCATCCCACAACTTTATCCCCCAAGCCATGCCCCTGGCTCATTCTGAGAACATCTTGAATCAGGGAGGTCCCGGCTGAAAAGACTCCCAGGGCAGCCAGCTCAGCATGTACGTGCATGAGCGTGGGGGTGTGTTCCTAAGTTTATCACAACCCTCCGGGTTGGTCAAGTGTGCTTGGTGAGACTCTAGAAGGGGTACAAGTAAGGTTCAGAAGGAAGACTCAGAATAATACAAGTGGCAGGACACGCTCAATTTCATATTCTTCTTCCGAGAAGAACACATCATCATGGTTTGGGCAGCTTCCATCTCTTGGCCACAGGGCCCGGGACTGATGTGGAAAGAGGGTTTCAGTGACATTTATCCCGTAGGCATCACAACCAACTCTGACCCCTGTGGTTACAGCAGCCCTGGGGAGGGGGCGGTGAGCGTCCTTCACTGATACATAGTGACAACCACTTTCAGTCCATTGCTCCGCTCTGTCGCCACCAACTCTTGTGCAAGAGCAGCTGACAAGGAACCAAATAACCAACTGGTACTGGAATCTGCTCTCTTTTGCCCAGCCTGACACCCCTCCTACCATCCCTCCCATGGAAGGTGTGAAAAAAGTGACCAAAAGATGCATGGGTGAGAAGGGAGAAGTGCTGAGTGTCTGCATAATTAGATTACAACCCATTATGAGTTAGCTAGTTCTGTGGGCCTTTGACTAAGAAGAGCCTCAATGCTTTGAGGGGCTCGATTCCCAAGGCTCTGTGAAAGGTCCCGAAACCAAGTGGCTTTAGGATACAATGAATTGGGCCTAGTTCCCTCAGGGGCCACTACTGATTTCCTGCTAGGCCTGTGGTTACCTAGAAAGGCCAGGGCGGGGCTGGCAGCCTCTGCTCCCTGAGCTAGAGAAAGTGCCAAGGAGGCGCAGCTCTGTGGGTGCTCCTGCTCAGACATCTTATGGGAGCCCCCTCACGCTTGCCGTGGGTGACCCCGTGCAGCATGGAGAGCTTTCTACACCTCAGCGATTCACATCGGCACCTCAAGGCTGCCCAGTGGGACAGCACGCTGGCTGCCACATCCCTCATCTCAGAGATTAGAGAGGACCTGCAGGGGCTGTTTCAAAGGGAAGCCTGGGGTTGGAGCTTTGGTGACAAAAGCACCTTCTGTGTAGGAAAAAAACTGCTAATGCATTCAATCAACTCCTGAAATAAAAGGAAAAAAAAAAAAAAGAAGAGGAAGAAGAAAAGAATCGTTTGTACACGTAAAAGTCCCAGAAGAGTGAAATGAGGAAAAAGGGTCAACTAGTCTTTCACCTCATTAAAACATGCTCATGGTGAAAATTTATTTTACATATTTAAAATAGTACATTTAAAATTAGTACATTACAGGTACAATGATGAACATTGTGACTCTCCATCATATTGCACAGCCTGACTCCATCCATATGGGTTTCTTTAAATAGTGCAAAATACTTTATACAGGAATGTGTTTGGAAGGGTCTCTGCAACCAAAATAAGGAAAAGAAATATCTTACAAATTACCATGAACATATATTAAAGTGACAGGGGAGGGGGACCATTGGAAGAAAAAAAAAAACTTACAATCTGTACAAAGGAATTACCATAGACAACCAAAAAGTTCCCTCTCTCCTGGGAGAAGCAGCAGGCCTCTGACCTATACAGGTCTGGCATTTGTGCCAAGGTCATTTTTTGGTGTCAATCAAAAAATATATATATATATATACCAGTAACTTAATACAATATAAATAGAAGTCCAGTCCAGTGAATCCTGTGGTAGCTCAAATGGAGAAACAGGAGGCATGCCTTTTGTCACCTAGGGTTTCAGTAGGGTTCTTTTCTTAACAAGGGGTGAGGGGAGGGAGAAAAGAAAAAAATAAACAGAAAATTATAAATGAAAAGGGAAGAAAAACCACTGCCATTACCACCACCACCACCAAAAAAAAAAAAAAAATCTGAGCAATCCAGCCCGGCTGCCCCATTAGCTGCGTGCGGTTCCAGCACTCAAACACTGGCTCCAGTGGCACTGGCAAGAATAAGCAGCAGTAATTCCCTACCATGTGTTTGCATTTTTGTGTTCTTTGTTTTGAATTTTTTTTAATCCACATACTCCTCTCCCAGGGAAGCCAACGAGGCACTTACTTGATGCTCCCGTCACTATTTTCTGCAGCTGCCGTGGCTTTGGTGAGGGGCGCCAGGATGCTGCCTGGGACCCAGCCCTCGGCGGCAGGGGAGTGGTCACTGGCGGGCTGGTACACCAGGCACATGTTCTGCTGGTTGACGGCAAGGACCTGGACCACCTCACCTTGGCTCACACAGATTTCGTTCTCCTTCAGTGCATAGTAATCTTTGATCACGGCCATGGATGAGGCCCCGTTGCAGCCTCCCAGGTCACTCTGCCAGGAGACAAGGGAGAGACAGACAGAAACACAGGAAGGCTGCTTCACACGGGCTTGCTCTGCATCCTAGCATGTGGTTCAAAGCCAATCCCACCACTAGCCGGGTAAAGGGCAGGAAGAAGATTATGTTTAGAAATAACATTATCTTCAGAAACGAGCTCTGCAAATGTGGTTTCTGACACTGTCTCATGAATAGCACAATTAAGGGAGAAAAAGTAGAGATACTGCCCAGGCTTAGATAAATGGATGAACACACCCTCCACCCAGAAGTCCTCCTTAGCGTGCACCTTCCCGCCAGCATCCTCTAGCTCATGGAAGGAAGAGTGTGACAGAGGCACAGGGATACGTAAGCACCTGGACAGAGTGAGGTCAGGGCAGAGGGCAGGTCAGCGGTCACAACTCTCCAGGGAAAAGAACACAGAAGACTCTCTGATACATTTTTTTTCCTTCCTTTTGAAAAAGCTTTGGTCTTACTCTACCTCCTGACCCTCTCTGAGACAGGGGTAACAATGAGACGTTTGCCCAACTCAAAAGCAAGGCCATGACCTACGCTGACCCAGCTCCTGAATTCATTAATACGAGGGGTCCCGCCTCCACGATGTTTGCACACAACTGCACCAGGGAGGCTGCTTCTGAATACACCTGGAACTCCCACGGAGGCCAGGCTGCCTCACAGAGCACGGTAAGGGCCAGAAATTCTTCAGTAAGTTAGTGTGACTTCAACATATTCACCAGGGCACGGGATTTTTTCAGATGAAAAAATCATTTCCAGGTGATGTGATAAAATAGGTCCATATACTTCCTCTAACACAGAATTGAACTTAGAGAGTTAATTTTTTAATTGAAAGTTTTATTTTTATTTTCTATTTTTAGGGCTGCACCTGTGGCATATGGAAGTTCCCAGGCTAGGGTTCCAACTGAAGCTGCAGCTGAGGCCTATGCTCACAGCCACAGGAATGCCGAACCTGAGCCGCATCTACAACTTACAAAGCAGCTTGTGGCAACGCTGGATCCTTAACCCACTGAGCAAGGCCAGGGATTGAACCCACATCCTCATGGAGACTATGTCAGGTTCTTAACTCGCTGAGCCACCATGGGAACTCAATTACCTTACATTTGTGTAGTGTTTCTACTGACGACAATAGCCCTTTAACACAGAGTGTCTGAACTGGGAAGAGTGGGAGAACTGGCCTAAGTCACTCAATTTGCAGGGGAAGAAAGAGAAATCACTGGGACTACGCTGTGCTGAGTGGGCTATTCCTGCTAAAATGACCAGCATAAAAAGATGTTACTTTCTAAAGTAAGCCCAGAGCCTGTGCCCTCAAAGCGGTGAGGGTGGCAGTAACGGGCTGTCACTTACCTTGCTGGGCTCAAACTTGTCCCCGGCCTGGTGGTAGTCAAACCCCGGACTGCCATTGGAGGTAGATATCTTCAGGGGTGGCAGAGATGGGTTATAGCTGGAGCCCTTTGGGGGCTTCTCGGAACTCACGGGGATGGAGGAGTAAGGCCTGGGGCTGGCTTGGGGAACCCTGGCAGGCTGGGACCTCATCACGGCTGTGCTCCTTTCTTTCCGCTGATACTCAATGGGCGACTGTAGGGCTGCAAGGAAGAGCAGACCTTTAGTGTAAGCTTTGGAAATCCCGAGAGGACCAGAAAGCTTATGAGATATAGGCTTTGTGCGTAGCAGAGTGAGGATACACGAGGAAGAGGCTGCCTTGTTCTTAAGAAACATATAATCTACTGAGAACTAGTCTTGGTTTTGTCTAAATGATGAAAATGCAAAAACAAAAAGGGTGCTATACGTGGAGTTCCCGTTGTGGCTCAGCAGGTTAAGGACTCGACGCTGTCCGTGAGGACATGGTTCTGATCTCTGGCCTTGCACAGTGGATGAAGGACTCAGAGTTGCAGCAAGCTGCAGTGTAGGTGGCAGATGCGGCTCAGATCCAGTGTTGCTGTGGCTGTGATGCGGCCCTCAGCTGCAGCTCCAATTCCGTGGCCCAGGAACTTCCATGTGCCATGGGTGCGGCTGTGGAAAAGGAAAAAAAAAAAAAAAAAAGCAGCACAGAATTGCCCTGAGCTCTCTGCCCAAGTGCTGTTTTTTTTTTTTTTTGGGGGGGGTGGAACTTTTGTGCAAAAGGAGGAAGAGAGGGCTCTGTCATATGTGTGCATATGGGTGGACACAGGTATAGGCTGGGTGGTAATAAAGAGCTTCAGCAACTCCCAGTCATCAGGCCCTGACATGCAGGTTCTGCAGGAAGGAAGCAAGGGTGAGGTGGGTCTGGGGAGGAGAATGGAGCCAGATTCCCCGGAGTAAAGCGTCATGGGTCTCCGCGGAGGAAGAGGAGATGAGACAGGTAAGAGAGGTTGCGGGGCCATGGTGTGAAGGATCTAGAAAGCCAGGCGAATCAGCCTGGATTTAATTCCTAAGATCACGAAGGGTGATTAAATTAAGTTAACTTGCGTGTTTTGGATTCAGGTGCTGGCACCTGAGCCCACCTAATGAACAGCCACCTTGCAGCAGGTGGGAGGAGGGACTGGCCAGGCTGATTAGGAGCCATGAGGTGATAACACGGGAGAGGCTTCACCAGAGCAGAGCCCTGGGAAAGAGGAAGGGGTGCGGTGTGGCAGGCACCCCACAGGGAGCCAAGGCTGACAGCTCCCATGGGAAAAGATGGCAAGAGTCGAGGGTCACTTGGGTTTGGAGGTTGGGAGAATAGTGCTCCGTGGGGCTCAAGAGACAGAAAAAGCTACTTGGAAGGGAAATGTGAGCTTTGTTTTACTTGCCCTCTGAATGATGCTCTCTCTGGGAGCTGGGTTTAAGATAACGAAGTTCCAAGCTCTGAGGATGCAAGAGGTACAGCCGGGCAAAAGCCATACACGTCAAATTCTATAACAATGACTTCAGGGCTGGCCCGATTATGCTGTTTTATCTCTATTCGCTGTAACGAATATTTAACTGGGTTAATGGCTGGGGTCCAGAAAACTTTTAATCATAAGGATATTTCTAGTAATAGGTATGTACTTTTTTTTTTTTTGGTCTTTTTAGGGCTGCGCATATGGCATATGAAAGTTCCCAGGCTAGGCGCTGAATTGGAGCTGCAGCTGCCGGCCTGTGCCACAGTCACAGCAATGCAGGATCTGAGCCACATCTGTGACTTACACCACAGCTCATGGCAACGCCAGATTCTTAACCCACTGATTGAGGCCAGGGATCAAATCTGCATCCTCAGGGATACTAGTCGGGCTCGTTACTGCTGAGCCACATCAGGAACTTCCAATAGGTATGTACTTTAATAGGACTCAACATACGACCCACACTGCCTTTCTGTTTGAGGTCTTAGGAGGGAAAGGTTGGCTCTGAGGTGCCTGCACATGTGTCACTAAATAAGAGCCTGGCCCCAGTCTATCATCACATCTTTTGAGTGTGTCTTTTGAGTGTGTCAAAGTAGAGAACAGGCTTCTGCCAGACCTCAGCCTTTCATCCTGGAGAGCATCAAATATTTACGCATTGAGAATCCAGTTCAGTAATAGCTCCAAAATTCACTATAATTAGGTGAAAGATCTCTTGGACCCGTGTAAAAGTCCGAATCATTGACTATGACCAAAGAAGGGCCATTCCAAGTTTGAAGCAGATAGCAGAGAGCTGTGAAGCAGGCCGTGGCAAACTGATTTGATGAATTAATACCCATCCTGTGGAATTGGTGTATTACCTGAATATAGGCAATAACTGTGCCAAAGTGTCTGAAAATAGTGTGTCTCCTTAAATGAGCTCCACAGAGAGCCTGTGCTCCTTCACCAGCCTCAATCATCTGCACAACTTAGGTCTTAGCATCAGGAAAGCTGGGCCTCTTCCGACAGGGTGTGCATTTGGCTGATGGATGCAGTGTCTTCTACCGGACCCTCTTTCTTTGCTCGTTTGCTGGGGAGCTTATATAGGAATGTCTGCCTACCACTGGCAACTACACTGCAGTTCTGTGGGTAAGTTCTGTGAGCCCAATTTCAAGTCATACAGTTCAGGGTTCAAGTTCTTGTTCTAGCACCTGCTGTTTTTGTGACTCTGGACCCATTTCTTAACCTCCTTGAGCCTCCTTTTCCTTGTTTGAAAAATAAAGGATGATAGTACTTAGCTTTCCACGTTGATGTGAGGATGAAGGGTGATAACACACGTGAAATGCTTAGCATCGTGCCTCGCACAGAGAAAGAACCCGACACACGGGAACCATCATTGTTACTTGGTTATTTCCAGTTTCAGTTGCTTGTCCTACCTTATGTTTCTTTTGCCCTGAATTAATGAACTTATTTACTTATTTATTTGGCTGCACCCACGGCACATGGAAGTTCCCAGGCCAGGGATCGAACCTGCGCCACAGCAGTGACAATGCTGGATCCTTAATCTGCTGAGCCACTAAAGGAACTCCATGAATTGATGAACTTAAAAACGTCATTCCAGCTTAGAACTTATCAGAAATTCCTAACAGAATGCAATTCAACGAATGTGTTTTACACATGCACATATTTTTGCTTAAGATTATTTTATCCACACAAGTGTTAATTCAAAGTTGTATATTCAAAACCTGGAAACTACACAGGACTTTCATTATTATCCTCAGGGGTGGGCTGGTGTTTAATTTTATACTCTTCAGACTGAGAAAGAACCCTAGACATTACTTATAGTTTTTTTCACCAAATTGTTCTATACAGTTGGGGGTTCGGGGGGGCTTGGCCCCCAAATACTCTCCATAAGTGTGTAACTGCTTTGAACGCTCATGTTCTAGCTGAGAAAGTCAAGGCACCTGCTACCTCATCTCTTTTTCTTTGTTTTAAAATAGACACGATATGTTAAAGCCTTGACCGGCGGAAGACAACTGACACCTAGTAATCTCACAGATGCTCTCGGTGTTATCTGGAGATAACTTGGGGTTTGGCAGATCAGCTCATATCCTCCTTTGCTCCCACCAGAAGTGATGCTAACTCTCAATTTCAGTTGCAATGTCCCCGAACAGACTGAAGACTACACAGAGGACGGCGCTCCCTATGGGAGGTGTGCCATGTTTTCCCGTTTCCAGTGCTGTCTTGTAGAGCTGTCACAAAAAAGAGCCAACGGAGGACCAGAGAAATGTCATGACTTGCCCAAGATCCTCATCTGGGGCATTCCCTTTAGTTTTTCCCCCGCAGCACTCAGTTCCATGCCAGACACTCAGCAAGGGCCCTATTTGCATCATTTGAAAGAGTGTGGACTCTAGACTAGAAGAGGTGACACACCCAAGTGTGGACGTGTGTGTGTGCAAATGCGGGAGCATATATGGCCGTACAGTACTCCTGCAGGTCCATGAGAGTTTCATTCTCTGTGTAATTGACAGTTTCTTCTGGCAGGTTTCAAGGTATTACTGAAATTTAGAGTTGGCAGTCACCTTTGTTGGGAGCGAAGGGGGATCTGACCCGATCTGCCAAACCCCAAGTTATCTCTAGATAACACTAGACCTGTGACACGACCAGGCACTAGCTACCAAATGGAAAAAATATATGTCACTAATAGCTGGCCCCCAAGACTAGGAGGATGTGCCCGTTTCAGACTTTTGCCCCAGGGATTATCAGATGGTAGTGGTGGGCATATCCCCTAGGACGAGGTTGTAAGAGGCTGTCTCTTCTTATGAAAAGGTGGGGCATGGTAAAGAAGCCCATCAGTTGACTTGCACATTCATTTAGAAAAATTCTAAACAACGTGTTTCTGAGAAGTGCAAAGCTGGAATGCATATAAATGGGATCAGGGCTCCTAACTCACCATGAGCCCAGGCCCAAGGGGGCTCAGATGTGTGGGGTGTCCTGCAAATGGCCCGGCTGGAAGGCAGACCCAGACCCACCGTTTAAGAAGTCTCGCTGTGTTTCTAAGACTTGATTGATGTCCTGCACCCAGGCCTGCTGGATGTCAGCGTTGGCGGCTTGCAGAATGAGCCTCTCTGAAGTCTCCCTGTTCATGAGTGCAAACTTGCAGGGGTCGTTGTCCACATTCTCCTCCAGGACCAGGTAATTCATCTGGAAGAAACCAAGGCGATCTTCATAGCTAAGCGGTTACGAAAAAAATCAACAACCTATCACAGTCCCTCAAAGTTTTTATTTCAGGAGATGGTCTCCCAAACGTGCCCGGGATCTGAAAGCTTAAATTAGTTGGTTTCTGTCTCTGAGTGAATGACATGATCCTGAACCTGCAGGATCCCGTGAGAGACTGGCACGTGGTCCCTTACTGTCACTTCTCCTCACAGACATTCAGCCTCCCGGCCTGAGGGTTACCAGGCTGAGAGGTCTTCAGTGTTCTGGATTCTGACTCCCGCCAGGCCTCTGTCTTAGGGAAGCAGCACCCTGGGTGGGGCTCTTCCTTGAGCCTCCTCATTCCTCGGGGAGCCTCACCTTGATGCTCCTTTTGAACATGTAGCCTGGGGTGAGGGATCCCTTCCTGAGAAGTTCACTGAAGATGACAATTTGCTCAAAGAGGAACACGCGCCTCTCCTTGGTCCGGGACTGCATGCCGGCATCCAGCTCAATCACGTAGAACGTATCCTGCTGCAGCAGCTTGCCCTGAGTGGTCAGGGTGCCCTGATGGACAGAAGGGCTGGGGTGAAGGCAGTGAGAGACGGGGAGACGACCTCTGGGTCACGGAAGCTTCCCCTGACCCGGGACATGGACAGCAGGCCTGACAGCAAAAGCCTCAGGCTCTAGTAAGGCTACATTAGGACCCAGCCAGTCATCAAGGGCAGACTGTGGCCGCCTTTCGTTCACACAGGGCCCTGGAGGGAGGGAAAGAAGGCTGTGGAACCCCTAAGAAGCAGCTCTAAGAAAACAGCAGAAGGAAGGTAAAGTTATTAGATAAAGAGATGTTCGGAATTACCCTGGCCCTTCTTGTTTTTTATTAAAAGGAGAACAGAGGAGTTTCTGCTGTGGCTCAGAGAGTTTAGAATCTGACTGCAGCTGCTTGGGTTGCTGCAGGGGTGCAGAGTAGATCTCTGGCCAGGAGCAGTGGGTTAAAAGAGCCAGTGTTGGGAGTTCCCGTCGTGGTGCAATGGAAACGAATCCAACTAGGTACCATGAGGTTGTGGGTTCGAACCCCGGCATCTCTCAGTGGGTTAACGATTTGGTGTTGCCGCGAGCTGTGGTATAAGTTGTAGACATGGCTCGGATCTGGCGTTGCTGTGGCTGTGGCATAGGCTGGCAGCAACAGCTCTGATTAGGTCCGCTAGCCTGGGAATCTCCACATGCCACAGGTGCGGCCCTAAAAAGCCAAAGCCAAAAAAAAAAAAAAGGTCAGTGTTGACGCAGCTGCAAAGTAGGGTCAACGCCTGGCCCAGGAACTTCCATATATCATGTGTGTGACAAAAAAAAAAAAAAAAAAAGAGGAGAACAGAAAGTAGATAACTCTGGAGCTGGAAGTGGCCTTTCTGTCCTTGGAGCTCTGAGAGATGTGCTTGCTCGCCCCTTACAGCATAGGCCAGGACCTGGGGTGCTCTCGTAGCCTTGCACCTAGAACCAAGCTGTGGTCAAGGGATGATGGAGGCAGGGCCACAAAAAATCAGATGAGTTGGGCCCCTCTCTGCTATTATTTCAGAATGGGAAAATTCTGAGGTCTTAGTCTGCTGCTATAGATCAACAGGTCATTTGAGGGACCACAGAGAGGGACTATAGGTAAGCTGATGGGTATTTTTCTGGGTCCTGTAGTCTTCCTTAAAATGCCTCCAGTTACGAGACCACTTGGCACTAAGCCTAGGAGGTGGAGCCTATTTGGTCTGACAGTTCTAACAGACTCTCAGAAACATATTCTCATCTTCAGGGGGAATATGGCCCAACCCAGCAAGTCTTCACAGATGCTGCGAGAGGGCCTTAGTTTTTCTGCAACAAGAAGATGCCTACATCTGAGACAGTGGCCAGAGGGCCTCCTCTGAACTGTACGCTCGGGTGACAACTTTTACACTATAGTGCAAATGTGGGCTATTCTCTGTATGTGGTGCCTTATTCCAAATATTACCCATCATACAGGTCATTTTCCTCTCGTGTTCCTGAGAAACACCTGCCCTCCGCTTGGACTGTGGTTCCTTACTGTCAAGGTCAGCAGCCAAACAAGCTTATCTTTTACCCTGGCTCCAAGTTAATATTAAGCCAGTGACCAGCTCTAAAAGCTCTATTAATATTACATAAGAGCCTGAACTATGAGTTATAGCCTTGCCAGAGCTAAAGGGAAAGCTAGAGGATTTAAAAGGGAGAGAACTTAAGTGAAGGGATAACTTCTCCCTGACCCAAATCCACAGACTTCAGATGGAATGGAAGTGTGTTCATGGTCCTTCCCAGTTAGCTGAAGGAATGCAAAGCAGATTCTCTAGGGCTTGATGAAAAAAGGAAATGGCAGTACTTCTTTTAAAAGAGAAAATAACTCCACATTTCTGTGTGTGTCCTTCCATGAACACATGCACACACATTCCTGTGAAGTCTGACTTGGGTCAGATGCTGCCTCTCTAGTCACCAATCAGTTCTCCACGGACCATGAGAAAGTCAAGTCAGACTCCTGCTCAGAGAAACACAGGATATCAAGGATGAAGAGCAAATGGATTTACCTGGCTTCTTCAGAATAGCCTCAGCTCTGGCATAATTACAAAGGAACTTCACCTAGTGTGACTAAAGAAAACATTGTCTAGGAACTTGAGGTGTATTTCTGCAGCATGCCCCTGCTTCTCCAATGCCTCAGATCTACTGTAAAGAACAGGAACTTGTGAAAAATGAGCAGCCGGAGTTCCCTTAGTGGCTCAGTGGTTAACGAATCCGACTAAGAACCATGAGGTTGTGGGTTCGATCCCTGGCCTTGCTCAGTGGGTTAAGGATCCGGCGTTGCCGTGAGCTGTGGTGAAGGTTGCAGATGCGGCTCGGATCCCGCGTTGCTGTGGCTGTGGTGTAGGCCAGCAGCTACAGCTCCTGTTAGACCCCTAGCCTGGGAACCTCCATATGCCACGGGTGCGGCTCTACATAAAGGCAAAAAGACAAAAAAAAAAAGAAAAATGAGCAGCCAAAGACCCTCTATATAGTTCCCGGTCACAACAAAGCAATGGAAGTCAGATGGGGCCACTAGGCAGGGCAAAAAAGACAAAAGAATTTGGCTCAAGACCATCATGAATCCAACTCATTAACCCAAACTCGAATATAGCATTTTCTAAATTTACTTATATACCAGTCTGTCTTAGGTCTATGCTATTATATTTAGTCTAACCAGAAAAAAAAAATCCTTTTTTTCTAAAAATGAAGAGCAATATCTTGCAGGATTGCTGAGAAACAGAATTAGAAGATCCACATCTTTCTTTAAGGGGTTCAACAAAAACTAAGCATAGTCAATACTTGTGTCAGTTCCAATTTTACTGTCTTTGTATTTAAAATGGATTTTTTTCAGGGGGGGCTTTTTGTCTTTTTATTGCCACATCCATGACATATGGAGGTTCCCAGGCTAGGGATCCAATCAGAGCTGTAGCCGCGGGCCTACACCAGAGCCATAGCAACGCCAGATCTGAGGTGTGTCTGCAACCTACACCACAGCTCACGGCAGCTCTGGATGTTTAACCCACTGAGCGAGGCCAGGGGTAGAACCTTCATCCTCATAGATGCTAACCACTGTGATGGGAACTCCTTACAATGGATTATGTTTAGTTAACAAATGAAGTGTGGATATAAACTAATAACAGCCATTTATTAAGTTTAAATTAGGAAAGTCAATTTGCTCTTCAAAAATTCACTGTTACAAGTTGAATTATATCCCCTCTCCAATTCATATGTTGTAATCTTAACCCTGGTACTTCAGAATATTACCTTATTGAAAGAGTCTTTACAAAGGGAATCCAGTTAAAGAGAGGTCGTTATGGAGCTTGATTCAAATATGATTGGTGTTCTTATCAAGAGAGGAAATGTGGATACAGCTATGTACAGAGAGAAGAAAATGTGAAGACATAGGAAGAAAGCCACGTGAACATGAAGAAGGCCATCTAAAAGCCAAGCCCTAAACATACACCTTCCTCATGGCACTCAGAAGCAACCACCCTTGCCTACACCTTGAGTTTGAACTTCTAGCTTTTGGAAGTGTGAGATGATAAATTTCTGTGATTTAAGCCACTCAGTCTGTGGTTACTTTGTGGTATTTTCTTCTGGCAGCCCTAGTGCACTAGCATATTCACAGAAACCCACCTTGGTACATCTTGCTGTTTCTTCCAAGACTTGATTCTCTTCTTCAAAGAACAGAAGCATGCACTGTGATGTTTTAGAGCTTTAAACATTTCATTTAACTAAAAAGCCAGCCACTATATAGAACTGGATATTAGGACCCCCCCCACGCCCCGCAAAAGTGTTCCATTTTCCCTCTGGTTCTACTCTCCCTCGCTTTCCCAGCATTTATCAAGCAAGCAAGGAAGGGAAGACGTCTTTGGCAGGTCCACAGTTATAAAGAATTTGGGGTCTTTCTGACCCCCTTGAAATTTTGACTCTGGCTTGGTGTACTTCCTGTGACTGCCCTATGACTGGAAACCCTACATGGGTGTATCTTCTAGGCCTGTGAACCAGAGTGGCCCGGGCACAAAGGCACAGATGGTCAGGGAAGGGGACGGGGCGGGGGGCCCAGGGCTTCCCAGGGAAGCTGCCCACCGCCTGGGCTCCCGCTGCCTGGAAGAGAGAGGGCTAAGAAGCTTTCTTAAGGGCTCACCTCAAATCCCTGCAGGCGTCCCAGATTCATCATGTCATTGCAGCGTTTTGGAACAAGGCACATTAACTCCACAGCTTTCTGTGAGAAAGAACAAGGGCCGTGAGGACAGGGAGCAGCACTTAGGCAGGGGGCTCAGGGCAATTCTGTGCTGGAAAACAGGGGCCTCTTAGGGGCCCCAGGATCCTAGGAAAGGACATTGGTCCCTGTGGCCCACTTCAGAGGAGGCAGGGATTTTCCGTTCTAGGTTTGGGGTGTTGGTCATCCACGCAGCAGCTTCACAAGAATCACTGACCACACGTGGGGAGGCTGCTCCCCAGCCCAACCTGTTCCTACCTTCCCACCTGTGTTTATCCATTTCCTTTCCTTCCCGCATTTTCTTTCTTCTCTTTGTTGCCTCCTGGCTGCCCAAGCAACAGCTTAGCCTCGCTTGTGAAACACTAGAGGTTTTAACCTAAAATAACCTGCCAGAAGGGTCTGTAACCTCTCTGGCTGAAAATAATTCCCATGGTGACATAGTCTTACAAGGACCTCACTTAGGAAGTAATCCTCGGGGACGGGAGAGGGAGTGAAAATGGAATAATTTGTATTTTAGACTCAAATACTACCTGGACCCATGGATCCGTGGATGAAGCTGCACACTGAAACACCCAATCTCTGTGGAATGTTAGGGGGCTCAAACACCAGCCCTTCCCACCACTGGGGGCCCCAGGGAGAACACCAGCGGGGCAAAGCTCTGGTCTCTGACCCAGGACCAGATTCTAGAAAAACCTTTAATGTGTTCCTTCATATTCGCCAGTCCTCATCCCGCTGAGCCGCTGTTGGCAAGGGGCTCTGACTGTCTGAGAGGAGGCAGCCTGGACCCTCCGGCCTCCAGAGACAATCTTTCCCCTTTGGAGGCAGACATCCAACACTGTCCCTAAGAACCGGCAGCATTACAAGCAGAATACTCACCTCGATATCTGAACACTCCAAACCAGCCTTCTCGCTGTATCTCAGGAAGTCCTAGCAAGTGAGTAAGCAGGGAAGGGGGTGGGGAGGGTGAACCCAGTTAGGAAAATAGAGCTCTATAAAAAACCTTCGCATCATAAAAGCCCAGATAACACCCAGAGGACTTTCTTCCCAACGGAGATGGCGATGCTTTGTGGTAGCTGAGATATGAAGTTAGGGTCACGGTGGACATAAGAACACAGAGAAAAACCCTCAGAATATTCAAGGATTCAAAGCTATGGAAAGGGGGGGAGGGGCGAACAGGAGAGAAAGCCTGTGAATAGAGGCGAAAGGCCAATGACGATGACAAGGAATGGGAGACAGGACAGTGAAATCTCTCTTCCATTTGCCTCATGTTTCTCTAAGACGAGTCAAATCAGATGACTTAAAAAGAAAAACTGGATCAATTTTTGGGTATCACTCATCAAATTTTTAGGTATTACTGAGTTTTCTAGGGCCTTTCCCTGCTCTTTGTATTCTACTCTGATTTTATGCTCATAGTATTATATATATATATTTTAAGCTTAGTATTATATATATATATATATATATATACACACACACACATATATATATACATATATATATATACATATATTTTTTTTTGTCTTTTTGTCATTTTAGGGCTGCACTCGCAGCATATGGAGGTTCCCAGGCTAGGGGTCTAATCGGAGCTGTAGCCACTGGCCAACGCCACAGCCACAGCAATGCGGGATCCGAGCCGCGTCTGCGACCTACACCACAGCTCATGGCAACGCTGGATCCTTAACCCACTGAGCAAGGCCAGGGATCGAACCCGCACGGCTCCTAGTCGGATTCGTTAACCACTGACCCATGACGGGAACTCCATATATATATATATATATATATGTATGTATTTTAAGTCAGTGATGGCAGCAAAGGAAGAAAGTGATTTGGAAAAAAGACAATCAAATAACCACTAACTTTAAAGGCACAATAGGCATGCAATTTATTTGGGGCAAAGCTGACACAAATAATCAGCAGACAAGCTAAAAACCCATACACGCCCCCAATTAGTTCATGGGAAAGGTGTGGTGGAGACAGAACCTTGAGCTGACCTGTTCCCTAACCCAGAGCCTGACAAAGACCCTTCTCTAACCCTGAGCCAGGCTCACAGCCCTTTTTACCTTAAGGAGCAGCTGATATTTTGTTATTCTCTGAATGGGCTTGATCAAGAAGTCGCTGAGCGTCAGCCTTTGATTTATCTCCTGTTTCACCTCCTGGAACACAAGGGAGCTATGTTAGGAAAACAGGAGCCAGAGGATTGGGGTGCTCTGGATTGGGGTTCAAAGGCAAGGAGGGCTGGTCTTTGGGTTTGTCAATAAAGGTTCAGAATCTTCAAATCAGGTGATGGGGAGAACTGCCTACACAATAGCTCATTTGTTATTAAAAATATAGCATACCTCACCATTTCTTCCTTACACGTCAAGCTCTGAAACACTCTCTGTCCCCACCCAGTCTTGGGGACAAGCTAGAAAAAGTATTCTGTTTTCTCGCCCACTCCAGGGCCGACTCAGAAATGAAGGACTTCCCCCAGGACACAACAAGCCTGGGCACTCAACTCAGATTGGCAAACACTATCAAGGGCTCTTTTCAAGTGATGGTGTTGGCTCTCCTCTGGCATAATAAACACGTCAAGGTTGGGGCAAAACAGACACTTGGAGCTGCTTGCTGGACCCCTGGGGATGGGAGCAGAGGCTATGTATGAGGTGCCCGCGAGCAACTCTGGGAGGAGAAAGGCCCTCAGTAAGCAGTCTGGTGAGGAAGAGTGTGGGTGCAGTCAGCTCTGGGGTCGTGGGAGGAGGACTGGAGCTTCTGCAGCATCTTTGTGTCACAGAGGCGTTCTGCAAGTGGGTGCTCCAAAAGCAGAACACGCACTGGGGTGCCTCTGCATCTCTGCCCAGGAAGGTCATGGCTCTGTTGAGGCAGCTACCCCTGTCCTGAAGAGGTGGATGGTGCTGTGTGAGGCCATCTGCAGATAGCTAAGGGCTGGTGTTTGTGAACGGGGAGGTCTTAGCCTGAGTTTCTCGTCCCTAACCCCAGTTCGTCCAAGCCTGAGCAGCTTACTTCAAAGTAGGCGTCATACTCAGCCACGATGTACTCGGAGCGTGGCTTGTTCTGGCAGTACCACACATAGATGTGCAGCTTCCGCTCCTGCAAAGCCAGAGGGAAAGGCGCTCAGTCATCTGTGCCTTGCGCTCAATCTCAGGGCGCTAAGCTGGTCTACGCACAGAGATATGGCCCACGCTTTGGAGATGTGCCAAAGTGGCTAGAAGAATAAACATAACAGGCAAGAGCCCATCTTCCAAACCGAGAAGGAGAGAAAAAACCCCCAACAGCTCAGAGAGGGACGGGAAAGGAAGAGCAGAGGAGGGAAGGAACTGTAAATGTCTGTGGAGAGCCTGCTGAGAGGGAGACGGGCACCGGAAAGCACTCACATGTTTAATGAAGAGCTGGGCCAGTCTGTCTTGCTCCTGGATGCACTTTTCCAGTTCACCCAGGAAAACACTAAAGGAGGATGGAGATAAGAGAAGGAAGCCACATTCCTTAGAGCTGTACTGTTTCTCAATGATGGGATTAATGACAGACGTTCCTCCCCAAAGCCACGTCCCCAAGGTCAAAGGCAGGGGGAGGACGGTAGAGTCCCAGGACACCCTGATCCTCAGGGCGACGTAGTACTTACTCCTTGTGCCAATCGTAAATCTGATGAATATTTCCAAACACGATTTTGTCCTTTCCTCGCATGTCCTCGGGGACACCCTTTTCTTCTATTCTCTTCATGAAGCCCTGCAGGGCAGAGGCGATGGTGAAGAGAGCGTTTTTTCCCTAGAAGGCTTTCTGGGCCAACCGCCCCCCCACCCCCGGCACCCCTCCTCCCCGCCTCCCACCCCCCAGCACTGCAGCCCATGGGCGCCTGCCCTGTTTGTGAGTAGAAGGGCCAGGGCTTCTGTGGTTTCTCACCACTCAGCCAGGACTTGACCCTGCTCAGTGACAGACAAAACTTTTATGACGTTCTGGGTCCCTTTCTTTGTCTCCGGCCCCATTAAGAAAGCAAGGCAAAGAAGAAACGGTTGCCTGTTCCTCTCCTGTCTCCCAGTCCAAGTTAATTATGTCTTTAAAGGCTCAAAACTAGACGTGTCTGACCTAGAAATAAGTCTTCACAGTTGAGTACTTCAGAGTCTATAAAGTGCGATCATATACGATTTTATTTCAGCTTTAAGAATCAAATGGTAGGTTGCACAGGCAGCGTTTATGCCCACTGGCAGATGAAGAAGCCAGTGCATGGGGAGTTACGTGATTTAAGTCACACCACTGATGTCTCGTTTCCCTGGACCTCACCTTCCAGACCCCGAGCCCTCCGCTCCTAGGCTGGGCTGCCTTATGGAGGCTGCTACACGTCCAGCTGCCCCATCCCACCTTGGACAAGTGAATAACATTCCAAAAGCTAGAATTCAGGTCCTCTACATGCCCGGTTAGTCTGAGTATCCAGGGTTCGGGATGGGTGAATACGAATTCCTAAATCAGCAGGTGTCATTGGAGGGGGACTTAGCCAAGGTAAGGAACCAGCAGGTGACTGAGATATCAAGCATTCACTTTCAAGACTTCACATCCTTTTGTTGAAGACGATTAACAGCAGGGCTCTAAGTCCTCTAAATTACCCATCGACTTTCTTGGCAAAGTGTCTAAATCCCCCTAAATTAAACCCCTATGGAGATAGAGCTGTTTTACTTATTACAACGTTGACTCTTAACGGTGGACCTGCCAATCTTGCCTGATTGGTGGTTTTTTCTTTGTTTGCCCTCTTGGTAGGAATAACCCTCCCTTTAAAGTCTAAGGAAACATAAGTCCTAAGGCCGACCTCATAAGTCATTAGAGTGACCTGCTTGATCTGCTTAGTGCCCATGGCGACTCACTGTGAAGAATATACGTTCATATATTCTTGTGTGTGTGTATGTGTGTGTGTATGTACACATACACCTATACACACACACACACACACATACATATATAATGTTAAATACCAGTGAAAAGATGAAAAGCTCTGGAGCCAAAAGCTCAATCACCTACAACAAGGTGAAATGGATTCAGGTCTAACCAAGAGGCTGCACTGTTTGGAGCCCTGCTCCCATCTAAATCTCTCATGATACTGCAAAGGCAAAAGAGGAAAATTTACCTACATATTCTGTTTGATCTGTTACCATTTTTCATTTCATTTCTGCAAATACCCAGCAAGAATAAAATACGTACTGTCAAGGTAAAACCTCTTGGGACCCGGGTAGGGTACTATGCGCCTGGTCAGGTGGCCAAAGACCCACCCTGAGCCGTGTACTCACCTCCACCACAGTCCCCAGGTCCTTGACATAGTCTTTCTCAGTCTGTACCAGCTCATTCAAGACAAACCTGAGCAGGAGATTAAGAACAATGAGGGTTCCTTTTCAATGTGAAGCAGGAAATCTTCACACTGAAGTTTGCAGTTGAGTTACTTTGGCGCTTCTGTGATAAGACGGCCCAAATGCCACACTGGCCACGTGTTGGCCGGGGCTCTCTGTACAAGAGGCTCCGGCTGAGGGGCTGAGGGCACTGAGGCCGAGGGGCTCTCCCAGAGGGCACGCAACAGCCAAAGAACAGCACTCATGAGCCAGTCATCTTCTTCCTACTCTTTAGGCTTCCCCTCCTCCTCACCTCTCACTGAACACCTGTATAGACACAAGACTTAACAGCCATTTTGCAAAAGCGGGTTATGAAAGCTTCAAGGCCAAGCGATCAGCATAAGGCTTTTCCTCTTTCATGTCAGCTCTATTCTTTGCTTCACAAGGAAAGACATTTGCATGCTAAGCAACCTTCGGGTCTCAGAGACACCGTCACCAAGTGAAGTGTTTGAGATACAGAAGCTACAGTTATTTAGACAGGTGTCCACGGTAACCGGCCTGCAAAATCCCCAGTCAAGGCCAGAAAGACTGACTGCAGACGGTCCCTATTTAGCACTTTCCATGTGGCCACCTCCCCACCGCCAACCAGATGTGGGATGTAACCACTACAAGGACATCGACTTTCTTGGTTTCTTTCTCATTAACCATTTCCTCTTCTTAGAGTGTTTGCTTTTGTGCTAGTTGCTTCATCTGGGTTTCCTCAAGCTTATGAGACAGTAAGTACTGTAAGTAAGTACTGTAAGCCCTGGTTTATGTAGGTGGAAATACCGAGGCTGTACACCCAGGATAACAACGTGGGCAGCGGAGCTGGGGTCTGTACCCCTTGGTATCAGAGTCCAAAGACTCTGCTCTTCCACTGTCGCCTGCTGCCTGGATAAACCACTCAGAGTGGCTCTCTGGAGCCCCTAAGGCATCCGATACTTCTTTCTTTCTGTCCGGACAGTAAAGGGCTGAACATAAAATGCATATGGCTGGGAGTTCCCATCATGGCTCAGCGGTAAGGAACTGGACTAGTGTCCATGAGGATGTGGGACTGCTTCCTGGCCTTGCTCAGTGGGTTAAAGATCTGGCGTTGCCGTGAGCTGTAGTGTAGGTCACAGATGCGGTTCAGATCTGGTGTTGCTGTGGCTGTGGCTGTGGCATAGGCCGGCGGCTACAGTTCCAATTTGACCCCTTGCCTGTGAACCTCCATGTGCCATGGCTATGGCCCTATAAAGACAAAAATAAATAAATAAATAAATAAAAAAAACATATGGCCTTGCACAGGGGCAGTGCAGTTGTATGGGGCTTATACTGGAGCTAGGCTTGTATTATCTAAGTTTGAAAGACGTTTGCCTGGAGTCACACAACTGCTTTTTCTTTTTTTTTTTTTTTTTGGCAGAAGGGATCAAGTTCTGGTATGTCCAAGAGGAGCCCCAGCACAAGGGTGGTAGCTGTTCTGAGCCCAGGATGCAAGTCATCTGAAATTCTTGTTCCATACAGCACAGAGAAACCACCGAATCCCGGGGCCCGGAGCCTCGGGGCGATGGGGAGGAGGCCAGAGGAACATACGCTGCTTATCAGCGCACCCGGCACTTCCAACCAGCTCCCTCTCTCTCATACACACAATGATGTGTTTTAGGCCACAGGAAAGAACTGGCAAGGCCAAATAAAAGCATTTAAATATATCTTTAGCGTGGTCCAAGTTACTGCTGGGAAGAAAGTGCTTAAAAGAAAAACCACAGGCAAGTTTAGAGCAGGAATTTGGGGCTAGAAGGGCCTTCTGGAGATGGAGTCCAGCTCTCTGCCTCCGGATGGATTTCTGTTCTATGCTAACTGCTGACACTGAAGCTGTCCTGGGCGGATTAGAAGCAGAATGGACTAGGTGCTACTAGTGGCCCTAGCATCTCTTCCCTTGAAGAGCTGCTGAAATGCTTGGGGAGATAATGACACATTAAAAGACA
Source organism: Catagonus wagneri (assembly GCA_004024745.2). Lineage (NCBI taxonomy): Eukaryota > Metazoa > Chordata > Mammalia > Artiodactyla > Tayassuidae > Catagonus > Catagonus wagneri. The sequence continues at coordinate 53,674,748 of PVHT021183693.1, forward strand.
CCCTGAAAATATACATACAAGATTTAAACTACCTGCAACTCCAGGCAGTGAAAAATTAATTGCCAAATAAATTGAACCGACAATAAAGCAACTGTTTACATGTTCAGTTCTTTACTGAACTGTAAAGGTTATTTACAAAGTAAATGTTATTCTTTGGTCCAATCAAACTTCTTCCAGTTACAGGTCAGACCCACTTCTGAGCTCTATCCATCACAATGGTAGGGAATGGCTGATCTTCCACTGAAAAATCTCTTAGAGCCTTAGCACTGGCTGTTCCTGTGCCGAAAATACATTTCCTCCATGGCTGAAGGCTAATTCCTTACCTCTTTCAGGTCTCTGCGCAAATGTCGGAAATATTTACAACTGCAACATGGCCTCATCCACACTCCCAATCTCCCTCACTATTTTGTCTTTTTTCCCAGCTTCTAGCATAGTACCTGATTTCTTTTAAATTTTGTTTATTGTGTGATTTCTCCCATTAGAATGTAAACTTGTTCTTCTGTCGTTATTGTTTGTTTTATTCACTGATATATCCCAAGCACTTGGTAAATAATAGGTGTTCAACAAATATTTGTTGAATAAAGGGGTGACTAAAACTCAAAGACAATCAAGACCATTCTTGGCTGTTTTCTTCTCCTGAACAAACAGTGTTTTCATCTTTTCTCCATGGATCTCCTGTTTAACCCTTTGAGGTCTTACAGGGTTGAGTCTCAGTTTTCTATGCTCCTCAGCCTCCAGCCTCACGTACAGTTGACAATTAAACACTTACACATCTTCTCTCTCATTGTGGTCATAAGTCACAGCAGGATAGAATACGGGGAATATACAGTATGAGGAATGAGTCATTCCAACAGCTGGATTTTTCAAGTCACTCAGGATGTAGAGATATGTGGAGTTGGGCAAGTGAGTGAGAAGAGACGGGTAATGGGTAAAAGAGGAAAGAGACTTTTGCCTGTTAGAGCAAAATAAGACAATTCACATCTGAAAGCAAGACAATGGCTTAAATGATGGTTCATGGGCCCGTTTACCTAGGCTTTGCCAAGGACCACCTGTCACTTCAAATGTCACCTCCCTGAGATAAGCTCTCACTTCCTGATATGTTTTACTTTGAGTTGACAGAACTAGAAGATCAGCTCCAACTGATCTTCTTTTTCTTTTTCTTTTGTCTTTTTTGCTTTTTAAGGCAGCACCCGTGGCATATGGAGGTTCCCAGGCTAGGGGTCGAATCGGAGCTACAGCTGCCGGCCTATGCCACAGCCACAGCAACGTCGGATCTGAGCCGCGTCTGTGACCTACACCACAGCTCACGGCAACGCCGGATCCTTAACCCACTGAGCAAGGCCAGGGATCGAACCCGCAACCTCATGGTTCCTAGTCAGATTCGTTAACTGCTGTGCCACATTGGGAACTCCCTGATCTTCTTAAAAACAACCTGAGAAGCTAAGAAAAGTCAGCTTTGTACAAGTCCTAAGAAACTTCCCTTTGGGAATGGTATTTCTTTACCTCTATTCTATTCTTGGGGTTCCTCTGAGCAACCCTAAAGCTAAGGGGATAAATATGGAAATAGAGAAAGCACCTATATGCCACTTGCTCATTTCCACTGGGAGGTGACAGCCCTGCTCTGGGGCCAGGCCCTGGCTATGATGTTTCCTAGGCAATAGTCATAAATGGTCACTTTGCCTATTCCTGGGCAAGAGAAGGACCTGGCCTCATTTATTTTTGCTAATCTTCATGTCTATGACCAGGCTAAAGGAGTGATGAGTTTGAGGTAGAAGGGAAGGCAAATTTGCAGCAGGGAGGGACCTTTTCTTTCTGCCTATCCCCTTCTCACTGTGCTTACCGTCTCTCGCATTGAGATATGTCCAAGACTAATCATGAGCAGCTCAGCTTCCAACAGAGTCAAACCCTAATCAAGAAAACTGAAGTTTCAGAGGAATTGTGGTTTTGCATTAATGGTATCTGCTATCTTCTTGATCAAATCAAGTACTAGAAGATTTAACCTCACATCAGGGTGGGTAACTCAAACCCCGCATAACATATGGGTTCTTATGCAGTGGACTACCATGTGAACTGTGTTTACACCTGCTGGAAAAGTAAAGAGGTTCTCTTGGAACTCAGCCCACAGAGAAATAAGTCGGGCAGAAAAAGGTAAATACTCTATGCTATCCCTTATATGTGGAATCTAAAAAATAAACAAACTACTGAATATAACCAAAAGTAAACAGACTCGCAGTTATAGAAGACAAACCACTGGTTACCAGTGGGGAGAGAGAAGCAGGGAGGGACAAGGAAGGGGGAGAGGATTAAGAGGTACAAACTATTGTGTAGAAAATAAATAAGCTTCGGAGTTCCCGTCGTGGCGCAGCGGAAATGAATCCAACTAGGAACCATGAGGTTGCGGGCTCGATCCCTGGCCTTGCTCAGTGGGTTAAGGATCTGGTGTAGGTTGCAGATGTGGCTCGGATCTGGCGTTGCTGTGGCTGTGGCGTAAGCCGGCGCTACAGCTCTGATTAGACCTCTAGCCTGGGAATCTCCATATGCCATGGGTGTGGCCCTAAAAAAAAAAAGGAAAATAAGACAAAAAAAGAAAATAAATAAGCTTCAAGGATATATTGGACAGCACAGGGAATATAGCAAATATTTTATAAGAACTATAAATTGAATGTAACTTTTAAAAATTGTGAATCACTATGTTGTACACCTGCAATTTATACAATACTGTATACCAACTATGTTTCACTTTAAAAATTGGGTTGGAAAAAAAAATCCAAAAAAACCAGAAAATAAATATCACTACATAAAAGTTAAAAAAAATAAATAAAACTTCTGGAAAAGAAGTGGAGCTCGAATCCATCCTGAGAGCCCTTTTCCTATAACATTCCTTTCTTCTACCTGGGGAAATGTTTCCTTAGATTAAGCTCCATCAGACTTTCTACCATGGATTCTTTCATAGGGAGCCATAGTAACGGTTCCACAGTGCCTTGACCTTTGCTGTTTTCCTTTTATCAGTATGTTTCAAATTGCTAACAGACCTTGGTTATAACCACATTTGGTCAGGAATAGCCCCTATCTCACAGAAACTATTTCAGCCGAAGATTCTTCAAGCCAGTGCCCCTTGTTGACCAAGGCCACACTGTACAGACCCAGGTCACCTTTACTGAGAACAGACGCTATCCATGGAAACACAGTGTGGGCGTCTCTAATTCTCTCCAAGCTCCCGGGACCCTTGCCTCTTGACCACTGCACACACGTGCACCAGGCTGGAATCGGGGGAAGTCACTTACATCCTGCCTCTCAGGGCCTTGGCTTTCTGCTCTTCTTCCAAGTTTCTAGGAGGTGTGGGCGGGGTCATGCCCTCATTCAGGCAGCCTGTGGGGTCTTTCAAGCTCCCCCGGTATGAGCCCCCTTCCAGACTCTGAAAAGAGAAAAAGAAACAGCCTTAGAGTCATGTACATGGGAAAGCTGTCTGTTCACCCTCGTGCCCCCCAGCTCAGCCACAGCCACCTTGGTAGATCAGCCACCAAGGCTGCTCTCACTGACCCTCAGTGAGGGACCAGGAGGCCAGGGACCCCACCTTCCTGCAGCAGGTAGCCCAGAGCTGCCGCCTTCTCAGGCAATCAGGATGTACTTGGCATCAGGCAGGGGCTGCCAATTCCCCCAGGCATAATGAATATTGTCAAAGTGACTGATCTCCAGGTAAGAGCTCCAGAGATAAAGCAAATCATTCCAATTCTATACCAAACATTCAGTTAGAACAGAAGATCAGTTGTAGGATCACCGCGTGTGAATTGACGAGGGGAGGGGAGTGAGAGGAGAAGTCGTTTGGTAAAATCATGTTTGTTAAACCAGCTACAATTTTCTCTGAAGATGCCAATGAGATGTGGATAAGAAGAGATAAACAGATTTAGCCTTTTCTAAAAACATCTTTGCGAAGGTTATTTACCAAGGGCTTTCTTTCATTTATTAAAACCTTTCATCTCTTTTAATTAAGGTGCTACAGGACTGAGAAACAAGTTAAAGGGATTAATATGTTACTCTAGAAAGAGCTAAGGGTAGAGGATCCTAATCCTAGCTCTTCTAGTCCCTGGATGATTTCAAGTGAGAAGCTAAAATCATTTTATGTTTTAGTTTTTCTCAGTTTTCAAATTGGGCCCCTCCTTTGTACAGATTTCTAAGGAACAGGCAGAGACAAAAGTTGTACACACACTCCCCGAAAGATTAAAAATGCTCTCTAATGGTGAGTTTCCCCACTACCTTCATGGATGGAATGATTAACAATAAAGATACGAAAAAATGGGGTCAATCTTAACATTTTTATAAGCACTGTATTAGAAAGAGGACAAAGAGACACTTATCATTTTATTTTGCAAACTGGCATCAATCATGTGGATAAACAGTAAAACAGGAGATCAGAGTCAAGGTGGGCAACTGTAAAACTAATATGAGAAAGTATTTCAAACTATCCACACACATTTCCTGTCTACTACAGTCACTGCTGCAGGAAAAGGAAAGGCTTTGAAAACATCAGGCCTAAGGTTAAAGTCACAAAAATCAAGAAGTGCCCCCAAAGGGAGTAGTAACAAAAGGGTTCAGCATGGACTCAAACAACTTGAACTTGAAGTACCTGTCCCGAACTCACTTAGCTGCTATATTTCAAGATAGGCTGAAGAGTGGTAGGAAAAGTCCAGGGGAATGAAACAAAAAAGAAATGAGGTGACCGACGGGCCATTATTTGAGAACAGACGGGGGACATTAGAATTGGGGGCTGGAAAACTTAAAGCTGAGAAGAGATGTCAACCTTCTTTTCCCCCACCCCAGCCCCAAATCAACAGAATGTGCCAAGGGCCAAACGTGAATTTGACACTAACGCTAGAAACCAGCATTAAGAGGACAGGGTCTTCATCCAAGGCTGAGAGAGAGAATTTCTCTTAACTTGAAGGTATTTCACAGAACAAGTAATCAACCATGGAAGTTGTCATCCAGAGAAGCAGCCTAGGCTAAAAATACAGAAAGGTCAAGAAGAGTTGAGCTAAATTTATAGATTCAGGATCTGTAACCAGTTATTAAGGAAATGAGTGTCTGGCGCTGAGGCCTGACAAGCCACTGGACAGATAGGTTTTCCACCGACATGTGACATGTCCCCTGGTGCCATCACCAGAGACAGGCTCCCCAGGCAGATGGACCCAGCTGGTGACTGATCTGATTATATGCCTTTTACTTCCCCTCCCCCTGTCCCCACTTTCCTGTTCCAGCCTTTGTTCTGCAGCCTGTTGCCTGGCAGGGTGCTGGCTGACATCTCTGCTACAAGGCCCTTCTTGGACCATCCAGCTTGGTGTGGTCCATTCACAGCTATCCTACAGAACGAAGGACATCTAAGGAGTCCAAAGTGTAGCGCAGGGAAATACGTTTCATCTCCTCCTGCCCGACCTGTGTTACATTAGCAAAGAAGCCCAGGCTTCCTCTGAGGAAGGACTCTCTGGGATGGAGTTGAGGAAGGCAAGGGCGGTGAGGGAGGAAGAAAAGGGAAACATAAGGGTTGGCTAAGCTGTCTGCTGGAAATCTGTCTCAAATAATGGTGTTGCCTGTAAATATTTCTATTAATTTAAGAGTGATTCCCCTGAGGACCGGGCTACCTGTGCCAGAGCTGGGGTTTGGGGTCCGCCAAGGGCAACTATGAGTGACCTGCAATTGTCTGTGCTGCTCCCCCGGGGACACACGTGGTGATGGCTGGTGGATGAATGGTGGGCTGTGCAGCCACAGGGAGGACTTCTGCCCTCCCCGGGGCCTCCAGCCACAACAGTTTCAATAGACAAAGGAAAAGGTGTAGGACTGAGGGTGCAACAAATGTTGCAAATGGGTGCTCCTACAGTTGGTGCAAGTTCAAGGAACAGAAATGCAAATAGAATTCAAAAAAGTAGATTAAGTATAGAAGAAGGCTGTTGCCACAATGAAAATGAACCCGTCCCCTGTGAGCTGGGTCCTGGGTCACATAAAATGCCCTTCTTCTGGGCTCTTATAAGCACCTTTTACACACTTCTGAACAGCTTTTATTATACAGTGTTGTGACTCATCACATGTTTACTCAAACAAATCATTGTGCCTCTACTACGTGCTGAGTATTTGCAAAGTGCTAGAGAAATGAAGATGGATAACATGATCCCCTGCCCACCATAACCTAAGCTACCATGGGCATCCTTCTAGACAGGAGGGGTACCATGGAGGGTACCACGGAGGATGAAAAAAAAAAAGAGCAGGCAGCAGGCGGCTCTATGGTGGGCTGTGGAGGGAAGGAAAAGGCTTAATGGAAAGAGGCAATGCTTGAACTGAGTACTGAGAAATGAAAAGGATTTCACTGGATACACCAGTGGGAGGATGTCCCAGGCAGGAGGAGTAAGTACCGTGAGTAAAGGGTCCAGCTGTGAAACTATACAGGGCAGCCTGAGAAGCTGAAAGCTGCCTGGTATAAGCAGGATATAGAATGTGAAGTAGGGGGAAAGGTGGATTGGCTGGTGACTAGCCCCCGTGTGTTATGTGAGCTGGGGGCGTGGGTACTGGGGAAAGAAGAAGCAAGGAGTGAAACAGACAGCCCTTTAGAAGTAAGCAGGATCGGCTCTTACGGAGACTTGTGTGTAATAAATAACCTGTAAAAACCCCAAATCGCTATACTGTACACCTGAAACTAACACAAGATTGTAAGTCAACTATGCTTCAATTAAAAAAAAAAAAGGGAAGTAGAGGTTTTATCTACCAATTTACTTTTTAAAATTTTTTATCCACACCCACAGCATGTGGAAGTTCCCAGGCCAGGGATCAAATCTGAGCCACAGCAGCGACCCAAGCCACTGCCGAGACAATGATGCATCCTTAACCTGTTGCACCACAGTGGGAACTCCAGAGAGATCAGTCTGAATGCTCCTTAGAGCTTTTTTCATGACTTGGAAAAATGTCTCCGCTATGACAGTTAAGGAAAACAGAACTTGAGTTTTATATACTCTGTGATTAACTACATCATTTTAAAAGGGGTCTGGAAGAAAACATATCTAAATTTTAACGTTGAACATGTCTAGATGATATCATGAGATAGAATTTGTGTTTAAACTCTGGTTATTTTTCCAACTTTTCTTGAATGAGCATATAATGCTTTCATTAGTCAAAAAGAACTATTAAAAGTTTTAAAAAGGAAAAGCGAAAGAAAAGATCCTTCCAGCCGTCACATGAAGAGATGTCAGGCTGAAATCAGGGAGGAAATGGTTGCGACAGCCCAGGCAGAAGAGGATTTTGAGCATCAACCCTAGACTGTGAGCTCCACTTGGGAAGGTTCTGTGTGGGCAGGGCTGGCACACAGTAGGACTCCAAGAATTTACTGAGTGGAACTCAATAAAGAGTTTTATGTAAAACTCTGGGGGAGAGGTCAAAGCTCATCTGGTCCAGCACCACCTACCACACCTACCACATCAACCTCTCAGCTGCCCCACCCCTTTATAAAAATTAATATGAAATCCCCTGACCAAGAAAGTATTAGATCTTAGTCATTCCCATGCCAACTGGAGGTGGGGTAGGGAAGACATTTTACAGCAGAAAACCTGAAGTCTGGATTTTCCAGGCAAATGACAGCACAGGTTTGTGACTTTGGGTGAAATATTCCTGGTGGAAATCAGTCTGTTCTTTTTTTTAACAAGCTCTGGAATCTTTTCCACAGACGGATGCTAGAGGAACTTAGTTCCTGAAACAGTGGATACGGTGGGGCCATTATTTCGTCTCATCTGGACCATGAGATTCAGTTAACTCTACTTTTGACAAAATAAGCTGATCCATCTAAAGGAGGACAAAGCACACACACAAATGCAGGCTGGCCCCAGCCACGTTCTGTGGCCCACGAGCTGAACTAGGGAGGTGAATGCTGCTAAGAGGGGAGAACCAGAGGACAGAAAGTCTCGCTGAGGGAGGTAGGACTAATTCTCAAGATACCAGGCCACCACGTAGCCTAAATGAGCACTCAGTTCTGGCCAGCCCCTTCCCTAAAGACAGGATTTTCAGCCAAAGGTCCAGCTGTGCCATCCTAAGCCTAAGGAACTACTGGGACGTGCTCCCCGAAGACGGGAGCTCAGGGGGGAGGCTCTCTTACTAGAGACCTTGTATTTCATCTCAGGCAGGCGGGAGAATTCTGGGTTGTTTAGAGGCACACTCAGTCCCCACCAGGAAGCCAGGAAGCTCTTGCTCCTCAAGCTTGAAGGATAAAACCAAGTCATAGATTGTTAAGCTATTACCCTGCAACATTCACCCACCCACTGATCCATTGACTAACAAATACTGTGACCCTGTGTTCAGGGTGTGACTACAGAAGATAAAGTATGACTGGTTCCCTTTCCCTGCCCTTTACAACGCAAATGAAGTGGCTGGGAGATAACATCTGCAGGTTGTTCACTTATTAGCTTACAAAGAGCTTTCACACCTTACTCAGTCTTTTTTATAACTCTCTTGAGATTAGATTCAGGTAGACAGAATGATCATTGTTATTCAAAAAGATACATGAATCCCAGTGATCATAGGAGCACTATTCACAATTGCCAAGACCTGGAAGCAACCATTGACAAATGGAACGCAGAAAGATGTGGTACATATATACAATGGAATACCACTCAGCCATGAAAAAGAATGATATCATGCCATCTGGACCAACATGGATGGACCTGTGATTATCAGACTAAGCGAAATAAACCAAATAAAGACAAATATCATATGATATCATTTATATATGGAATAAAAAAAGATACAAACAAATTCAGTCACAATACAGAAACAGAACCACAGACATAGAAAACAAACTTATGGCTTACCAAAAGGGAAAGGAGAAGGAAGGATAAATTAGGAGGTTGGGATTAACAGGGACATACCACTAATACATAAGATAGATAACCAACAAGGACCTACTGTATAACACAGGGAGCTATATTCAATATTTTATAATAACCTGTAAGGGAAAAGAATCTGAAAAAGAATATGTGTGTGTATAACTGAATCACTGTGTTGTATACTTGAAACTAATACAACGCTGTAAATCAACTATATGTCAATTAAAAAAATCATCATTGTTGATAAGTGAGATAAAAGAGAGGCCCAAGTAGACTAAGTTGCCCAAGGCCACACAATAAGCCGCAGAGGCAGCACTAATACTTAGGCCTTCTGATTCTTTACACAGCAGCAGCAGCAGCACCATCAGTCTACCGGTCTAGAAAAAGCTTCATTAAAAATCACCCAGGAAAAGCAGGGGGAGTCCTTAGTTCTGGCTTAGAGTTAAAGATAATATTTTAATACAAAACCCAGGAGTTCCCGTCATGGCGCAGTGGAAACGAATCCCACTAGGAACCATGAGGTTGCAGATTCCATACCTGGCCTTGCTCAGTGGGTTGAGGATCCAGCGTTGCTGTGAGCTGTGGTGTAGGTTGCAGATGTGGCTCAGATATGGAGTTGCTGTGGCTCTGGTGTAGGTTGGCAGCTACAGCTCTGATTAGACCCCTAGCCTGGGAACCTCCATATGCTGTGGGTGCAGTCCCTAAAAGGACAAAAGACAAAAAATAATAATAAAACAAAACCCAGAAAAAGTGTTTGAGCTCTATTTGGGGGGAGGTGGGTGGGCACTCTCTCTTGGTAAACAAAAGTACTGATTAAAGACCAAGGCTGGCCACTGAGATCACAGAGGTGTCCATTATGTCCAGAGGGACTCGCCAAAGGAGCTTCTGAGGGTCTTTGAGGTGTTCTCTGCACTGCAACTGAGTGAGAATCTTCTGGTTCTCAAACAGCACCTCCCAGCAGTGGAGAGCACAACTCCTGGGGAAGGAGCCCTGGTGTAGTCATGACCATGAGATCCTAAAGCACCAAGGGCAGCTTTGGGACTCAGGGCCAGAAGGGATCTCCTGGCTTCTGGGCAGAGCTTGGGGGCCAAATGATTTTCACTATAGAATCTGGTGTCATCTCTTGAGCAACCATAAAAGAAAGCAGAAAGAATCCAAGCCCTAGAAATGAAGTCCAAGTATGCCAGGTGTGCCTGGAACATTTCCAGACTGTTAACTGGGCTGGGCAGGACCTTATTAATTCTTCTTATACTGAACTGATTTCCATCCATGGGTTCTGCTCTCTGGAGCCATCAAGAGTGAGCCCAGCCCTTCCTCCCCACAGTAGTGCTCAATCATTAGAAGACAACTCTTGAGTCTCTTCTTTCCTAACTTCTCCCAATCCTTAACCTCAGTTTTTCAACTTTCTTTTCAATGACAGGGACCACATGGTATTGGTTACTTCCTCCAGGCCCCTTCCAGTGAGCTCAAGAACATTTTAGAATGCTGCATTCAGAACCTAATGCATGACTCATCCACAAATCTTGACAGGCGTGGTCTGAATGGCTTGGAATACAATGGGCTATTACACCCCTTGAGCTGTAAGTTGTACTTTGATTAACCCAGCCTATGACCACAGTGGCTATTTTGGCAGCTGGCACACAGTCATTTTTTTTTTTTTTTTTTTTGGCTTTGGCTTTTTAGGGCCACACCCATGGCATATGGAAGTTCCCAGGCCAGGGGTCTAATCAAAGCTACAGCTGCCGGCCTACGCTGGAGCCACAGCAAGGCAGGATCCGAGCTGCACCTGTGTCCTACACCACAGCTCATGGCGACACCAGATCCTTAACCCACTGAGCGAGGCCAGGGATCAAACCTGCAACCTCACGGTTCCTAGTTGGATTCGTTTCCACTATGCCACGGTGGGTACTCCCACACAGTCGTATTTATAGTCAAATCAAAACTCCAGAACTTTCTTGGGCTAGAGAGCTTACCCTCTTCTAAGCTAGCTTATTCCTCATGAGGAATAGGTATACTTGTCTCGGACGTGAAGACACAACTCAGTATTCTCAAGTATGGCCGAGGAAACCAGCGCCTACCAGCGCTCTACCACTACCGCACAGTAGATGTGTATTGGGATGGGAAGAAAGAGACAGCAGAGGAAAGGAGAAAGGTTCCAATTTTGGTAAGAAGATTCCGAGAAACCTAACCACTGCTCTTGCATTCCTGTCATGACCCAGGCTTGGCTTTATACATTTGGCCAAAGAAATCTCTATAATTCTGGGCTCACTGCAGATCCTCAAGGAGTAGCTATTGGCAGAAGAAGTTAAAGCCCTTATTATGGTAAAATCACTGCCAAAAGGCCATTCATCCAATATCTATTTGTTGAGATCCTGTTAGAGGACTGAACAGTTCCAGCATTACACTCCCTCTACCCTGGGACATTTGCTCTTACGAGACTTCTCAACACCCTCACTCACCTGTTTAACACCTGACCCACTGATCACACAAACCAGAGGCCCATCGAAGTTTCCGACAGGACTAAGGTGAGCAGTAGCAGTAGGAAAGTGGTAATCCAAAATACGAAAAAAGTACGGGGTTTTAGAAACACGTGTTCACAGGTGGAGGTGTAGAAGACTTGTATATACTAATAAAAGGAGGAGGAAATAACATTCTAAGGGACTAATCATCTAGCTGTGGGACAGGGGCTGGGGGGCGGTAAGCTGTGAGTGAAAAGATGAAGATATTTTAACAAATAACACAACAGGACCATCTAAGAGCTGCCCCCGGCAGCATGCGGCTTACAGAGACATTGCTGTGGGACTGCAGAACAACTCTGGCCCGGCCTGGTCAGGGAAGCCCTTGTGGAGAGATGGGGGCTGAGTGGGACCTGGAGGGGCTGTTCCACTTTAGATCAGCAAAACGAGGAAGGGGAACATTCCAGAGAAGTGGGGTGGTATGAACAGAAACTTGGAGGAGGAGAGCCAAGTGCACGTGTGGGGTTAGTGAAGAAAACAGTTTGTCTGGAGCAGAGTTCACTGATCAAATAATACGTGGATGTTGGAAAGGAAGGTTGGAGAACAGGCACAAAATATGAGACTGCTGGGTAAGTATGGCATTTATGGGCCAGGGATTTCTAAACTTTGATTTTACTCTTTAATCAGTAAACACAATTTTGGCCATGCACTCCCCAAACATGAAACTTATTTAAAAATTGTATTTCTGGACTTCCCTTGTGGCCTACAGCATAACTATTCAGTGTCGTCACTGCTACGACTCTGGTTCAGTCCCTGGCCCTGGAGCTTCCACATGCCATGGGTGTGGTCAACCAAAGAAAAAAAGCTGTATTTCTGTACTCCTGCTTTATTCTAATGCACATGATAAAACATACTCAAAACCATTTAAAAAATGAGTTAAAGAGATTCTAATATTTTCTTCCAGTACCTCAAGAAACTCTCTTGTGTACCTCAAGGCACCCCACATTGGAAATCACTGCTTGTGTAGGCAAGAGGGAAGCAGTGAGCCCTCAATGAGGAGGGAGGCAATGAAGGAGAGTGGGGCCTGGGAGGCGGATGGCGTGGAAGGGGATTAAGCAACAGCTACTCTGTGCATGAGGTCAGGGCCCATGCACAGGTGGTAAAAGAGAAAATGCAAAAAAAAAAAGGGATTTTTAAAACAATTATATATAAATATATAATGGAATACTACTCAGCCATGAAAAAGAACAAAATAATGCCATTTACAGCAACATGGATACAACTAGAGATTTTTAACAATTATAGTTGATTTACAATGTTGTGCCAATTTCTGCTGTACAGCAGTGACCCAGTCATATATTTACACACATACACACACACACACACATACATATACGTATGTGTATATATACACATACACATACATACATGTATACATACACATACATATTCTTTTGTAAATATTATCTCCCTATATACATATAGAGATTAATATATGGATCTCTATCTCTTAATATTATCTTTCTCTATACATATAGAGATTAATATATATGGATTAATCCATATATATATGGATTAAGAACACATCTTAATCCATTCATCTATTGATAGATATTTACATTGTTTCCATGTCTTTGCTATTGTGAATAGTGCTGCTATGAACACAGGGGTGCACATATCTTTTCGAATTGTAGTTTTGTCTGGATATACACTCAGGAGTGGGACTGCTGGATCATATGATAATTGTATTTCCAGTTCTCTGAGGAACCTCCATACTGTCTTCCATAGTGGTTGTACCAGTTTACAAAAACTCCCATCCAACAGTGTAGGAGGGTTCAAAAAGGAATGACTCTTAAAGGAAAAACATTTTGAGAATGAAGAGGATTTATGGGTCAGAGAGGAAAGGAGAGGAAGTGAGGAGTGATCAGGGAGATGGGCCTTGAAAAGTTAATGCAGTGCCAATTTGAGCACTTGATTCCCTGCATGGAGACAGGGAAAGATGACAGGAGAAGGGACCACCTTCAGGAGTTTGTCACCAGCACTAAAAACACCAGCTAAATATTTTTTTTAATTAAGATGGAAAATTGGAAAGAAAAGAAGACAGTCATATGCGTTAAATTTCACTGGTACTCTGTAAGTTGGGGTATTTAAAAAGGAAGTTACTGTAATCAAACTTATGATCAGGCAGCTTTCCCTAGAAAGCATCCATCATTTTCCAGGTGGAAAAGGGTTTACGTGGCACTGATTAATAGGGCTGTGCAGCAGAAGTCTGGCAGAAGCACAGACATTTGTCCTTATGAGAGTTACACTGCATGAGTGACATGGATGAGAGCAAAAGACAGGAAAATGCTTCAAACCGTCCCCCTGTAGGGATACACTTATGTGTGAACTTATGGGAGGAGAGGAATAGCCCTATGCAAATGAGCTGTTCAACAAGGAGCTCTTTCACCAACATTATTCCAAAACCCTGAATGAGCTCAGACTCATAACCCTTCCCTCCCACGGTCTGATTGGTCCATGAGACAGCCACAGGCTAGACCAGTTTTTTCAGTGGTGTACACTCATGATGCGGATATTCACCGTCTCCCTTAAGGCGTCACGAGCTGTCCACACATTTGGCCCATTTCCCTATATTTAGCCATTTCCTTCTGCAAGATTTTGGAAGCTAGAAGACTATGCAGGGTCCTTGACAAAATTACTCAGTGCTTTCAAGGATCCAATCCAAGCATGTGTCTCAGCAGCAAAGTCAGCTTCAGGGCTAAAGAGACACACATCCGTCACTGTCCAATCACCATTTCCCTACAGGCCAGTGTACCAGGCTTACAGGGAGGCTATTTTGTTTTGGCTGCTTTTCACCTTTCATCAATGCCACAATCCCATAAGGATCTGTTAATTGCCCATGTCCACTCCCATGCGAAGCCAAAAAGGACTTTGGGGTGCAGTTTTCTTAGAAACCATCACTAGCTGGAAACAACCCTACAGGAGGAACGAGGACAGGTGCAAAGGAGAACATGGCAAACAGACATCAGGCCCGGGGAGCCGCATGGAAGCGAGACACACAGGACTGCCTCCAGGACCCCCACTTACCAGCTTGCTTTTGACCAACTGTTCTATTGCACTGACAAGGTCTGCAGCAGTAGGTACTTCGGCGGAAGCCTGCCGGGCTGCTAGCAAAGAGGAGGACTGCAAGACATTGAGCAGCAAAGGAAAAGCAGATTAGTGAGGAATGAGGAATAGCAATTAGGAAGCAATACAGCAAGTCCAAAGCTCAAGGCGGGCAAGGAAAGCACAGCTCTAAGTTTAGAGGGAAGAGATGACAGAGGGAGGGAGGGGATAGCGTGGGTGTGGGGCAGGCCTGCCTGACCCCTTGTCAGGAGTCCTGGCCAGCAGCGAAGCAGTGGTGGGACGAGGATCTCCTCAGGCAGGCCTCCAGAAGAGCTGAGGGGAGGGGTCACTGAGTTCCCAGGAGGCCACAGGGAAGGGCTGCACCCACTGACAGCAATGCGGGAGGGGGCAGAAGGGACTTCGGTCCCCACAGAGCTGCTCATCGCTGTTCCAGGAAATGAGGGGTCAATAAACCAGCTTCGAGTGGATGCAAAGACGAGAAACCGTCCTTGCTTTACTTAGATGTAGGCAGATCTTCAATATACAGCGTCATGTGGGTCCAGCAGCAATGCTAGGGGCAGGGTGCCTGGAAGCCAGAAATTGCCTCCCCATTCTCTCTCTCTCTGTCTCTCTCTCTCACACACACACACACACAGACACACACACACACTCCTCCACAACACAGTTGTTCCTGGTAAGGCCTCCGAACTGAAACTGGGGAGGTCAGAAAGGGCTCTAGCAGGACTAACGCGTCTTGTGCTGCAGCAACCAGCAACCAGAGACCCTCCTGGTCACCAGGAGGCTCCAGCCCGAGGCGGGTCCCCCTCCCCTGCCACCAGCACAATGACTAGTGGTCCATGGGACTGTGTGGTCAACGATCGGGCGACGCCCGCTCGCTGAAGGACGGTGTTTTGGTTTTGCTCTTTCCTTCCTTCTCCTACTTGAGAAGAAATTGGGAGAGAAATGGTTAACCTTGCACTTGGAGGCGGAGGACAATGGTATTCTCAGCCCCCCCCCCCCCCCCCCGTGGGCTGGGGAGGGGGGCTCAAGGCAAAGTGACTGGGAGTAAGTTATGGAACAACCCAGCCTGGGCTCTGGCTTCCAGTCTGTGCCTGAAGCGGCGGGCAAGAGTTTCAAAAAGGAAGCTTCTGGTTGTCTAATCCAAGATGTACTTTAGGTCTCTGCTTCTGAGATGGACTAAAAAAAAATCAAATAAATGTCTTGGGTTGGGGGGCAACACTCTTTTTCCTCTCGTGGGGAATGTGGGGGAAAACAGCTTGTCTGTTTGGAAATCCAAGTTATCTACTTTTTGATCTCGTAACCCTATCCCTGGGAACTTCTCCCAAGGACAGAAGTCAAAAAAACAAATGCTGTGTGTACCCAGTGATCTGTAGTAATATTAGCCGGAGCAGCACAAATTGGAAACGACCCAGGATATCCCAAAACATGCTGCTGGTCAAGCAAGTGATGACACATCAAATCAGTGAGTTACTGTTCAGCTATCCAAACTGTAGTTAGGAAGGTAAAATTACCAAGATTTTAGGAAACATTAAACGTTAAGAATATTTAATGTAATGTAATTTTTTTTTTTTGTTTTGTCTTTTTAGGGTCGTACCCACGGCATGTGGAGGTTTCCAGGCTAGGGGTCCCATCAGAGCTGCAGCCGCTGGCCTACACCACAGCCACAGCAACACCAGATCTGAGCCACATCTGGGACCTACACCACAGCTCAAGCCCGCACCAGATCCTTAACCCACTGAGTGAGGCCAGGGATCGAACCTGCATCCTCATGCATACTATCAGGTTTATTACCACCGAGCCAAGATGGGAACTCCTGAATATTTAATTTTATAACCAATTAAAAATATAAAACACTGGACACATCATATGCATATTGTTAACTATAAAAATAAAACATGCATGCATATGAACAAATAGGAAACACAGAGCAATATTTGCACAACACCAGAATGGGTGACCTTTTAAAAATACCTTTTACACTGTTGCAAGAATTATTTTGATAAACCCAACTCCATTCGCTAGAAATTCTGAAGCTCATCCCACTTCTCAGATATTTCAGAAAAACCAACATTCAGAAGTCAAAGAGCAAGGCTGAGGAGGGTAAAGTATCTAAAAAGGGGCTCATGCCATCTGCTGTGATCCCGGCAAAGCAAAAGGCTACACAGTTGTCTGGGGGGTGGGGAAGTCCGCATTCTCGGTTAAAAATTACCCAGAAACATCACAACATCCTTTCCCCAAAACAAACTGTGTTTGAGGGAATTCGAGGGGGAGGGTTCGTGACCTTTCCTTATCTTATGCAAACTGGCATCTCCGTGTAGGGGGTAGTGTGGGATGGCAGATAATGGGACCTGAGCGCCCTGCTCCCCACACACGCTATCACTGTTTTTCTAGGACATTTTACAATAGGCCTCTGGGAACATGGCAGGTTGGTCCTCGTCCATCTCAAGGCGAAGCACCGGCATTTCTGCCTCTGGGAATCCAGGATGGGCCTCATGCCAGGTCTCCTGTTACTTCTCTTCCCCACAGTCCAGAGTCAGAGCTGGCCCTGGAGACCAGGGTCCCCAACATCACCTTAGGAGGGGCTGTCACTGTGCTTCTCATGGGTGAGCCGTGGAGGAGGTCAACGACCACATCTCAGCCACGGACCAGGCCCTAGAAAATGTCCCTCTAGCTTAGCACAGAGGAAGAGCTCAACTAATGTCTAGGGGCTACGGATCCAAATGCAAAGCAGAGAGATTTAAAGCAAGAGCTGGGACGGCACCAGAAACCCAAAGCGTCTGCACACAGTTCTGCCTGAATTGTACCCTAGGTGCTGTTGTAAAGGTCCGCTCCCTGCCGTGCGTGCTGGGCCGCCCACCTCCAAGGGGACTGCCGACTGCCAGGTGCTAGGGAGCACTCGGAGACCCTGGGGATGGCCAACCACCAGCACCGACACTATAAAACGGCTCCAGAAAACAAAGGCGAAGGGCAATCAGAAACTGCCACCAGCACCTCAACCTCCAGGGTCCAGCTAGGACAGCAGCATTGAGAGAAGGCAGGAAAAGGCCCGGAGCGAGAGCCTGGCCAGTGAGGAAGGCCAGCGACGGAGCCCACAGAGAAAGCGGGGATCTGTCCAAACTCGGCTCAGCGCCCGGAAGCACATGCAACCCGAGTCTTGGCTCCAGAGCAACTGGGGAGATCGCCCTGCACCCTGAGCCTTGGTGTATGGTCATGTCTGGGACATCTGTGAACCTCCGCATGCCAGGGAGCCAGCGAAGCTTGCAAATCAAAGAACCGAGGCAACCCGGCAAGCTCGGTTTGCCCACTTTGGACAACAATCTCCCCTTAGCGGTTTCTCCATCTCTCACGCCGTGTTTGCCCAGGGCTTACCTGGAAGGTACTGTGATTTGGATTTGAGAGTCGAGGATAAGGAAAGCAATCGACCGACACAGCGGCTAAAATGTTGAGGACCTAGAGCCACCCCACATGCCTCTTTGAGATCAATAGTTCCTTTGGGATCAGCGGCTTCCAAAGAGAGCCATTGCCCTTCCTCAGCAGGTGGGATCCTAGGCCCATTTCTATGAGGAGAATTCTATGCCCACCCCTGTCCTGCCCGGAATGACGTCAGAGCACCAGGGTTGGAGGAGGGGACCCCTACCCAGGGCCCCCTACCCGTACAGAGGAAATCTGCATCACCTCGTGGTCTAAGAGATGACAAAGAAAACGAGTATCACCGCCCCCACCATCCGCAAAAAATGAATCACACATTTTACATGCGGCTCTTCCAAGTGAGAAAGAGGTCCTACCATCTCGTCCTGCGTGGGATCGTTGTCGAAGATCTTCATAGGCGGAGGGAGGGGGGTGTGTGAGTCTTCATCTGGCTCATCTTCCCCCCAACCTTTCTTGCTCTTCTAGAACAAAAGCACAGCACTAATCACTGTTTCCTAAAGTTAAAGACACCCATTGGTTCAGAACTTGGGATTTTAAAAAAAAAGCAACATGTGAGATAAGCTGTCTCGACACATTCCTGTGGTTTTCGGATTCCGTGTCTTCTTGTGTAGAACAGGCACACCTGCTTATCTCCAAGGACAGTGAGGACCACATGGGGAAACACACACACACACAGACACACACACGCGCGTGCGTGCAAAACGTCTACCTTATTGATTAGCCAGTGAAAAAGAAAGCTGAGAGTGGTCAAGGAGAAACTGACTTTCCAAGTTTACGAAGGACTATTAAACCACACTCCAAATATCACCAGGCTCTCCTGCCATTCTCAGAAGGAGAAAAGGCGGACGGCATAAAGTTACAAAGAGAGTCTGGTTTCACACCAGGAAGAGTTTCTTAGCCACGTCTGTGACCAGAGTAGGTTAGTTTGCCAGATAAAAGAGTTGCCTCATTCCCCAACTAAGTATCCACTATGTTTTGATCACAGAATCTCCGCTTTGGAAAGGATAGCTGTAAGAGGTCACTGTGTAGTCTGACCTCTCGGCTAGCACAGGTCTCTCCAGCAGTGATGGGAGGTCCCATGGTCTCCCAAACCTTCCCATGATGGGAGCGCCCATTTCATCACCGGTTGAGCCCCCGTTACAGGCTGCAACTCTGCCTACTGTAAACCTTCACCTGTTGATCATAATTGATTACTCTGGAGCAACCAGGAGTTGACAACTCCCTTTCGCATTCAGCAGTGCTCGACATCCTGGAAAACAGCCATCCCCTCCCAGTGGAGTCTTCAGTTTTCCAAATGAAATGGTCTCCATCCTTTTATTCTGATCCTAAACAGGCCTAGCAGGTTTAACGTAGTCTTCAGTAGAGGCTGGGGACTTGGTGACCAGCCGGGCTCCCCGTGGGCCCAGACCCCTATCTCCAAGTCCGGCAAAATGACGTCTGTCTGCTGGGTATTCTAGGTGCCTGTCAGGCTCCAAACTGGTCACAAATCAAACTGGCAAGATCTTGAGAATGCAAAGAGCCCCTGGACCCAAGAAGACCAACTCCTGGGAACTAGAGACTGGCCGGCTGGCAAAGCCTGGGGAAGGCTGCATCTCTAGGCTCCAGGAAAGAGGTGCCTTAGAAGCCCCTCCCCAAGGGAAGGCTCCGGGGCCTCATATAAGTACCTCGTCAGCGCTGTCTCCCTGAGGGGTTGTCTCATCCCCAGGCTTGGGAGATCCCAGGTCGAAGCTCTTCCGACCATCTCGCACTTTCTTCTGCTTCTTGATGTTTCCGTCTGCTTTCCCGCTGTTGAGCCGGCGCACAGGACTGGTCAGCCACTTCTTCAGGGTGTTGGTGGAGCGCTTGGGCCCAGGGGAGCTGTGGATGGAGTTCAGGGAGGGCTGGGCCTGCAGGTTGGCCACCGACTCGGACTTGCCTCCGTTTTCACTCGAGGAATGAGAGTAGGCATCTGAGGGACAAGAACAGACAGACATGGCCGTGGTCAGGGGCAGTTAACCAGGCTGCCAGTCTGGGAGGAAGCCTGCTCCAACCTCAGGAAGCCAGGGCTCAAGGCAGAATGTCGAGGTCAGCTGCAGATCCCGGTCAAGGAAACCCTCTCTGTTTCCTTGTTTCCACATCATGTGTGGACTGAATGAATGTCGATACAGGGGGAGACAAAAGACAGACTCCTGCCTTTTTGGAAAAAAAAAAAATTAAGATTCTAAGCAAGAGTCATCAACCAAGAACAGTTCATAGAGCACCTAGGCGTATTCTTGAGACATCTAAGGCAGATTTTATTTTCGTAGACCCCTTATCTAGCTACACACACTCGCTCACACTCACACACACACGTGCACGTGCACACGCGCACACACAGAGAGAGAGGAGAGCAAAAGAGCAAGATGGAGCACAGAAAATAAAGATAAATCCACAGTGTAGGTGATGAACTGCTGAAGGGCTGGCACGGACTCCAGCCGATAAGGAAACAGAGTTCAGAGGAGGGTCAGACCAGGGGCAGCAGGACTGGTCCGAAAAGGTTTAATGGAAGAGAGGGGTCTGAGTAGAAGAGACGCGAGAAGGAATTCCGAAAGGGGAGACAGCAGGAGTGAAAGCCCAGAGGCAGGAAAATGGAAAAATAAGTTAACCCAGATCCTTAAGCAGATCCTTTCAATGAAATAAACGTTAACGGAGCAGAAGCAACTGGATGGAAAGAAGAGTGAAAACATTTAATGATGAATTAGAGTATGAAGTCCATTGTGCAATTCTGCCGGGAAGGGGCATGATCAAAAGGGCTTCTGTTTGTTTGTTTTTGAAATAATCTGGTAACAACATACAACATAGCGCTGGGAAGGAGGGGTGGAATCCAGAAGGCCACACTAGGAGGACCCAGGAGGACAAAGGGATGAATGTGAGGCACTTCAAACAAGAAGTGATCCAGTGAGTGTCTGGATGACCCATCAAAGAGGAGTCATCTCCCTTATGCTTCTTCTTCTCGTTGCCATAAAAGTCTTGGGAGAAGACCTGACCAGCTTTACCTCAACCCTTGATGGGCCTCGTTGCCCTGGTACCAGTTTGCATACTGATAGTTAAACCAAACACATGAGTATTTATTCAAACAAAGTCTCACAGTGACTTCTTACACCTACTTATCTCAAAGATTAAATCATCCTTTCCTGTACCGACTTCATCTTAGACCTAGACTAGAGAGCTAACCTGGCCTTAGGGGCTAGACCTGTTCAATACATGAGAAACAAAATCCTCTAAAATACAGCACAAAATGAACCTATCTACAAATCAGAAACAGACTCACATAGAGAACAGACTTGTGGTGGCCAGGGGGGAGGAGGGTGGGAGTGGGATGGACTGGAAGTTGGGGGTACTAGATGCAAACTATCACATTTACAACGGATGAGCAATGAGGTCCTATTTTACAGCACGGGGAACTATATCCACTCTCTTGGGACAGACCATGATGGAAGATAATATGAGAAAAGGAATGTGTGTGTGTGTGTGTGTGTGTGTGTGTGTGTGTGTGTATGAATGACTGGGTCACTCTGCTGTACGGCTGAAATTGATACAACATTGTAGATCAACTATACTTTAATAAAAAAAATCCTGAAATAGGGCGAATAAATGCTTCTGCCAATAGAGAGCTGCCTCCAGCTTCTATAACTGGCTGATCTCTCGGGCCCCGAGCTCAGGCTCCTGACCCTGTGGGAACTTTCTTAGATATGGCTGAAGTTCTGTGCATACTTTGGAAAGAGCAGCAGAGTATCTGCACGTAGAAGCACAAAAATGGAGCTCCTAAAGTCCCCTGGTATGACGGATAACTCACAGGGTGGCTCTGCTTGGGGAGTATTTGGGAATCGACTGACTTGGGTGACGTCCCTTTAAGGACAAAGTTGTAATCTTATCTCAGGGAGTTCTGTGCTGGCTGTGGTCTAGGGTATGTTGACATTATTTCTAAAGTGTTTGGTATGGGTCAAACTCCTGTTCTCAGGAACCTGGGTGATAAACATCTCCGCAGCACTGGTAGTGGAAACAGGGTCTCTTATCTTCCTGTTGATAAGCTGCAGAAGCTTTTCAGTCACCAGGCCCCCGTGATACCACAAGGCTCTATTAAATCCAAACCTTCGGAACTTGGATACATCAACAGATGCTGTGTCAGCAGAATTAGAGGCCCAGCTGCATGAACTGTGCCGCATGAACTGTGCCGCATGAACTGTGTGTTACTAAGCATGACGATGACTGTCCAAGGTTTCTGTTCCATGGCAAACCATAGCCTGGCTTTGAGATGCACTTGTGCAAATTTTGACCAACCATAATTCTTCTCGCTCCCTCATCTGGTTCTGTTTTGGTTCAGTCCGTACAAATTAATGGCGGGCGTATAAAGTACAAATTAAAATCAAGAGTATTCTCGATTTTGTTGTTTTAAATTGTTTCTGTATAGACAATGGAATGCAAGTCAGCCATAAAAAAGAACAAAATAATGCCATTTGCAGCAACATCGGTGGAACTAGAGACTCTCATACTAAGTGAAGTAAGTCAGAAAGAGGAAAGACAAATACCATATGATATATCTGGAATCTAATATATGGCACAAACGAACCTTTCCACAGAAAAGAAACTCATGGACTTGGAGGGCAGACTTGTGGTTGCCAAGGCGGGAGTGGGATGGACTGGGAATCTGGGGTTAATAGATGCAAACTATTGCCTTTGGAATGGATAAGCAATGAGATCCTGCTGTATAGCACTGAGAACTATATCTAGTCACTTATGACAGCGGATAATGTGAGAAAAAAATGTATATATGTATGTGTGACTGGGTCACTTTGCTGTATAGTAGAAAACTGACAGAACATTGTAAATCAACTATAATGGAAAAAAAATCATTTAAAATAAAAAAATTAAAAAATAAATTTGAAGCTCCCGTCGTGGCTCAGTGGTTAACGAATCTGACTAGGAACCATGAGGTTGCGGGTTTGATCCCTGGCCTTGCTCAGTGGGTTAAGGATCCGGTGTTGCCGTGAGCTGTGGTATAGGTTGCAGACGCGGCTCGGATCCTGCATTGCTGTGGCTGTGGCGTAGCTACAGCTCCGATGAGACCCTTAGCCTGGGAACTGCCATATGCCGCAGGTATAGCCCTAGAAAACCCAAAAAATACAAAAAAATATTTATTCTGTATAAACAGCTAGGGCCATTCAATCCCAGCCCACATAAAACAGAATTCAAGAGCTGGAAGCAATCTGTAACTCACTATCTAGTTAGAGTCCTGTATTGAGGCAGGACTATTTCTGCATTACTTTGACTGCAGGTTACAAAATAATGTGGCATCACTGAGTCTACTTAGTTTATTGCTACTTAAAAGAATAACAGGCAGGTTATACTCATCCCAGCCTTAGAAGATAGCTGCAATGAGCTGTTTGAGAATTTATTCTAATGCCTTTCCAGGCACAACAGTTAACTGGGGTATAACGACTACAACAGTAATACTATTATCTCATCAAATCTCTGCAAGCTGAGATAGGTACTATTTCATATGATTACGGTCTTAGGAAATAGTCTTGTTCCAGGAAATCAAGGGTCATCACTAATAAGTAGCAAAGAGGCAAAATTTCAACCCAGATCTGATTCCACTGCATATACATTTAATCTTATTCCAACATCTACGTTTACTCCATGTATTCTTTTAGCCTCCATAATTCTTCTAAAAAGGAAGGTCAAATCGTGAGTCTATATAACATTTCAACTATACATTTGTTTTTAATTTATAAAATTTCAATGCTGAAAACAACTCTTAGTCTCACTAATATTACAGATAAGGCAATGAAAGCTTGCATATGGGAAATCTGTGGTCACACATGAGTCAGTCATAAAGCTGGGAGCAGAATCCAGGCATCTGTACATCCCTCGAGGGTTTGGAACCAATGCTTCCTCTTTCACCCTGAGGGGTCAGAACTGTCCATACGATTGGTATCTGGTTTTAAGTCACTGGGAAGACAAATGTACCCCTGGACACTTCAGGTAATAAAGTCCCCTGGGTGTTCTGGTGTGCCAACCTGCTTTCTATATCAGAAAAAAATAATATTCTGATGCCTTCTTTTACTATGAAATACCTTTTGGATAGAAAAAAATATAGAAAAAATGTAATGCCCAGGTGCACACCCCCCCTAGATATGATACATGTAAACATTTGCCACGTGTTTCAGTTTTTTAATTCTTTTCTTAAATTTGAAGTACAATTGATTTTTCAAAGTTGACTTATTTGCAGGTGTACAGAAAAGTGATTCAATTATATATGTATAGTGATTCAGTTATATATACATTCTTCTTCAGATTCTTTTCCATTATAGGTTATTACAAGATATTGAATATAGATCCCTGTGCTAGACAGTAGGTCCTTGTTGCTTATCTAATTTATATATAGTAGTGTGTGTACGTTAATATCAAACTTCCAATTCAGCCTTCCCTTCCTTTCCCCCGTGGTAACTGTACATTTGTTTTCTATACCTGTGAGACTATTTCTGTTGTGTATATAAGTTCATTTCTATCATCAAAAAAATTCCAAATATAAGTGAAATCATACAATATTTGTCTTTGTCTGACCTCACTTAATGTGATAATCTCTAGGTCCATCCACATTGCTGCAAATGGCATTATGTCATTCTTTTTCTATGGCCGAGTAACATTCCACTCTGTGTGTGTGTGTGTGTGTGTGTGTGTGTACACACCGCACCTTATTTATCCACTCATGTGTCAGTGGACGTTTATGTTGTTTCCATGTCTTGGCTATTGTAAATAGTGCTTCAGTGAACACTGGGGTACATGTATCTTTTCAAATTAGAGTTTTCTCCAGATAACCTGCCCAGGATTCAGACTGCTGGATCACATGGTAACTCTATTTTTATTGTTCTCCATAGTGGATGCACCAGTTTACATTCCCACCAACAGTACAGGAGGTCTTCTTTTTCTCCACACTCTCTTCAGTATTTATTATTCGTAGACTTTTTGATGATGGCCATTCTTACTGGTGTGAGGTGATACCTCATTGTAGTTTTGATATGCATTTCTCTAAAAATTAGTGATACTGAGCATCATTTTCATGTGCCTGTTTGGCCATCTAAATGTCTCCTTTTGAGAAAGTCTATTTAGGGCTTCTCCCCATGTTTTGATTTTTTTTAAGCTTTATACACTGCTTGTGTATTTTGGAAATTAATCCTTTGTTGGTAGCATCACATGCAAATATTTTTTTTTCCTGGTGTGTAGGTTGTCTTCTCATTTTGTTGATGGCTTCCTTTGTTGTGTAAAAGCTTTTAAGCTTAATTAGGCCACATTTGTTTATTTTTGCTTTAGTTTCCATTACTCTAGGAGACAGATCCAAAAAAACATTGCTGTAACTTATACCTAAGAGTATTCTGCCTGTTTTCCTCTAAGAGTTTTATAGTACCCAGGCTTACAATTAGGTCTTTAATCCGTTTTGAGTTTATTTTTGCATATGATGCTAGAAAATGTTCTAATTTCATTCTTTTTACACGAAACTGTCCAGTTTTCCCAGAAACATCTATTGAAGAGACTGTCTTTTCTCCTTTGCATATTCTTGCTTTCTTTGTCATAGATTAATTGACTATAAGTGCATGGGGTTTCTATTCTGTTCCAGAAAAAGCCTTTGACAAAATTCAACACCCATTTATGATAAAAACTCTTCACAAAGAGGACAAAGAAGGAACATACCTCAACATAATAAAGGCCGTATATGACAAACCCATAGCTAACATACTCAGCAGTGAAAAGTGGAAAGCATTTTTTTCTAAGATCAAAAATAAGGCAAGGATGTCCATTCTCACCACTTTTACTCAACATAGTTTTGGAAATCCTAGACACGGCAGTCAGACAAAAAAAAGGAAATAAAAGGACTCCAAAATGAAAATAGAGAAGCAAAACTGTCACTATTTGCAGATGACATAAAGCTACACATAGAAAATCCTAAAGATACTACCAAGTAAACTACTAGAGCTCATCAATGAATTTGATAAAGTTCCTGGATACAAAATTAATACATGGAAATATCTTGCATTTCTATAAACTCACAAAAAAAGATCAGAGAGAGAAGTTAAGGAAAGAATTCCATTTACCATCACATCAAAAAGAACAAAATATCTGGGAGTTAATTTACCTAAGGAGGCAAATGATCTGTACTCCAAAAACTATTAAGATGTTGATGAAAGAAATCGAGAATGACACAGAAAGATATACTACGGTTTTGGACTGGAAGAATCAGTATTGTTAAAATGACCATAGATTCAATGAAATCGCTAGCATTTTTCACTGAATTAGAACAAAATACCTCTAAATTTGTATGGAAATGCAAAAGACCTCAAATAGTGAAAACAGTCTGGAGGAAAAGCAGAGTTGGAGGAATCATGTTCCTTGACTTCAGAGTATACTACAAAGCTACAGTAATCAAAATAGTATGATAAATGCTCGCTCTCATTTTCTGTACTAATCTCACTGTGAACTGGAATCAGAGTTCATGAACCTTCACCACCTGCAGATCACATATTGAGTAGTACTGCTCTCAGTCCTAAAGCATCTGTTTCAAGGTGAATCTGCTGAGTTTTAGTGGACACACATCACTATCTTCACTGCCACTAAGTACTGGCAAACTGCTCCCTGATTTACTCCGACCAGCCATGTGCAAAAGTTTTTGTCTTCCCATATTCTCCTAGGTACTTTGTCATGCACCATTAGTCCATAATTCTCCTCTGGCAAAATGTGTCCTCCCTAATCAAAAACACCTACTTTAAAGAGGGACATTGAGATGAAACAGAATGTTTCAAGGAGAAGAAATAAAAAGGTAAAAACCAGTGCTTCTAGATCAATAGAAAATGCACCCTGTAGTTGATTTTCCAGCCACCAACTAGAAAAATAGGAAGCTTGGCAGGGCAATCCATCAGGTTGAAGGTCCAACATCATAGACTCTGAATGGCATTAGCTTGCATGGTTGATCATGGGAATATGAAGATACTAATGAAATCAAGAAAATCTAAATAAATACGTCAACAAACAACAAACTTTTAACTACCAGCAGGCTTTCATACTATTTTTTGTTCCTATTTCCTTCAATTTCCAAGCCACCTCTCTAAATTGCCCAATGTCTTCCTTAATACCTAAGAAAAGAAGACATGATGCATAGTCATGGAACACATTCCACAACTTTGCCAATGACTAGGGAATTCTTGATACCAACACTCATCTCTTAATGATATTTTGTTCAAGTTGGTTAAAAGAGAAACTCTGTAGCTGCAATTTTCCTGCCTTGATTATATGATTCTAGTATTATCCACTGGTGCCTGCTCAGTGGATTGCAACAGAAAGATGGCAGCACTGGACAAATATTCAGGCTTCTGTTTCCATTTACAAAATGGACAGATTAGACAGGATACATTCAAAGCCTCACTCTACCACTGACTAACCGTGTGACTCGGGGCCAATTACTTGATCTTTGCATATCTTGGTTTTCTCATCAATAGATGGAGATAACGTTAGTATCTACCCTATCGGGTTGTTATTAGAATTAAGGACTTAATATTTGTGAAGTGCTTATAGCCATGTTTAGTTCCATTGGAAGTACTATCTAAGTCAAATAAAAATCAATAAAACCATAACTACCTCCCCTAGTTCCATGACTGTCATTCTATTCTGTATGTTCCTTTGCTCCATCTGTATGATCTTCTAAAGGGTAGACAAGATACTGTAAGGCCATTTTTAGCTTCAAAGTTCTCTGCCTCGTGAAAACAAAGAAAAACTTACTGCTATTAGTTGCCATTCTGTATTATTCTCCCTTCCCACTTTAGGTAACCACTCCTACGACCAGGGCCTAACATCTCATCCGAGAATAAGGTGTCTATAGCCTTGCACTATGGGGTCCTTTTTTGTCTGCTCTCCCATCAGTTAGAAGTTTAGGTTATTCCCTGGAGATGATGTGCCTCTTTGTCTACAGGGTATCCTCCTGAATGGGAGCTCCTGATGGGTATGATGACCAGGCAATGAAACAACTGTCTGGATAGGGTCTCGGATACCATCATGGGGTTAGAATAAACATGTCAATGTTATTGGCCTCAGCCTTGGGACAAAGGCTCCATGATTTCAGGTATTTTAATCACGGTAGCATGCTTCTATAGAGCACAGGAGATAAGAGCTGTCTGCTTGACATGAAGATGAAAACTGGAATAAAGCCCACGAGAATTTGCACACTGAACAAGTCCATTGTTTATGTTGAACATTCTTTTAGCTGGGTATCCCTTCATCAGCAATCAAAAAACATGTGTGTGCAACATGGGTAGTAACTGAATACACAGGAATTTTGCTCTTTTATAAATTCAATTTTTTTTCAGTTAAAGTATAGTTGATCTACAATGCTATGCCAATTTCTGCTCTATAGTAAAGTGACCCAGTCTCTCTCTCTCTCACACACACACGCACAATTCCTTTTCTTATATTACCTTCCATCATAGTTTATCCCAAAAGATTGCATATAGTTCCCTGTGCTATAAAGTAGGACCTCACTGCTTCTCCATTCAACACGGAATGGTCTGCATCTACTAACCCCCAAGACAATTTTCTTTTTAAAACATTTCAACTCATACTTATTTCCCTTTTATGTTACACCTAAAAATATATTCTACCTTTTTTGGTTTAGTGTAAATTCTGCAAAACTATTCTGAAAGAATACATGGGAGACATGTTGCCTAAGAATGCACATTTAGGATATGGCATATGCATTATGGCCACATCCACAGGACTGTCATCTACTATTCCTAATTTTTTTTTTTTTTGTCTTTTTAGGGCTGCATCCACAGCATATGGAGATTCCCAGGCTAGGGGTAAAATAGGAGCTGCAGCTGCCAGCCTACACCACAGCCACGGCAATGCCAGATCCAAGGCACGACTGCGACCTACACCACAGCTCACAGCAATGCTGGATCCTTAATCCACAAAATATTGGTTCAGCTTTCTTTCCATTGATCTCAAAGTGAGTTGAAAGTAAAGAAGGACCATATCTCTTAGATCAAAAGAAAAGACAATCCTATTTGTTGTGTGGGTTTCATATCCCTAAAGACCAGGAATGGTGTCCTTGCAAGGGTTAGACTGGGACCCCAGAGAGTACATATGTGCACAGGTGGTACCCAAGGTTTGGGTGGATTATAAGTGCCCAGATGCATAACTCACTAAGCTGGCCCACCATTTTCTACACTGGCTTCAAGGGCTCAGCTCTAGAAGGAAAATGCATTTCAATCAATTCTTGTGGAGTTCAGTGATGATATTCGATCACACTCCAAAGCCATGTCTTGCACACACTCTATTGTGTAATTGCTAAAAGATATGTAGTCTATTTGGGTTCAGGAGATGCAAACTATTGTATTTAGAATAGATAACTAATGAGGTGCTATTATATAGCACAAGGGACTATATCTAGTCTCTTGAGACAGACCATGAAGATAAGGTAAGAAAGGGAATGTATATATATGTATGACTGAGTCACTTTGCTGTGTGGCAGAAATGGACAGAACATTGTAAATCAACTGTATTTTTTTAAGCGCTAAAAATAAAAAAGTCATAGAATATATGTGGTCCAGTTGTTCTACATTAGTCATGCCTCATCATCCATCATCCAGATGGACAATAGGTCTACGCAAGTCTCGCTAGTATTCATCATAATATCGTCCTGGAAGCTTTGACGCCAATAGCTGAAATCAGAAGAAAGCACAATGATTCCTCAAATCACTAGATATTTACAGGAAAGTCCTTTAAATTCCTATTCTTTCATTTTGGTTGAGCTCCAATGACAGGAGAATCATTGTAAACTCATCCTTATTGTTCTCCCCAGCTTGGGCTATATAAGGCAAACGCATTTCAACACATCTGCCCAAAGAGATTATATACCCAAACATTACTGTTTCCCTTTGGCTTGCTGTTCA
Source organism: Catagonus wagneri (assembly GCA_004024745.2). Taxonomy (NCBI): domain Eukaryota; kingdom Metazoa; phylum Chordata; class Mammalia; order Artiodactyla; family Tayassuidae; genus Catagonus; species Catagonus wagneri. The sequence goes on from PVHT021183693.1 coordinate 53,704,568, forward strand.
TAATTTACTTACTATAAAAATTGCAGAAGTATCATCTATATCCCTTTTTCACACCGGAAACTGCACGTCAAGAGAAGGGTGTATGAGGGGAAGATCAAAGCTGAAAATTCTCTGTGTGATAAACCCATAAATTCAATTGTTTGTAAGCATGAAGCACATAAAACCTACAGTAAGTATTAGCACATCTTTCATGATGTAAGAAAATGGCTCTAGCAAGTCCTTTAGTGAAATGCTTAGCAAAGCTAATCTCCTTTGCACTTTCAGTTGAGGTCCTGAGGCTATGTACCACCAGTCTCTGGCATGGCTGGATTCCTTGAAAATTATCTGGTTACCCATTCTCGTGTCTGGGCTGCTTGGTGCCAAAAGAAAGCTGCTATGGTGGCAGGAACAGGACATGGGGGAGGAGAATTAGCCTGGTCCAGAAACACTCACTCTTCCTTCCTTCCTTCCTTCCTTCCTTCCCTTTTCCTTTTTATGGCTGCACCTGCTGAATAGGGAAGTTTCTGGCAGGTGTTGAATGGGAGCAGCATCTGTGACCTAAGCTGCCGTTTACAGCAATGCCGGATCCTCAACCCACTGAGTGAGGCCAGGGTTCGATCCTACATCTTCATGGAGACCGCACCAGGTCCTTAACCCACTAAGCCACAATGGAAACTCCCTTTAAAATTTTTATTTGATTGAAGTAGAGTTGATTTACGATGTTGTGTTAATTTTTGATGGTCTGCAAAAGTGATTCTTTCACATTCTTTTCCATTATGGTTTATTACAAGATATGAATATAGTTCCCTGTGCTATACAGTAGGACCTTGCTGTTTATCCAGAAACACTGTTTCTTAACACTAGGAAACTTGGTGGCCCTAAAACTGCTCCTGGCACAACATTAGACTAAATCTGGCAAACATCTCAATTCAGGATGTTCCTTCTCCTTCTCTCAGCCAGATTTGAATCTCAAATGCATAGTGCAAGCCCCTGCCTCCTGCTTACCAAGTCACAGCTTTCACACTTAGTGCAGAATTTGTTTTCCAATGAGTCCTTTGCCAACCCACCATTCTTTTCTTCTTCTTCTTTTTAGGGCTGTTCCAGCGGCATATGGAAGTTCCTAGGCTAGGTGTAGAATCGGAGCCATAGCTGCCAGCCTACACCACGGCCACAGCAACACTAGATCTGACTGCATCTGTGACCTACACCACAACCTGTGGCAACGCTGGATCCTTAACTCACTGAGTGAAGCCACGGATCGACCCCGCATCCTCACGGATACTAGGCGGGTTCTTTACCTGCTAAACCGCAGTGAGAACGCCAGCCAACCCTTCATTTTTTACCTCACTACTCTACTCAGGCTTCATATGTGTGTTTGTGTTTTTTTTAATACATTTAAAATTTTATTTTATTTATTTTTTTGGCCATGCCCATGGCATGTGAAAGCTCCTGGACCTGGACTAGGGACTGAGCCCACACCACAGCAGTGCCCTAAGTCACTGCAGTGACAATGCCAGATCCTGAACCTGCTGAGCCACAAGAGAACTCCTTTAATTGATTTTTTTAAATATCTAATTCCCTACGTTTTATAATGTCTGATTTATCCAATTAAATTAAGAGTACAAAATGCAGGACCCTCTAAGCCTTAAAAGCACGTTGAGGGGTTTATATCTTATTTCATTTCCACTTACTGGTCCCCTTCTCTCCCTTATGCTCCTGTTCCTATGCAGGCACCACGTGCACGGAGACCCGAACCACAGGCATGATTCCATACCCAGTGCATCCATGCAGGGCAGGTATCTTTTCATCCTCAGAGCACACTAGGACCTTAGCTCTTCACATCTATAGGATCTTCTCCAACAGAAAAAAAAAAAAAAATCTCCCTGGGGATGAAAAGTCAGCATACCTGGCTTCAATTGAAAAGAACTCTTTAGAATTCTGTTGGAATTCAGTCCAGATATCCCTCCCCTACTGCTGGCCCTGTCTCCACCCTCCCTGCTTTGAATTCTGTCAGGATGCCACTGGATGCAGAGGGTAAGATGACAAGGTTTCCAATTGCTTGTCCTCAGTTTCCTCTTTGGAATTGGTTCTCTGAGCCAGAGACTGAGGGAGGAGGGACCTCAAAGGGCCCTGGATCAGTCCCCTCCCCCTCCCCCCGGATAAGCACGTCCCAAACAGGCAGGGCCAGTGCTGTGAGGGGTTGTCACGCTGATTCACGTAATTCACTAATCCACCTAGCAGGCTCTGGAAGGCAAGGGCTAAAAATTCTGTCTCTCTAATTCTGGGGTAGATTCTGAAGCCCTGACATATCAGATCAGGCAAGAGTCTGCGAAAGCACCTCTGCTGTTCTTCCAAGAGGGAGATGTTCTAGGTCTTATTTCCTCTCAAAGGCCCCTCCCATTCTCTCAGACGGGTCCTCAGCCTTTGGAGAGGAGATGCACATTTCTTCTAAACCGGGGAGCAGGGGACTCTCCTAAAAGGCTTCTGAAGTCTTCAAAACACAGCCACCAGAGTGTGGTAAAACTTTGCAACTTGTGACTAAAGAAAGGACATGTCGTATAAGTATAAAACCTAAATGCAGAATTTGCATTTAAGCAATGCCTTCTCCCTGTAACTGGGCAATGAGAAATCAGTGCACCAGTAGCGACTGAGGTCACCTGGGATCTGCTTTCTTCTATAAAGATCCCATGAGCACAAGCAGGTCTTCCGATCAGGACACATGGCACCTGTCAAGTTCCAAGGCTGGGGAATCGGTCTTCTTCTGGTTTCCTCTCCCCCAACGAGCCACCTGCCCAAGGGCCATGCCTGGCAGGGAAGCCAAATTTCCCTGGCAAACTGGCCAGTCTGTGGTCCAGGCTGTATTCACATTGGAGCTTTCTCTTAGGCCTTCAAATAAGCCCGCAGGTAGTAAGTCCTCTAAAACCCTTTATCCCATTGCCTTGCATGGTAACATTTTCCACTTTCCAGACTGTGTGAACATAAACAAGTTCAGCTCTAATGATACAAACAAAGCCTCAAAATAACAGTATACAAGTTACTGAGACTCTCTCAGAGAATGACCGAGATTATCTTTCAGCTTTTCTGTTTAGTAAGCAGATTCTTCATTCGCAAATATTTCTACCAGGATATTTCTCTTTCCATTCCTGCCATCACTGCCCTAACTCAGAGCATTTAAATCCCGTGCTTTAACTACGTAACAACCTCCAAACGGGTCTCTCTGCAGCTAGTCTTTTCCTCTTGCCCATTTAACATATCTCTGCTATCACAATAATAGCTATGAGCTTCCATTGTTTGATAATCCAGGGTTCTCAAACGGCGGCCCCCAGACCCTCAATGCAACCATCATCTGGGCACTTGGTAGAAATGGAAATTCCTGGGTCCCACTCCAGAGCTGTGGGATGAGAAACTATGGGGATGGGCCAGCACTAAGTGTTCCAACAAGACCTCCAAGCGATTGTGATGTATGTTAAAGTTTGGAAATGACTATTCTATAGGAACCATCCACTTTAGGCAAATTATTCAGTTCACTGCACCACCCCTGTTGCATTGCTCATCATTCAAACCATTCAGCAGCCTCTCCGCTTGTCTAAGGCATACCTAGGACTTAGATGACTAAGCCCAATATGTTCTCCTATTTCTCTGGGAGTACCTCTGGTACCATTCATGTGGCACTGATAAATGCTTGTTTATGTACTTTACCTCCCTAACTCTAAGGAAAGTCCTTGAGGACAGAATGTCCTCCTTCTTTGTATCCCCAGCAGAAAGAGGAGCGCATCCAATGGCTGGTGATGAATAGCTAAGGACAAAGCAAGACAAATCAGTGGAGTCTATTTTTAGGCCCAGAGACCTCTAAGGAAAAGTCAACGTTGTTGAGGTATCATCTCCTAAACTTAGCAATGTGACTATCAATACAGGCTAGTGTTTCCAATTCCTTAAGATATTCCAGGTGTTGTCCAGTCAATTAAGATGGGTTATAAGAAGTTACTTGTTGATTTTCTGCAGGACTTCTGGGAAGCTTTAATTAACATGCTTAAGTGGAAGAGTTCCCGGCGTGGCTCAGCGGTTAGCAAACCTGACTAGCATCCATGAGGATGCAGGTTCAATCCCTGGCCTTGTCAGTGGGTTAAGGATCTGGTATTGCCATGAGCTGTGGTGTAGGTCGCAGATGCAGCTCGGATCCCGCGTTGCTGTGGCTGTGGTGTAGGCCGGCTGCTACAAGTCCGACTGGACCCCTAGCCTGGGGACTTCCATATGCTGCAGGTGTGGCCCTAAAATAAAAAGGGGGGGGGATCCAGCATTGTCACTGCAGTGGCTTGGGTCACTGCTATAGTGCAGGTTTGATTCCTGGCCCGGGAACTTCCACATGCCACTGTCACAGCCAAAAAATAAAAATTAAAACAACAACAACAAAAAAGCATGCTTAGGCAGATGATGCCTCTCCAGAAGGAACATTTACCAAATTCTATTAATATGCTGTAGAAAGCAGTGTGGTCAGCATCAGTCTTGGTTATTATTGCATCTTAGTCTAGAATACAAAAGGTGATTTGGATTCCCAAGGAACGCATGCTGACAGCAAGTCTGACAGTCAAACTCAAAACCTCTTGCGAACACCAGAACCAGAGACAAGTTACAGTCTGGGGCCAGTTATTTTCGGCTGTGTGCTATCCTATCAGCGTCTACCCAGGAGCCAGTGGGAAGCCTGACCTGGATTCAACTTATAACGTGCCCTTCAGCAGTGACCTTAACCAAGGGTAACCGTGCCGGGCTGGACTCTAGAGGCAGAGGGAAAGAGTTAAGCAGGGTGCCACTGGAACATGTAAGACTGTAATTACGTGCTGCTTAACTGAAAACGTCACGGTGGAAATTCTCCTAGGGAACCTAGGGAAGGAGAAAGAGGAGGAAACAATATCTGGAGGAACAAACAGGTGGCTTGTGGTTAACGACTGGGTTTTCAGGGTCCTTTTTGGGGAAACCACATTTCGTGTGTGAAACCACATTCGTGTGTGCGTGTGTGTGTGTGTGTCTGTCTGTGTCTGTGTGTGTCTGTGTGTGTGTGTGTATGTGTGTTGTGGGGGGGGAAGGGAGTGTAGGAAAGGTAGTGTAGAAATTTCAGGTCTCCAGGACTTCATGTGGTTTGAGACCCTGCAGTGTTAGCCTGGTCCTGTTTCTTCTAAGGACCTGTGCCAGTGAGTTTTCCCCTAGAGCCTTGCTACCCGACTTGGAAAAAGGCAGCTGACTAAGCTGAGTTCAGTCGGGGCCTCCTGACCAAGCCAAGGCTGTCATTCTCCATCCTGCCCCGTGGTTTTCATGCAGCAGTGCCCCCTCGGTCCTCCTGGCCCCCGTGGAGCCACAGCACAGATTTACACTAAGGGTGCATGTGGCCAGGAAAACCCATCCTCTGGGTTTTTCCTACCCCCCTCAACCTGGGGACGAGTTCATGACCCCATTGGCATCATTTCTTAAAAGTGTATTTTGACATAATTTCAGATTTAGCAAAGAGCTATGAGATTTGTACAAAGAATTCCTACGTCTTCCTCATCCGGATCTCCCAAATATTAAAATTTTCCCATTTGCCTTTTCTATTCTGTCCCTTTCTGAACTGTCTTAGAATAAGTCACAGAGAAGATGCCTCTTTATCCCTAAATACTTCAGTGTATGTCCCCGCCCCAAACAAGAGTGTTCTCTTACACAACCACAGTATCATTAGCAAAATCAGGAATTTACCACTGACACTCTACTTTGTTCAAATGTTGCCAAGCATTCCTATAATGTCCCCTATAGAAAAATATCTTATCTTTCATGGCTTGGACATCTTTTGCGAGTACAGGGTAGTTATTTTGTAGAATATTCCCTCACTTGGGGTTTGTTGGATGTTTCCTTAATATTAGATTTAGAGGGTACATTTTTTGGCAGGAATGCCCCTGAACATGCTGTGCCATATCAGGAGGCCCCAGAATATCAACTTGATCCAATTCTGTGGATGTTAACTCTGACTCCCTGGTTATGGCGGTTTCTGTTCCTGGCACAATTCTCTGATCCACCAAGTTAAACTCTGGTTCATCAAGTTTAGTCTTGGTGACAGGGATGAAGAAGGCACAGGTCATTGTAGAAGTCCCAATAAGGGACCACAGGTAGAGAGGGAAACCTAGGGGACTTCGGGAGATCACTGTAATAACTGCTCAAGAAAGCCTTTAGAACAAGACAGTCTTGCTTGACTAGAGGAGGCTCCAGATTTGCTTCAGGTTGTTGGGTGAGGGATGGGGTGAGGCCTGCATTCAGGTTCAGGACAAGGGTGGGAATTTAAGGACCATCCTTCCTTTTTTTTTGTCTTTTTGCCTTATCTAGGGCCACACCCGTGGCATATGGAGGTTCCCAGGCTAGGGGTCTAATCGGAGCTGTTGCTGCTGACCTCTGCCAGAGCCACAGCAACGCGGGATCCGAGCCGCGTCTGCAACCTACACCACAGCTCACGGCAACGCTGGATCCTTAACCCACTGAGCAAGGCCAGGGATCGAACCCGCAACCTCATCGTTCCTAGTCGGATTCGTTAACCACTGAGCCACAACGGGAACTCCAAGGACCATCCTTCTGCTGATCTGAATACTGGATACCAAAGAGGAGCTACTACTCCCAGAAAGGAAGAGGCAGCCTTTTCCTACCCCCACTCCTCTTGGATGATAAAAGTGTAGCCCACCTGATCCTGGGGGCAGAGCCTCCTTGCCAGCCCACTTGCATCTCCCACAAGAGTCCTATCTTAATAAATCTATTTCTTGCCTATCACTTTGTCTCTCGCTGAATTCCTTCTGCGCAGAGACATAAAGAATGTGAACCTCAGTAGGTGAGACACTGGGTGAGTGATTCTAATTTACACCTGCGGGTTTAAGTCTCAATCTGGGTTTAGGCTGGGTTCGAGTCCTACATGGGTTCAGGTCCCAATCTGGGTTCTGGCTAGGTTCAGGCCCTCAGTGCTGTCAGTGTCACTGGTGTTTTCAAATTCTGGTACAAACCAAGTGTAGATGATGTTTGTACATAATTCCTGGGTAAAATACCCAGTTCCACTCATGAAACAATTTCCTGATCACAATCATAAGAGAATAATTTTTTGCTCCACTGAAAACAGATGGAACAATGTGTAATGAAAATAGCAATTATGCTAAAGGCCAGAACACGATTTTGTTAAAATTGTATAAGCTGCACTTTATTTGACATGCCACTTAAAGTTGATTTTAGCTTTGCGGCTTATAAAATCAGTCATGTTGAAATTTCCACATGAAACTCAGGATCCTAAATGGGGATTCTGAAAGCTAATCTGGGGTCAGGTTTTTGTTTTTTTTTTTTATCTTTTTAGGACTGTACCTGCGGCATGTGGAAGTTCCCAGGCTAGGGGTTGAATTGGAACTACAGCTGCCGGCCTACACCACAGCCACAGCAACGCTAGATCCGAGCCAAATTCGTGACCTACATCACAGCTCACGGCAACGCTGGATCCTTAACTCACTGAGCGGGATCAAAACCACGTCCTCACAGACACCAGCTGGGTTTGTTGCCACTGAGCCGCAAGGGAAACTCCTGGGGTCAGATTTGTTCATAAGCCAGGAGTTCCTTCATCAGACCCTAAAACGGTCAGTGAAATTATACTGAAGGTTCTGGGTTGGGGGAGGCATAAAATTCTGACTAGCTCTGTTAATTATTTACAATATTTTACTAATAACTACAGAAATATCACCACGACAAAGAGCGCGGGTTGTTCTGGCCTTGAGTATGGGAGTCAACCGGCTGAAAAGTCCAGAGGCCGAAGAATGGAAACCTGATTCTAAGATACTGGCAGAGTGAGGCATTTCCTGTCTCACCAGTCAGACTGAAGAGTGTTAAATGTGGGAGAAATGGCAAGTAGGTGATGAGGGAATAATCAGTGAGACCCTTAGAAACTCAAACGCTGGCCCCTTAGTCTAGAAAACTCTGAATTAGGCTACTTAACTGTTGCAGCGAATAATAAACCTCAGGCACAGGAAGAGCTTGGTAGAGGCTAGGATGATATCTGGGGACCCCGGAAGGTCACTTCCTAATTACACCACGTAGGTTATTTGCATAATCGGGACCAGAAACTCCCTTCAGCGGGCATTCCCTGCCTCTAGGGCAGGTGAGACAGGCTGACACCTTGTCCTCTAGCCCTGAGCTGGTTCTCAAGACTTACCAGTAGTATTTCAGCTTCCCTTCAATCAGAAAAAAAAAAACAAAAAACAACCAAGATGTCCACTGCGTTGCTAGAGAACAGAGTGCTTATTCACATAGGGCGGGGGTCAAAGCTCAGATGTCCTCAGGGATTGACAGGGAAGGTAAACACGAGAAGGGTTTGGACACAGGAGAGTCAGGAGAGGCATGGGGTGGCAAAGTGGAGAGCGCAGGTGTGCTACACATTCATACTCATGTTTTAGGAAAGAAGCCAAACACTGCTGTCAAACACTATATACTTGGGACCAAAGGCCCAAGGGTTGCTACTTTGCCATGCCTGCCCAGAGGTGACAAGGCCATCTCCTCAGTACTAGAGCTGGAACCCCAACTTCACGATCAGCAATGATTGGGATGGGCTTTCCTGGAGATCTCCTTTGCAAATAAATAAATAAATAAATAAAATAATAATAATAATAATAATAAATACACAATGAGGAGTTCCCATCATGGCTCAGTAGTTAACGAATCTGACTAGGAACCATGAGGTTGCGGGTTCGATTCCTGGCCTTGCTCAGTGGGTTAAGGATCCAGCATTGCTGTGAGCTGTGGTGTAGGTTGCAGACGTGGCTCGGATCCCGCGTTGCTGTGGCTGTGGCGAAGGCCGGCAGCTACAGCTCCTGTTAGACTCCTAGCCTGGGAACCTCCATATTCTGCGAGTGCGGCCCTAGAAAAAAAAAAAGGCAAAAAGACAAAAAAAAATTATAATACACAATGAGACTATTTCTGTAAGTACGTCTCTTTCTTAGAAGACTGCCTAGACCCTGCCCCACTGTGATGGCTCTTCTATTCCTCAAGTGGTAGATCCTGTAGGCTCAATTTCTATAATATGTAATATTGGAAGATACTGTATTTTTATTCATTCATTTAACAAATGTCTAATGAGCGCCATCCATATGCCCACTGCTGGTCCCAGTGCTGGGCTACGCCGTGAAGGAGACAAAGTCCCCGAAGTTAGGAAGCTGACATTCTAGTGAGGTGGGGGTGGGGTCAGATAATAAACTAAGAAATGAGTTAGGAAAGTTTCCAATACTGAGCAGCATTTAGGGAATTAAACTGGCTAACAGACTGGAGAGGGCCTGCATGACCTCTTCAGTGTGAGCAGCTGGTGACTGTCTCTCTGAGAACTAAGCCGAGAGCTAAATGCTAAGGCGGAACCAGCCATGTAACAACGGGGAGAAGGCCTTCTGCCAAGGGCACAGCCTGTGCATAACTTCCAAGGCAGAAAGGAGTTTGGGATGCTCAAGCCACCTGAAGGAAGTTCTTGTGGCTGGAGCACAGCTGGTGGTGTAAAACGAAGTTGGAAAGGTCAACAGCAGCTAGACCCTAAGCCTTGTAGGCCATGGCAGGGAGCTGGAACTTTATCCTAAATATGATGGGAAACCTTGGAGGGACAGGTGGTAAGACATGACTTACTTTAAATGACAATCCTGAATCTCTGATTGGCCCATGTTGTATATTCAGATACATTTCTCATGAATATGAATCATCTTTTCACCAAGAATCAGCTTTCCTTCTAAAAAGGATGTGGGGAGAAACAAGTCGCCAAATATGGATACATGGGAAATATCAAGATATTCGAATCTGGTCTCTGGACAAAATATTCCATATCCAGCTCAGACACGTTGAGACCATCCCAAGGCTTCCTGCTCTCAGCTTGTGTTTCCGACACCTACGTGTCACCTGATCTCTGAGTTATATTTTTCCCTCTATGCTCGATGTAGCCTGAGGTGATATAATCAATGAGACACACTCCCACCTCTGATCTTGCTGCTGTCTCTGCCTAGAAACTTCCTCCCCCAGATCCCACACGGCTCATTCCCTGTTTGCCTTCAGGTCTCACTGAAATGCCAGCTTTCCAGTCTTCCCTTACCACTCTATGTATATATGTGTGCATGCATGTTTATATGTACGTGTGCATGTGTATATATGTGTATGTATGTTTGTATGTGTGCATTTACGTATGTTTACACGTTTGTATGTGTGTTTGTATGTATGTATGTATGTATGTATGTATGCATGCATGCATATATTATTTTTTGGCTGCCTCGTGGCATGTGGAGTTCCCGGGATCAGATCTAAGCCGCAGCACCGGATCGTTAACCCACTGTTGCTGGGCAGGAACTGAACCTGCATCCCAGCGCTCCCAAGACACCTCTGATCGCATTGCACTGCAGTGGGAACTCCCTGACCACTCTATTTAAAACAGCCTCCCACCCTTTCATGCTGACACTCCCTCTTCCCTTCCTCTTTCATTTCCCCTGTAGCACTTACTGCCACCTTGCCTACTGTATTAACCCAAAGGATAGGAAACCTTAGTAATCCTAAGGAGTATGTAATGGGGCTGTCAGAGAAGAGGCAAGGGTGCCCTTTCCTGGAGCTCCTTTTGTGCAACATCAATGGCCAGCTGGGTTTCAGTTCCTTTCTGTTTGTGCCTGACTGCCCTATCCCTTTAATGGGAAGAGATTTATTAACCAAGTTAGGGGTCACTCTGTTTCTCGAGGGGCAAGGGAGAGCGAGATGGACTTGGTCTGTCTTTCACTGGTGTGATCACATGTCGAACATTTTTAATACCAGGGTTATGTCTTGAGGGTGCTGTGGTTCACACCGAAGCTTTGACGAAATTTACACCAAACTCCCTAAACGATAGTAATCATGCCATATGTCTCCTCAGAGATGAAGGAACTCCAATGAGGAAAGCTGTCCTACAAAAGAGAACGGCCTGGGATATTATCGTGACCTCACGCAGAGTCTGTATTCTGATGCTTGAACATCTGGGAACTTGCTGACCCTGGAGGGAAATTTCTCAAGAGAGGAAACAACTCGCCTTTGATTGTGTCTTTCATACGCAGCCCCCTGCCCGCCCAGTCAGAGCCCACACCCACAATCAGCTTCTTTAGCGGGCTCTATTCACCTGCCCTGATCACCCAGGGCCGACCCGACCTCTAGGGACAGTCCCAAGGCTCCGGAGCCTGCTGAAAACATTCAAACCAGCCAGTCCTCAACCTGACTACCCTGACTCGCCTCCTAGAGACTCCGGGCTCCGGTTCCTTCTCCTTCTCTCCCTGCAGCCAACCTCAGTGTTTTTTCCCATGGCCCTGGGTTCTGTGCCGCTTTCCTCTTGGGAACTGTGAGCAGCAGACTATCTTTTCAGTGGTAATCATTCCTGATCTGCCTGCCTCACTGAACCTTACAATTTGCTATTAATATACCACGTTTAAAAATATCTATTAGAGGAGTTCCCTGATGGCCTAGTGGTTAAGGATCCAGCATTGTCACTGGATGTGGCATGAGTTCGATCCCTGCCCAGGAACTTCCACATGCCATGGGCGTGCCCCACCCCCGAAATACCTACTAGAATTTATGTATGTATTATGTGTCTTTCTTAGTCCCCTCACTAGACTCTAAGCTCTGTGAGAACAGGGAATTTTTGTCTGCTTTTGTTCACTCTTGTGCTTCTAGCACCTGGAAGCATGCTTGACACAGAACTAAAACACTCAATAAACATTGGTGGAAAAACGATTTCATAGAAAGTGTTCAATCGTATGTTCTAAACACTAGATGAACAGAATGGAAGCCACAGTGCCTGTCTGCGTGTGCACGGATAAACCAGGGCCAAGCGGAGAGGGAGATGACCTTGGAAGTGACTTCTGGTTCTATCTCCTATTGTTTCTGAGCCTTGATTTCATCTTCTAACATGGGGATAACACCTACCTCTGACATAATGTTTACTTAAATAGTGAAAGATTATTGTATAACAATTAACAGCAATGACAACGTTGAATGACAATAAACACTATTGTGTTGTAACAGAGTAATGCCTGGGGGGGGGCCTAAAGCCTGAGAAACAGGCCAGCCCTGATCCTGAGCCACCAGACTGCTGTGCTTTGAGTCTCTCTCTTTCTCAGCAAAGGGAGGGTGCACTTCCTTCTTCCAAGCAGCTCCACTACCCCTCCCTCCCTCCTATAAAATTTTCTCGCCCTCGCTCCACATTTTGCCTATAAAAGCTTCTCCCCCCAAACCATCAGGGAGTTTGGGGTTTTTGAGCACGAGACACTTGTTCTCCTTGCCTGTCTCTGCAATAAACCTTTCTCTGCTCATACACACACACACACAAAAAACAAGTCCCCCTATTGCTTGCTCCTCATCAGTTACAGATGCAGAAACAGACCCCAGCAGGTGCAAGCTCACATACGCAGACGTGCATGATAGATGTGCGTGGGGGAAGCACGGCATGCTTAGGACCCCATGGATGAGGCTGGAGACCCCAGAACTATCACACTCACTTTACAAGAGAGGACTTATCCGATTCATAAATTTTCCACCCGTGTCTCACGTCCAAGTTAGGAAGTACATCCTGACTTCAACAAAGAAAAATGCCTAGCTGAGCAAGAGGATTTTAAAAAGAAAAGCCAAGCTTTTGAAGTAATATTTATCAGTTACAAGAAAAATTAGAAGAAAATGAAAAGTTTCTGGAGTTCCCGTT
>PVHT021183693.1:53717361-53779348 GCA_004024745.2 Catagonus wagneri
TGCTCAGTGGGTTAACGATCCGGCGTTGCCGTGAGCTGTGGTGTAGGTTGCAGACGCGGCTCGGATCCTGCGTTGCTGTGGCTGCGGCGCAGGCCAGTGGCCACAGCTCCGATTAGACCCCTAGCCTGGGAACCTCCACATGCCGCGGGTGCGGCCATAAACCCGCGGCCATAAAATGACAAAAGGCAAAAAAAAAAAGGAAAAGTTTCTGTGATCACACCACCACGTGATAACTCGACCTGGAGCTGCAGAACATTTCCCCCACGTTTGTGCATGTGTCAGACCAGGGTGCTTGCTGAATGAATGAACTAAAACTTGAGTCCAGGTGACCTCTCTTCGGCCCACCGTCCCTTTGGCTAAGTCTCAGGGTTCCAGGCAGCCTGAATGCTGTTTGGGTCCCTTTCATGGTAACTTCAGGGTCCTAGGCCAGGGCCCAAGCTCCCAACTCCCTAACAGAAAGTGGAGGACAGTAAAAAGAGCACTGGCCATACCAAGAATCCCAGGGAAGGATTCCAGCTTTCCTGCTAACCTGCTGCTGCACGGTCTTAGAAAAACCCCCAGTTTACCAATCTGTCCAGTGGAAGCACAACTCTAGATCCTCTTTGCTGGCCCTTTCACCTTTATCCCTCAGAGACAGAAGACTGCAATCTGTATGGTGAGCTGACTTTCGGATGCCATTATTTCAGAGGAAGGCAACATTTCAAATCCTGCCTTTTGGCCCCAATTCTCAGGCAGGCCCGCAGCAGAGAAGGCCACTCCCAGAAGCCAGAGTTAGAACCTGAGCAGGGGAGAAGCAAAAGCAATAAGGCTGTTGATCAGGACGAAAGAAGGCGCGGAGGACAGGCGGGACGCCGCAGGGCTTCTGCAGACGTCCGCTGACCAGACTCTGGGCCTGACTCAGGGGCTGGCCGGCCACTTACCACTCCCCTGGGCGGGCCGGGCAGGGGCTCAGGCTCCAGGTACCTGCTCCTCATGGCCTTTGTAAACCCTGCCATCTGTTCCCGAACCTTAAAATATCTGAATTTTTACTAAACATTTAAAGGTAACATGAGAGACTGTACATTTTGTAGAACTGTGGAGAAATGCTTAGACAACTTTAAGTGGCAGGAGCAAAATACAGTTTTGAGTATAAAAACTGAACCGGCTGTGATCCCATTGGTAGTAGGTACAGAAAAAAGACTAAAAGGTAAGTAGCTAAAATCAACGTGTCCTAGATTACAGGGGGTACATTTTTCTCAATTTTTCCTATGTTTTCCAATTTCTCTGCTATAAAGTTATACCACTTTTGAAAGTACATCATACATAAATACATGTTCATGAAATTTCAAATAATACTGAAGAAGACTATAGGGCAGAATGGCCTCCATCTCTAATTCCTCCCCAGCTCTTCTCCCCAAACCCCAGTTCACCCTCCTACTTGTTGAGTAGCCATAGCTGTTTAGTGTGTAACTCTCAGACTATTATCCATACACACAAAAACAGAGTTTGTTCCTAAGTGAAGAAGTTCATACTATACCGTAGAATAATTGTATGTATTTTTTTTAATTTAACAAGTGGGGATTTCCCATTGTGGCTCAGTGGTAATGAATCTGCCTAGTATCCCTGAAGATGCAGGTTTGATCCCTGGCCTTGCTCAATGGGTTAAAGATCCGGCGTTGCCGTGAACTGTGGTGTAGGTCACAGACGCTGTTCGGATCCTGTGTGGCTGTGGCTGTGGCGTAGGCGGGCAGCTGTAGCTCCGACTGGACCCCTAGCCTGGGAACCTCCATATGCCGCGGGTATGGCCCTAAAAAGACAAAAAGTAAAAATAAAAATAAAATAAATTTAACAAGTGGGAGATCTTCCCATGTCTGTGTTTTCTTTGTTGGTTTTAGTGGTTATATAGTATTCCATAGAAAAACCATCCCACGGCCATTCCTCTCTTGGAAATAGTGCTCTTACACACCTTCTTGTTAGCTATTAACAAAAAAGCTGCCACTTCAGTATCCTGGGACAAATGGAGAACTTCTTCAGCGTACACTCTTTGAAGTGGGTCAAAAAACATACACATGTTCAATTTTTAAAGATTCTGCAAAGGAGTTCCCTGGTGGGCTAGTGGTTAGGACTCAATGCTTTTCACTGTGGCCTGGGTTCAATTCTTGGTCTGGGAAATAAGAAAAAGGAAAAAAAAGGATCCTGCAAAATAGCCCTCCAGAAAAACTCTATCAATTTATATTCCCACAAGCGTAAGATTGTCTGTTTCTCCTCACCCTTATCGATAATTTTCCTAATCTGAAGGGTTAAAACTTATCTTGTTTTTATTTGTATTTCTCTGATTATTAACTGCCTTTTCCAAAAGTTCATTGCTGTTTTTTAAATCCTGCTTCTTTTTTAACCTTTGCCAATTTTCCCATTGGGTTGTTGCCTTTTTTCTTATCGATTTCAAAGAACCCTTTATACATTCTGGATGTTAATCTTTTTGTCTGTTACGTAGGTTGCAAGTACTTTCTCCCAGTCTCTCATTTGTCTTAACTTCCTTTACCTTTAGAGTGCCTATTACATTTGCCTGAAATCCATCTAGAATTTATTTTTATGTATAACGTTGTCTGAGGACATAATTTGTCTTATTCTAATGTCAGAAAAAGTATTTTAAACTTCAAAAGAACCTGTTTTATATTTGTCTTATAAACTTCCCATATTTTATAAATCAAAATCATGGAACTGTTAAGGACACAGGACGATGAGAAAGGATTAAGCAGCAGCCCCACCTTGCATCTCACAGACTAGGTACCTTCCTGCCCATTGGACAAACCACACCCTGTGTGCGCCGTGCTTGCTAGGTGTGTGAAAAGCAGAGCTCAGGCTCTGGCTCTTGGGGCAGTTCTCAGGTTCCTCCGAGTCACATGTCACCAGCGTGGGTCCCCATCTAAGAGGATACGGTCCAGTCTAAATATTGTGTGAGGCCCAAGTTTAGGGACCTGGTAAAGCCATGAGGACAAAAGAGTAATTACTACAAAGCATAATTCCCTTGTGCAGAAACACCGGTAATTGTGATCTTATTTCTCTGTGTGTTTTAAGTTTCAGTATATTTAGGTTAATAAGTATTTGCTGAATGGATGCATGAACATATTAAGTCAAATCTCTCTCTTTTTTTAAGGGCCACATCCTCAGCATATGGGAGTTTCCAGGCTAGGGGTCAAAATCGGAGCTGCAGCTGCAGGCCTACACCACAACCACAGCAATGCCAGATCCAAGCTGCATCCTCCACCCACACTGTAGCTCACGGCAATGCTGGACCCCCAACCCACTGAGCAGGGCCAGGGATCGAACCCACGTTCTCATGGATACCAGTCGGACTTGTTACCGCTGAGCCACAATGGGGACTCCTAAGTCAAATCTGCAAGTCATTTGTGATGGGGATAATCAGGAGTCGGCTGGGCACTGAGATGATAAAGGGGGTTAAAGTTAACAAGAAGTAGCTTTTCCAATAAAGCCTTAGGGGAGATGCTAGAAATAACACGCTGGTGTGTGTGTTTGAGGCAGGGGGGATCTCGTTCATGCGTAATGGAAAGTGGGGGATGGAAGGGAGTGGGGGTGGGTGGAAGGATAGGAGATGACGGGGGCAGCGCCAACTGCCGCTCTGCTCCTGGGTGTTCTGACGTACCACTCCGCCACGGGTGAAACACAGAGGCTGAAAAACACCTGTGGCAGTCTATGCATCTTTTTTTTTTGTCTTTTTGCCTATCTAGGGCCACATCTGCGGCATATGGAGGATCCCAGGCTAGGGGTCTAACAGGAGCTGTAGCTGACGGCCTTTGCCACAGCCACAGCCATGCGGGATCCGAGCCGCGTCTGCAACCTACACCACAGCTCACGGCAACGCCGGATCCTTAACTCACTGAGCAAGGCCAGGGATCGAACCTGCAACCTCATGGTTCCTAGTCGGATTCGTTAACCACTGAGCCACGACGGGAACTCCTGTCTATGCATCTTTGTTAAATACACAACCCCAAAAAACCCTAAGTTCCCAAAACTCCATAATTGGGAGTCGAAAACTGATGTGGCACCTGTAGTCACTGCAGCTCAGTGGGTGCCATCTGCACTGTCCTGCCAATCCCACAGTGAACTTGGCCGTGGATATGGTAGACAGCCGACTGGGTTAGAGGTCAGGTGGGGCCAGGACAAGGAAGGCCTTCACTGGCCACCCTGTCCCCATCAACCCTGAGGATCACCAGGGCAGGTGGAAAACACAGTCTTAGGGCCTGCTTGAAAAGGTGGGTAGCCTGTCATTGTTTGGCTAAGCTACGCTTTTGTTCATTTAGACTTCTGTTTTAACTTAATATTCTCTAGTTGTTGAAGTAAATAATGTTATTGTAGGAATTTTCAAAAAGCCAAAAAGTTTAAAGAAGAGAATTCAAAAAAAAATCACCCAGAGTCCTTCCAGATAGATACTAGGTTCTCGTAAAGTACCTACCAGCCTTTTGCAAATTAATAAATTGCTCTCTCCCATATATACATCTACTTTTTGGGGGCTATGATTTAAAAATTCCTGGAGGAGAGGGATAAGTTAGGAATGCAGGATTAACATGCGCAGACGACTATGCATAAGACAGATAACCAATAAGGACCTACTGTAGAGCACAGGGAACTCTACTCGATATTCTGTCCTAACCTGTATGGGACAAGTATCTGGAAAAGAATGGATATATGTACATGTGTAACTGAACCACTTTGCTGTACGCCTGAAACTAACACAACATTGTAAGTCAACAATACTCCGATAAAATGAATTAAAAATTTTTTAGATGGCAAAAAGTCCTTTTATCATAATAAAATATATGTAACATAACATTTACCATTTTAACCACTTCCGTGTACAGCACTGCTGTGCAACCATCACCATCATCCACACTGACACTTACATGCTCTTTACTGACATGCTTCCAACATGACAGATATGCAAGTCACTTTATTTCCAGGTCCCTGTAGTGTTTCTAATGCGGCATGTGCATGGGTGCTAGTACGATGCCCATTTTACTGAGGCCCAGAATGTGGTAAAGAGAGGTTAGGTCCCTTATGGCAGGTTGTTGGGTTGGTAAATGACAGAGCCAGGATTTAGGGCGGGTACGCAGGACTCTAAAATCTCTGCTCTCACCCAGCTTTGAGCCTCATTTGGATGAAGGACCCCGGGA
Source organism: Catagonus wagneri (assembly GCA_004024745.2). NCBI lineage: Eukaryota > Metazoa > Chordata > Mammalia > Artiodactyla > Tayassuidae > Catagonus > Catagonus wagneri. The sequence goes on from PVHT021183693.1 coordinate 53,722,533, forward strand.
GGTGCAGGTACAAGTGTCTTAATGTGTCTATTCTCTCCACACACAAACATGAATTTTAAAATTTCTGGTTCAAATTTCAAGTGAGGAAAAGGTGAACTATTTCTAACCCAATAAAATGGAAAGTGCACAGTACTCATTCTATTTAGTGGGACAATTTAAGGATCGTAAAAATATTTATAGGGCTTTCATGAGCTCATCTGCAGCCTACAGGTCCCAAACCTCTTTTCTACCATTAAGCACCTCACTTTTCAATTCTCCCATCACAAGGTTATGCAGAAACAAGGTCTGTGGTTCGGGACGAGCAGTACAGGCTGACAGCAGCACCAGCAGTGGCTCCCGCCAGAGCCCAGTGGGTGACCTCCAAACCCCACACTGTTCAAAGCATGGAGCAAGCTTGAAAACCAGGAAAGCAATCCTGATAAACTATTTTTTTCAGTCCTTGCCCGTGGGTTTTTTTTGTGTTTGCCACCCACGTCACCTTGATTGTTTCAGAAAAGGGATCTCACAGTGATGGGATCTAAGCCCAGCACACAGCACCCAGAATCACACATGGGTGTTGACGTTCTTCGTTTCCTTTATTGTGGTGATGCTCAGAGAAAGACCTGCTCAGAGAAGACCACCGGGCTTCACCCGAGAGCAGGTATGATGCATTATTCTAGGGTGTAGGGGAGATTTGTAGATAGAAACCAGGAAGTTAAAAAGAAAAGGAAATAAATAAACACCTTCATTCCCCTACTTCAAGTTCAAAGTCAAAATGAGGCAACTTTTACGTTTTATTTTGCTTTTTTTTTAGGGCTGTACCTGCGGCATATGGAGGTTCCCAGGCTAGGGGTCCAATTGGAGCTACAGCTGCCAGCCTACGCCACAGCCACAGCAACGCAGGATCCGAGTCACATCTGTAACCTACAAAACAGCTCAGGCAACGCCAGATCCTTAACCCACTGAGCAAGTCCAGGGATCAAACCCACAACCTCATGGTTCCTAGTCGGATTCGTTTCTGCTGCACCACAATGGGAAGTCCAATTTTTACTTTAAAGCAAAGGAACCAGACAGACTAGCAGAGGGCCTACGTTCTCCAAGACCCAATCCAAAGCAAGAACATACACGTTTAATATCCATGCTGAGGAACAGGGGGAAGGGATGTTCCATTTCAAAAACTGGTGGGGTCCACGGCACAGGTCAGACCCAGCTGGGCCTGGAGGCTGCTCTCCTCGTGGGAAGTGGACCCCCGCAGAGTGGAATGACCCGTGGGTAGAGGCAGGGACAGGAAGGAGAAAGGCTGATGAACATCGCAGGGACAGCTACCTGAGGCAGCAGGTGCGTCTGAAGGTGAATCCAATACTCTCACAAGGGGGTCTGTGACCCTAAGGAGGGATTCAGTCAACACAAGGGAGCAGAGATATCAAGCACAGTCCATCACGGGCTGTCTGGCAGGTGGAACATACAGGGTTCTGGGAGGATTGTGATGACCAGAAACATCCTCCCGAGAGGGTCAACACTATTTTAAGAGACAAACAAGCGTGACTGTGGTTAAAGATAATCACAGTCAGATGTTGGCAAAAGCAGTCAAACATTTCTAGGCCTTTGCTATTTAGGGCATAAAAGTGTGTGTGTGTGTGTGTGTGTGTGTGTGTGTGTGTGTTTGTGTACATGCCAGGTTTATGTTAAGAGCTTTGGCGGCACTGGGCTTAAATATGCAAATAAAAGTCATACCTGGCAAGAAAAAGCTGCTTCTGGAACTGCTAGCCCATCCCACGGCTCTGGGCACCCAATATGGAACTGTACCAAGTTCCCCTAAGGTCAACAACATAGAAAACTTGATACAAGCATGAGAACTGAGCCACGCAGCAGGGCGAGGAGGAGAGCAGGAGACCGAGAAGAAACCAGGACTCGCCCGACTAAACACAGGCTCTTGGGAAAGCTGTCTCATCTGACTGAGGCTCAGTCTTCTCACATGTGAAACGTGTAGGCTGACTTCCCAGAAGAATTGCAAAGGGGATGGTGTGGTCCCACGTGGTAGACCATTTCCATGGACACTTCGGTCCCACCAGGCCCTGTGCCCTTCCCCGTGTTATTTCCTTTGTCCAACTCCTTAGACGAAGTCTGCTCCCCCTGACCCTTCAAGATCCACTCCCCAGGCTACTTCTTCACAAGGTCTCCCTTGCACATGACTCCTCGCTCCTCCAGAAGAGCTGGCCGTGTCCTTCAAGTCCACTCACCAGAAGAGGCACAGGGACTTCAGGTGTCCTTAAACTCCCCGCCGTTTCTCATTAGATCACAGGCCTACAGGTCAACAGCCAGGATGCCTGCTGGTGGCCCCCCAGGTACCCATTTCCTTCTTTCCCCTTCCCCAGAGCACTCCAGATCTTCCAGTTTTGCGAACTGAAACCCTGTCCTTGCTCAGTCTCCAGCTCCAACTCCCCCTGAATGGCGGGTTCTAAAATAACTGGAAAATTTTATTCCCTGGGACGCAGGGATTGAGTCAAGGCCAGTCACGTGGCCTGACTCCACATTGGCCCAAATAGAGTCCATCTGAAGGTTTTGACTTCCTCCTTCTCAAACACGAAGGCCTATAAGTGAGTTTCACCACTGGAAAGAGTCATTTAAATCTAACCAATAATACATTTACCCAAAACGTCAAGTTTTGTTTTCATCTAAAAGTGATAAATGCGGTGGCTGAATACAAGAAGCTCTGAGGGGTTGCTGATAACAGAAAAGAAATTTCTGAGACATAAATGGGAGCTCAGGTGTTTACCAGAGCACAGCAGATAACTGTCGTAATTAAAGGAACACATCCAAGATGGTCAACTTTGGACATGAATGCAGGATAATGGCACAAACTAAACTAGTAAATAAATACATAGGTCTTTAGTGGTGACCTGCCGAGAAATTGCTTAAGGACCCAACACACTGGCCTCCAGGCGCAGGGAGGAAACCTTTCATCTCTTTCTTCAAAAAAACTGCCACCCTGAATCAGCCCTAGGACCCACCAGATCAGCAATTTGTTTTGAACAGGGACACTCCCAGGGATCAAAAATGGGGCAAAAGGCCAGTAATCAGAGGTCTCATAAGTTTCAAGTCTCTTTTCCTGGAAAGCTTTGAAAAATATTCGCTAATCCTCCATCCCACTTACAGGTCCATCTCAAACTACTGCCCTCTCAGTCAAAGAAATAGCTGATAATGAGAATGAATATTATCATTCATAAGCTAGCATTCATCGAGTCCATTCTATGTACCAGGAAGCTAAGGCTATAGTAGGTGATACTCATACATACCCTGTAAATAGCTGTATTTTCCCAAGTATAAGGGTGAAAAAATTAGCATAAAGAAGCTAAGTAACTAGAGTAATGCAATTTAGTAAACCCTAATGACAAAACGGGAACTCAGTCTTACCTTCTGGAATCCACACTCTCTCTTCCCTTAGAGACCTGAGCTCAAGAGAGAACCGCCCTCAAAATCCCTCTCGTTTACTGTCATTTACGTCATCTACTTAGAGAAAATGACAGATGAACACAAGAGGGCTAAGCGGTCCTTGTTCTCTTCTTAGTCAGGTCCCTGTTCGTGAGACTAACCTGGACATTGTCACAAAGTGCTGGGATCCCAGCTCTAGAAGTTTTGTGATCTGGCTCTCCTCTTAACTGCAAGCATTTTGGAAAGACACATACACTCACGTGGCCTCTCCAAACCTGCTTCTGTTTGTTAGAGATGAAGCAGAAAAATAAGATTGTCCCTATTGAGTCACCAGTCTTGTCCCATTCTAAAAATGTCACACATGCACATATGAATTTTATGATGTAGGATGCTAAGCATGACTGTAAACACAAATCGGAGGTGTGACTAAGTTATAAGAGGCGATATTTTACAAACTAAACTGGTTTCAGTCCTTTGTATTTACACATGTTTAGGATGAGACTGTGTAAACCTATCCCACCCATAGAATCCCTGACACTGCCTCTGTCCTGTCTCTGAGATATGTTCACATTGACACAGACAAAGATGCAAGCTCAACAAAGATGCTCCTCAGACAACCAAACAAGGGCTGAGATCTGTACCATGCAACGTGCAGATGGTATCTCATGAACCTGGGACTGGTGACTTTGGAACAGAGGTAAGACTGAGCGCACAATCGGGGTAATAATGCTTGGCACGAAGCCACGGTAATTATAAATCCAGGTGAGTTACGTCACTGATATTTCACAACGGGAGGAAACCGAGCGGGTGGAAAATCTGGCTGGCTTTCTCCCAGGGACCCAGCCAGCCTGGGATAAATGCCAATTGTCACTTGGGATGACTATTCTCCTCACCCCAAATTCCTCCCCTTCTCCTCCCAGTGCTAATCTGGTCTTTTGGGGAGCTCTGCCCACTTACTCTTCTAAATCCTACACACACACACACTCTCACACCCCTGAGAACAGACCAGCTCTGATTTCGCTCTTGCAGTCCTGGCTTGTGTATGCTGGCAGAAGGTCACAGTTAAATTTAGACCTGACCACCTCACTGGGAAGGAGCTGGGAAACTGGCTGTTTGAAGAGACCCACAGACACGTTGGGAGAGCAGGCTGATGACACTCCAAATACAAGCACTCTTTGGTGGTCAGGATGTAAGTTAAATTGGGAAGGGGGTATAATTTCCAAACCATGGCCCAAAGAAACAGGGACTTAAAAATTAGAAAGGGTGGAAAAAAACCTCAAAAGGTTACTGAGGTCTTCTGCTTTTGCACAGAATCCAAGTAAGCGGATAGGATTGTTTCTGTTTTTTAAACCCTTTTGTGGAATGGGAATCGGAAAAGGTCTCAGAGGCCACTGAGTATAATGTCCCACATGCTGGAAAGTCAAGTCGACAAAATTGTCAAGGGGGTCGTTCCCACTCGGCTGGAACCTGCCTTCACCGTGACTGGGGGCGCACCCCAGGAGGTGGCAGCTGCGGATAGTAACGCCTCGGAGCGGAAACTAGAGCCAGGGGAAGCCCACGTGGGTAATGGTGAATGGGAAGCTGGCCCTTGTCATCTGGGCCCCACTGTCACAATATGTAGGAACACGACAGCTTCCTAGGACTCAGGTCATAAATTAGGAAGCGAGGGCTGCAGCAATGATCTTTTGTGGATACAGGTTCCCCGGGTGCTTGTGGACCAAAGGATGGCACATGAGCTCTTGAAGCAAGCCAGCTTCAAGCAAGGTACCAAAAACGTGAACACCATGAACTGTCTGGCTTTAGGCTTCTTTGACATGACTCCTCCGTGTTCTCCTGTGATATTTAGCCAAACCTTTTGGAAAGACACTTTCAGTGTGGTCTGGAATGCAAATGATATCCACTTGGGGGTCAGAAGAATGGTAGTAATAAGATTTTCCGTATGCATGTCAGTTCCTTAGACAAGGTCCATATTGCCCCAATGGCAAGTCTACCTCCTCCTCGCTCCCTCCAATAAATACTCTCATAGCAACCTCTGAGAACACTTACAAAGATGTGTATGTGTGCGTGTGTGTGTGTGTGTGAGAGAGAGAGACAGAGACGAAGAGAGACAGAGAGAGACAGAGAGAGAGATCTGCTGTCTGCTTTAAACTTTAATGTAAATTTACAAGGGTGATGCCATGTCCATGTCGTTCACTGGCTGTGATATCCAATTATCCCCCAGTCCCGGAGGAGTCAGAGATGACCAGTCCAGCAGGCCCCCCGAGTTCTGCGGCAGCCACAGACCTCTCTGGGAGGACTTCACGGAACCCTGATTAGCCTGGAGCACACTGGCTGTCTAGGCCTGGCTTCAGGTCAGCCTCGATTCCATCAGGACTGGAAGGGCATAGGAAGGCCCCATGACGTGTCTAAAGATGGTCCCCTGTGTTGCCTGGCTGTGTTTGGTGACTCCAGACCAGTGGCATGGATCCTGATTTCACGAGGACCAGTGGAACCTAGTTCTCGGCTCTAGGTTCTGGGACTCCAGCTGTGACTTCAGAGTGATGAAGTTCCCTCAGAATCCCTCCAGACATTTAGAAACAGCAGGTGCAAGCGGCCTGCTGGGAGCAAATCTAGAGCAGGTGGCTAGGACCTCGTTTCAGGAACCTGAGAGTGACTGCTGCTTCACGGGGACCCCTGGCCCCCAGATTCCTTCCAAAGAGCTGGGTCTCTTAGAAGACTTGATCTAGTGCGTGTACCTTCTCCATGCCCCCAGACAAAAGGGCAGGGCTACTCTACATTTCACTGTCTCCTCTATAAGATATAAACAATATGCTATAGACAATGATATCATTTTACTCGTTACCATTTGGGACCTCAGGCCAGTCTTTTCTCTTTTCCAAGGTGCTCTTCTCATGGATAACACTGAGCTTTTCATGTTCCGAGATGCCATAAAATTCTACTGTCCTATAGTCTCATACAACCAAGGCATGCTATATATTCAGCTTTCCCTAGATAACTAGGGAGGTGGTCCCAGTAGCCTCTAGCGTACCGCTCTTGGCCAGTCACTCGGTGATGCTTCGGGAGGACAAAAACACTGCTCAGAATGAATCAACGCAACACTCAGCTAAACCGGCAAAACAAAAGTTGCCCGAGTTCAACCAGGGGCTGGAGGGACCCACGTAGTCATGTCCCCTCTGGACCTCAGTCCCCGGTGTGAGCAGCGGGCTCCCTGCTCCTGGTCACACAGCGCGGTCTTATCCCTCAGACCCTGGGGACGTGCAGGCCAGCCATGCGGATGTCACATGAAGAGGCCAGGACTGGAGGGAAGTCAGGCAGCTGGGAGTTAGAGAGCTGGGAGCCCAACGTCCCTCTCTTCCTGTTCACTGTTCTTTTTGGGACTTTTACTATGTTCCTAAAAGCTGGCTAGTCTGAGCTCAGTGAGGAGAACTTGTAATTTCAGTCCTGTTTGTTTCCTCGTGGGCTCTGCTGCTCAGAAAGGAAACTGTATTAACTGCTGTCCTTGAGAGGCCTGTGGGCATCTTCCAGCATGAGAGAGACCACCAACTTCCTGGAATTAAGGAGGGGGGCAGTGAGGATGGTCTCGGATTGGCCCAGGAATGGAAGTTTCTAACTCTAGGGAGTTCCCATTGTCGCTCAGCGGGTTACGAACCTGTAGGGTATCCAGGGTTCGAACCCTGGCTTTGTGCCATGGGTTAAGGATCCAGCGTTGCCATGAGCTGTGGTGTAGGTCTCAGATGTAGCTTGGATCTGGCGTTGCTGCGGCTGTGGTGTAGGCCAGAGGCTACAGCTCCGATTAGACCCTTAGCCTGGGAACCTCCATATGCCGCGGGTGCAGACTGAAAAAGGGAGAAAAAGAAAAGAAAGAAAAAAAATCTATATTCTACTCTGGCACATCAATGTATCATGGACTATAAACTTTACAGAGCTCCATCCAAAGGAAATATAATGTAATCCACAAATGGGAGCCATGTATTTTATATTATATTAAAAAAAACTATATAATTTTACATCATTTGAAATCTTCTTGCAGTCACAGTAAGTAAAAATAAATAGCTGCAATTAATTTTAATATATTATATTAACCCAATTATGTCTAAAATACAATTAGTTCAGTATACAGTCAATATAAAGATTACTGAGCTAGTTCACATTTCTCGTACTAAATCTTTGAAATCTGGTAGGTAATTTATACCTTCAGTACATCTCCATTTGGACCAGCCTCATTTCACTCACATGACTAGTGGCTGCAGAATCAGACGGCACAGCTTGAGAAGGCAGGTCTCACCTCTCCTCCAGGGTCCCCTGCACATGTCTGCGGCTTTGATCACATTATATACTCAGCCCTTTATGAACCCCTGCAGGGCCCAGAGAGAACCCCACTCTCCTGAGAAGTCCTCCCAGATCATCCCTGGCCACTGAGCTCCCATCAGCTTCTTCTTCTTCTTTTTTTTTGTCTTTTGTCCTTTTTTTAGGGCCGCACTGTGGCATGTGGAGGTTCCCAGGCTAGTGGTCAAATCAGAGCTGTTGCTGCCGGCCTGCGCCACAGCCACTGCAACGCCAATCCGAGCCGCATTTGTGACCTGCACCACAACCCACGGCAACGCCAGATCGTTAACCCACTGAGCGAGGCCAGGGATCGAACCCGCAACCTCATGGTTCTTAGATTCGTTTCCACTGTGCCACGATGGGAACTCCTCCCATCAGCTTCTATACAATTATTTCAGTTAGATAATAGGTACTATAACTTGAAGCATCTTTCCTCATTGTCCTCAGCAACTCTTTTCCTTCATTCTTTTTTGCCATTATTTACTGTGTCATACTTTGGGGCGGCTCTCGAATTGGACTGCGAGATCCCTAAGGACATGGAAACAACTTAAACCACAGATGCTAGTATAATACCTGCCACGAGGTCCTCAAATATTTGGGGAGTGATATCAAAAAGGCTCAGTTTCTCCTACAATTAAGGAACTAATTGAAACCATTTGACTGTGACAGCTCCACAGACTTCTATATACTCACTGATGCTAACACTTAGCATTCACCATGTGCCCGTTCTAGGGGATTTTCATCTGTCAACCCACCAAAGCCTTGTAAAAACACCATGACTGGATTCCATCATCATCTCCATCTTCCAGATGAGGAAACTGAGGCCAAGAGTTTATGTAACTTGCACAAAGTCACAGAGGTCAAAGGCAGAACTGGGATTCAAGCTCATTCTGGCTCCAGAGTCCAAGTTTTTAATCATTATATCTTGCCTCTCAATCCAGAACAACCACAAAATATATTTTTTACACCCTGCACAGCGGTAAGTAGCCTAAAGCTCAAAGGCTCTTAGCCTCGGTGTTTCTTTATGTAAAAAGAATTAGGTTAATTCAGAAAAATGTAAACAGAAGTAAACAACAGGAGAGACACGAAATTCCTGGTCCCAGAGGATGTTTCTCATAAATCCTCTTTAAACAAAGAACAGTACATTCTTCCTTTCAAAGGGTGAAGAACCGGGGGTAACTGGCAACAACTAAGTCTTGAAATCGGGGATGTCCTTTGACTTAGAATCTCCACCTCAAGGGTTTTAGCCTAAGCAAGTAATTGGGGGTGAGCACCAAGACTTAATTATTAGAATAGTCATTTCAGTATTGTTGATAATAGCAAGATTAGAAACAACCCCAAGGAGGAAGGTTGAAAATAAATACAAACCATACTTACACATGATAAAATGAGCATCTCCTGGCACATGCTAATAATAAACCAGCTCTCTGCATAAAATGAAAACTCAGTGTGGCGTCTGGTGACTTCCCCAGGATAAACACTCCCGCTGTGGCTGATCTCAAGCTACCAAGGCCTTAACTACCCACTCTCAAAATCCTGAATACTGGAGTTCCTGGCTGTGGCACAACGGGATCCGGGGTGTCTTAGGAGCCCTGGGATGCAGGTTTGATCCCCAGCCCAGTGCAGTGGGTTAAGCATCCAGCATTGCTGCAGCTATGGCTTAGGTCACAACTCCAGCTCAGATCTGATCCCTGCCCCAGGAGCTCCCTACGCCTGGGCGGTCACACACACACACACGCACACACACAAATCTGAGTATTTAACAATCCCAACCCTAGCTGAGCTTGCTCCAGCATATCACTGAAGGTATGTGCAAAAACATTGTGGAAGTTGCTTGGTGTGTTACGTGCAAAAAGTTTTAATACTACTATATAATGTTTCTGGAAAAGTTACAGATTTGGAATTAAAAGGATATATTCAAAAATGTCAATATGGCTCTTTCTAGGCAAAGGAATTTTATCTTCATTTATCTGTATTTCCAAATATTTTCCCAATGTTTATGTATGATTTTGCTAGGCAAGAAAAAAATAATAAAAGCGCTCTTTCCCAGTAACAATAACTTTAAAATGACCTATCTTCAGATACATGAATCAAAAAGAAAAATCCCTGGACCTGCTATGAAAGCACCTGCACATTGGAAGCCTCAGGAGTGAGGAGAGTCCTAATATCACATTAGCAAGAAAAGTCTGAGGGATAAAAGCTGCGGCTCCAGCTCTGGGCACCCTGATCTCACCCGGGGGAAGGTTAAGTCAGATCCCTCACGTAGGGCTGAATTCTACCTCCTAGAAAGGAAAGCTGGGACGTCAGAGTGGAAACAGGCAAACTCTAGGACAAGAATCTGTCTACACAGTCTGATTCTGGAAAGGTCTATTTCTGAACCCACGGCTCTTCCTCATCCTTTCCCACCAAACTTTCAGCCATTATGTTAAATCAGTACCAACTACTGTCAAGTTCAAGTCTTGTCTCCAGAGAAACGCTTTCCAGCCACTAAAAAAATCCTAGAAATGCCTCTATACGGGAAGACATTCTGAAGATGACGAGAAATCAAGTTATAAAGCAGAATGTATCATATGCACCCATTTATTTTAAGAGGGGGTAAGCATCTAGACAAGGACAGAATAAATGGTTAATGAGTTCTTATGTGGTTAGGATTACATAACAAAAGTTATGCTTTTATGACCTCTTTGTTTGCCTAAGGTTTGATTTTTTTTTCTGAAGTAAGCACAATTACCTTTAAGAATCTAAGGAAAATGAACATGTGAGTGAAGGAATCCTCAACGGGAAGAAGGATGCCACAAGTACCCTTTCTCCCCGGGGGGCCTGTGGGGCTCAGGAAAGACGATGCCTCATTCCTGCCCCCACCGGGGAGGCCAAAGTGGGTGGGAAGGGCCTCCACCACTTCTCAAAGCGGAAGCCCAGGGAAGGAGGCAGCCCTGGGTCACAGAAGCTCTTGCTGGAGCTGGGGGAAGGGAGGCTGAAGGAGGCGGGAGGGGGGAGAGCAGAGGAAGGAGCAAACCAAAAATACAAAGCCCCCTGGAGAGGGCTTGTTAAAACACAGACTGCTGCGTCCCGCTCCGGAGTTCGAATCCATGGGGCCAAGAATCTGCATTTCCGGCACGTTCTCTGGTGGTAACCCCGCTTGGAGAACTTGTGCTCTAGGGAGAGAGAGAAGAGGAGGAGGCAGGGCTCAGGTGTGAGACTGACGTCGAAAACCTGTGCGGAAGTGAAGTGCTTGCAATTTTTTTTTTTCTCAGCGGGGCTTGGCTCCTCGTTGGATGGGGAAATGATCATATCGCTCTCTCCCTGCAGCGGGAGGGCAGAAACGGGGACTGTCCCCGAGAGCCTGTTAGACACTAGGCGCTGTCAGAGACCAAACACGTGTCTGCAACGAATTCCACCCCGGGGGAGACCTGGAAACAGAGGTGTTTTATGAGGTACTGTTCCGCCCTAGCAGCAGAAGGGGTTGCCCTTCCTTTCAATCTGTCAGTTTCCTCTCTGTGGTCTCTGGGAAAGCGAGAAGAATGTGAAACGACCAGTTCCGTAACCCTGGTCTTTGCTCTTTTACCTGGCTGGAGCCACCCTGGCAGCCTCTGGCTGCCTGGCAGGTGTAACCAGGGCTCCCCTCCTTCCAGGAAGTGTAACACAGAAGGTTCTGTCAGCCTCGCAAGTGGAGCTCCATTCATGGTCACTGACTAGACCAAACAGGAGCCGAGCTACCCAGGTCTCCCATCTGCAAGGAATACACGAGACGCTGGCCACACCTCAGAGAAATGTCCAGAACATCAGAGGGGCTGCTGTGGGCAGCTGGGCACGCTCTTTCTCTAGGCAAAGGGAGTCTGAAGAAGACCTGCAAAGCTTTGCGCATGAAGGGTACGCAACGAATGTTGGCTGATGGGATCAGAAAAATGTGTCTCATTAGATTGTAGTCAAAGTCAAGGGGCAGCAGAATGTGAGGTCTTCGTACATAACATAGGATCTAAACTTAAAGACCGGTGCGGCCACGCTCCGATTCTTGTACATTGTTTTTCCCCTCCGAGAAGAACAACTTGAGGATGCTTAGGTATCCTGCCAGTACCGTCTTTCAAATGTTCCTTTAGGTAACCACAATGATTGCCAGATGTACTACAGGTTTTTCAAAACTTTTTAAAATTTTAACTGGTTTAAGAATAATAAAAAGAAGAGGGAAATCCCTATCAGGCTTCTAGATCGCAAGCTCTTTTCCCGCACAGTGACAACGCTGCAGCATGGAGGCACAGCTGACAATGGTTTGAATCAAGACGATTAAATTGCTTAGGAACACAGATTTAGACAGTATTACCGCCTAGAAGACCCACAAGTACTTAGCTGGCGGTGCCCTAAGGATGGGTTCTATGTCTAGTATTACAATTACTGGTACCATTAGTAGCTAACTTTTTAAAGCATTTTATATGCCTGTGCTATGCTAAGCCCTTTACGTACATCATCTTAACAAATCCTCACAACAGCCCAATGGGGTCAGTGCCATTCAGATTCCCATCCATTCTCCCCCAGCATCTAGCACAGGGCTGGCGGGCAGTCAATACATAAACATTTGTCAAATGAATTAAAACACTACTGCGTTACAGTGACAGCCAAAAAAGGAATGATAGGAATGCATTTCATTGATTCATTTCCACCTGAAAGGGGACACTTCACGGAAAGAGAGAAGAAAGAAAGGGGAGAAAGGGACTTTGGAATTAAACTGAATCAGAGGGCAAAACATGGACAGATATTTACGAAGAACAGTGTGCAGAAGCTGCTCTGGGAGAGACCAAGACGGGACCGCTGTCCCTGCCTTCTATGGTCTTGGGACAGAACAGCCACTCAGAGCAGACCAGGCGGATCCAGACCCCGGAGGCTGTAGGCAATGCAGTTACCCCCAACCCTGCCTCAGAACCATAGATCATTCTAGTCAACACAAGTTCCAGCCTCTACCCTTCTTAGTTGTGTCGGCATGTCTTTGTTCAAAGTAAGAAAAACCATGTGCCCAGGAAGACAATAATGGAGTTGAGGAAAGAGTCCTGGAAAAGGGTTCTACTTCTGACCCCGCTTAGTACTAAATGGCCAGATCTCAGTTTCCTTCCACAGAGAAAAAGATCTATTCCATAACGTCTAAGGTTGCTTCCAGTCCCAGCTTCCCATGATACAGGCCATTCTGCTTGAAAAGTCCCCCCTGGGCTTTCAGCCCCATGCTCTTTCCAGGGCATGGAGAAGCCTGGGGTTTGGTCTGCAGGAGAGGGCAGGCCATGCAGCCACTCACTGTTACTGAAAAGGAGCACGACTTCAGAAGGATAAGAGTATTTTTAGGGCAGAGGAGGGGAACGAAAGTGACAGTCACTTTTGTTTAGTTCACCACCCAAGGGATAGAAGCCTTGAGGCCTCCATGTATATACACTCTTTTATTTATCTTCCAGGAAGTGCCTTTACCACTATGACAATTGAATTGAGGAGTTCCTGTTGTGGCTCAGTGGGTTATGAACCCGACTAGTACCCATGAGGATGCAGGTTCAATCCCTGCTCTTGCTCGGGAGGTTAAGGATCTGGTGCTGCCATGAGCGGTGGTGCAGGCCAGCAGCTGCAGCTCTGATTCAACCCCTAGCCTGGGAACTTCCATATGTCACAGGTGTGGCCCTAAAAACAAACAAACAAAAAGAGGCAAAGAAAACTGAACTGAGCCTTTGGCATGTATGTTTTCCCACTACATCTCTTGGTTTTCTCTGCCTCCCCTGGATATACCGTAATGTGGGGAGAATTTCCATATATGCACACTGTCCCCTAACTAGATCCTATGCTTTTCCTCCCGTACCTGATTCTTTGACCAGTGAGCAGTAATAAGGATATCAGTTACTACCTGGGCAACAGTACTGCCTGCCAGGCATAACATAGCCTAGTAGAAACAGGAGCATATGGATTTGGCTGGGGTGGGGAGATTAGAAACAGAAGCCAAACATCCCTCCCCTGGTGCAGCCATGAGTCCAACAATCACTGATAGTGCTGCAGGCAGGTCACCCAGTGGTTCCATATGCTGCAGGGTGGTAAGTCCTAACCCGGGATTAAAAGATAAAAATTCCAACTCTAACTCTGTGTTTTTATGCAAAATAGGAAGTTTTTTTTTTATTTTAAGTGAACACGAGGGATTCACTTCTGAGCCCAAACAGTGTTACAGGCCCGCCTTAGTCTGGAGTCGTGTTTCCGGTATTCTGCGCAGTGATGTCCCTCTTAAATCTCGTCCCTTTGTCCCTCCCTGAGGTTACCGACACCTTTCTAAAGGAACTCAGGCTCATGGCTTTACACATCAAATTCAGTTCATTAAATGAGCTGTCTTAATTCACGGGTCAAAGAAGAAATGTTCACATCAAGACATAAGGTTCCTTGGAGTTCCCTTCGTGGCTCAGTGGTTAACGAATCCGACTGAGAACCATGAGGTTGCGGGTTCGATCCCTGGCCTTGCTCAGGGGGTTAAGGATCCGGCGTTGCCGTGAGCTGTGGTGTAGGTTGCAGACGCGGCTCGGATCCCTCGTTGCTGTGGCTGTGGTGAAGGCCGGCGGCTACAGCTCCTGTTAGACCCCTAGTCTGGGAATCTCCATATGCCACGGGTGCGGCTCTAGATAAAAGACAAAAAGACAAAAAAAAAAAAAAAGACATAAGGTTCCTGTTTAGTGATTCTGGGAAGGTGGGGGCGGGGGGAAGTACAGATGAGGATGACCTGGCATGCCCTCTACACCCCCATCAGCCCTACCCGTACCTGGTGATGGGACACCCACCCGACCCTCTGGTGGAAGAGCCATGGGAATGTGGTACCAGCACCTCTCCCGTGGGCTGACTCAGCTTGGGTAAGTTACCAGCCTCTCCTCGCTTTACCTCTGAGATACTCGGTCTCTTGAACCAGGCACTGTCTCATAGTCTAAATGGGGAGACACGAAGGCACCAGGGCTTGAGATGCAAGGACAATGATACAAGCGGGAAACAAGTGTAAATAAACCCCATGCACATGGTGGAGAAGCAGAGGGGGCGGCAGTCTGGAAAGGCTCCCAAGAAGGGCCTTTCGTCCACATACCCCAAGTTAATTACAAGTTGACTGGAAAATTAAAGGCTCTAAAACTGGCTTCTACTTAGCAAGGTCAGAAAAACTCTAGGCTCCGTGATCTAAGAAGTCGCACATTCCAGTCTGCAAAACCTTAGCAACCTCCAGGTGACTCAAAATCCTTCTGGTCCCTCAGAAACGAGCTGCTTTTGCAAATTTTAAGATCACTAAAGAAGAATCGAGAATGCACCCACTTCTTCAGGTGTAGAGGAACGTCTACATGGCCAAAGCAACACCGAAACTTCCCAGAGAGTGTGATATCAATGATTAATCACCCTTCAGACACACACACACCATTATCTCACATTTGGCTCTTTTGCACTTCCAAAAAGGCAGTTATAAATGTATTCGCTGTCTTTCTTACTTCTCACTCATCTCTATATCCATTCTACCCTGGGTTTTCAGTTTTCCTGCCCTTCAACACTAATTCCAAGGTCAGGAAGGAAGACCATCTTTCAGCAAATCTCTTTGCCATACTCAAAAGACCCAAAAGAACACAAGACAGTTGGCTTCCTCGCTTTTGCAAAAAGACAAGCCCCACCATCTTGGTCCATGTTTTCCTCAAATATGATCTTTGAAGGCCACACAGGTACGTTTTTTTTCTAAACAACTTTTACCCTAGTGTGAACAAACACAACCACTCAGGATTCACCAGAGCAACTCCAGGACAGCTTAGCTTTGAGTCAAAAATAAGCAGAACGTTCCACTTCCTCTTGGTTCCCTTTTCTCAGACTTGAGGAGGAGGTGTCTTTTAAATGCTGAGTGACTGGAAGCCAGTTAGCCAAGGCCTCTTGACTTAGGGAAGCACAGTAGTGGGTTCTGACCCATTAGCTTCAGAGTTGTCTGTACAACCAGAGAAACTGGTTTAACCGAAAAGGGAGGCCAACAGGGAGGTCCCTGGTGCAGATGCCCTCCTCTCCCATTAGCCTCTTCCCTGGGCCCTTTGCTATGTTGCAACTGGGCAATTCTTCCCAGTGTTTTGGGGCTCTGGACAAGGCATGCAAGTTTGGTACAAGACCTTATCTTTCAGCCTGCTTCTTAATAGACGCCTATAGGCTGGGTGGGGTCTCAGCTCCCACCCAGGGAGCCCCAGGGCAGTGCCTAACACCTCAGATGCCATCATCCTGCCCCGTGGCCGCCAGGAGCTCTTTGAAGGAGAGCTCCTCCACCATCTTCCTCAGATCTGAGCCCCAGTTTTCCATCTTCACATGTTTCAGATCTAGGAAAGAGGGAGGGGGACAGTGGGAGAAGGGGAGAGGCAGCCACCTCGGTGACCCTCCTTCCCTCCCCCCTTTATGTCTTTTTAGGGCCACAGCCACGGCATATGGAAGTTCCCAGGCTAGGGCTAAAATTGGAGTTGCAGCTGCCCGCCTGCACCACATCCACAGCAACACAGATCTGAGCTGCATCTGTGACCTGCGCTGTAGTTCACAGCAACGCCGTATCTTTAACCCACTGATTGAGGCCAGGGATGGAACCCACATCCTCATGGACACTCCGGCTGAGTCACAACAGTAACTCCCCTCCTTTTCCCTTTTAAGCTGCTCACTCACTGCTCGGGCCTTTTGCCTTCCTCAGTCTTCAGCTGAGGGTCAGTGGTTTCCTCTAGCTCTGGCTCTAGCAACACCCCTTCTCTAAGGCACAGAGCCTACAGCCACTCATTTCCCAGTCCTACAGGCAGGAGGTGGCTCAGCAAGCACCCCAGGTGGTCTCCGCACCCCCTTCTCACAGGGCAGCACAGAGGAAAATTCACAAACAAAGCAAAGGCTTCAAGACCCCTGGAGAATTACCCTGTAAGGAAGCTGGGGCTGCCACACATCTGGACTCAAGGAGGCAGCTGCAGGGCCTTTAGATAAGCACCGCCCAAGTCCCACATTCTGCCTCTGGACAGGAAATGGACTCCCAAGAAATCCTACTTGGAAACCCTTCACCATGAAAGCAGCCCAGCCTTCAGCGCAAATGCACCCACTCAGATTCCCTTTGGCCATTTCCTGCTTCCTCTCCCTTTTAACACCCTCCTCCCTCAATTCCCAGCCTTGGTGCTGAATGTTTCTAAAAAAGGCTTGGATTTTTGTGAGGGTCCCTGGTCTCCTAAGATTCCTTCTCCTCCTGAGTTCTGGTTTTTTAGAGCAGGCTACTACACAGTTCCACCCTGTTCTTTTTTGTTTGTTTGTTTTGCCTTTTGTCGTTTTTATGACCTCACCCATAATCAGAGCTATAGCCGCCTGCCTATGCCAGAGCCACAGCAACGGCAGGATCCGAGCCGCGTCTGCAACCTACACCACAGCTCACGGCAACACCGGATCGTTAACCCGCTGAGCTAGGCCAGGGATCGAACCCACAACCTCATGGTTCCTAGTCAGATTCATTAACCACTGAGTCGTAACGGGAACTCCCACCCTGTTCTAATTAAACGCAGAGACTAAGAGAAGCTAATGCTGAGATTATGAACCATAATGACTTAAGGGGAAAGGTCTTTCAGATGTAATTAGTTTCTGTAGCCTTACATCTGCCTAGGATGGAGAATTTGTCAGGACTATGTGTGCGGTGGGCATAGAAGACGATGGCTACTTGGATGGAGTTTATTCACCGCCAAGTCCAAGAGAAAGTGTCAATGGAACTTTATTAGCCGAGGATAGGTAAGGAGACTGGGGCATTGCAAACAGGGCTGGAGGTGAGAGACCCAATAGGTGACAATTTAAAAGGGCACATGTCAAGTGAGAGCCTATATTTTTACTTCTAACCAGAAAGAAACAGAATCTCTGTCACTCTCCAAGCGGAGGTGTTAAAGTGACATGAACTTCGTTAGGAACATCTGCTAACTCTGTCTAGGAAGGTCCTGATTTTTTTTTTTTTTCAGGATAGGTTACACGTTGATAACCTTCCTTCTGGCACTCTTCTCACTGTCTTGCTTTGCAGGCTGATTTGGGAGAAATTAGTTGCTTCCTGCCTGCAAGTCTCCGCAACAACACTGAAATTAGCAGAATAATTAAATACAGTCCTAATTGGGTACATAGAGAGTTCTTCATTAATTAACGAGCCAAGCTCCGGCCCAGAGCTGCAAAGCCCCGCTGGCCTGCCAAAGCTCAAGCAGAGAAAAGCCCGCTCCAGTCCCAAAAGAAAACTGTCACTTGGCAAAAATAGTTCCTAGTGTAGAGACAAGTGTCAAACACATTCCTATAGCTAGGAGTCATCTGTTAACCCTGTGGCTGAGGTCCATATGTAAATGACAGAAGGGAAGTGCTTTTCTGCCACTGCAGGGACGGGGACGCGCAGGGCTCAGTGCCCTCTTCCCATCCCCCGCATCCGCGCCCCACCCCCTTGCAGGCTGGCGCCCAGACAGCCGAAGTCGCGTTTAAGTAACTGAGCTCCCAAACTGCAGCTCTGCATCCAAGTCAGAAGCTCCCCGAAAGCTGGCGACCCTGCATTGTGCCGCGGAAACTGAACAGTTGAGAGCAAACTCTCCCTTTGCCGCGCTCCACTCACCAACCCCAGTCCAACGGTCTCCCTCCACCCGTCTCTTAGTCTTCCCAGTCTGTGGCTAAAAAGAAGGCTCCGTCGCCGACAGCCACTCACCTCTGCATGGGAAGCAACAGCAGCACTTCGCAAAGAGCCACCCCAAAGAGGGACCTCGGGTGTACGCGCGGTCGCCGCCCTTCATGCTGTCGCGCGGCCCCAGCGCTCCCGCATGGCCCGGGGCGCTAGCAGCGGTGGGTGCGCGGCGGGCAGGCCACCTCGGCGCCGCCGCCCGGGAGCCACCTCGCAACCCCGGCCCTCCCTCCCCACGGTATTCTCCAGCCCAGCAGCCGCCGCTCCGACTTTCTGGGAGTCCCAGCCACCTTGGGGAGAAAGGGAGGGGCCGGCGGGGAGGGCGGGACTAGGGGCGGAGTTCCAAAGTCCAGCTGTTTGCCCCAGTCCCGCCGGCAGCGTGGCCTAGAGCCTTATGCAACGCCACCGCGGCCCTGGGCACTGGGCACGCCAGGGGAAGGCAGCCGTACACGGCACCCTAGCCCCACCCGAGCACAAAACAGGTGCTACTCCTTTAGTGCAGTTTCCTCTACTCAAAGGCCACCACAATCACCTCTGCCTTAAAGTATACAACGCCGTGAGGCTAAAGAGGTGGGAGAGGGGCAGATTTAGAAGGTTCTGGGAGTTTGGGGTTAATAGATGCAAACGATTGCATTTGGAGTGGATGAGCAATGAGATCCTGCTGTATAGCACAGGTAACTATATCTGGTCACTTGTGATGGAGCATGATAATGTGAGAAAAAGAACATATATATATATGACATATATCTTATATATGACATATATGTTATATATATGACATATGTATAATATATATGACTGGGTCACTTTGCTGTACAGTAGAAATTGACAGACCACTATAAATCAACTATAATGGGAAAAATAAAAATCATATTTAAAAAAGAAATTCCTTAGCTGATTATATTGTAGTTAATATACAAGTGCATACAAGTAAAGACACACATTTCTTAAGGAAAAAAAAAAGACTAACTAGATCATTCTTCTTCTCTAAAAGTTTCACTTCCTCCTCCTCAGCCTTGGACCATGGACAGCCCCCTGTGTAGAAAACGCTTTCGCCTACCATTTTCTTCCCTTCTTTTTAATATTCAATACTACTACTACTACTACTAATAGGGTGTCCCCCTTTTTATCAACTCCCCTTATTATTTGAGCAAAAGCAGTCCAGATCGGAAACCATAAGACCAAAGTTCAAAGCTGTCTTGTAACCTACTAGCTGTTTGACTTAGGCAAGTCTTTTCACTTTTTTGATCTTCGGTTTCCTCGTTTAAAAAATAAAGTAAGGAAAAACGAGTCCCACGTTACAGGACTGCTAAGAGAATTTTAAAATAATATCTATGGAAGATATCAGAGAGGAGATGTTTAATAGTTCAAGTTGAATGAGTAGCTATAGAGAAACTGTAGACATTTTACTTGTGGTGGAAGACTTCCGTTCACCCCTCCCAACTATGCCCAGTGGGTAGATCATCCCTTTACTTAAATCCCTGTCTGTTTCTTTTTTTTTTTTTTTTTTTTTTTTTTTTGCTTTTTAGGGCTGCACACATGGCATATGGAGGTTCCCAGGCTAGAGGTCAAATCGGAGCTGTAGCTGCCAGCCTACACCACAGCCACAGCAACACCAGATCTAAGCCACATCTGCGAACTATACCACAGCTCACGGCAACACTAGATCCTTAACCCACTGAGAGAGGCCAGGGATTGAATCTGCATCCTCATGGATGCTACTCAGATTCATTTCTTCTGAGCTATGATGGAAACTTCTGTTTCCTTTTCAAGTCTTCATATTTCGAGGCCAAGGTCACATCCTCCTTGCTCCCCAAGAAGCCCACATGGACCACATCAACTGGAGCTTCCCAAGAAACAGTGTTTATCACTCACAAAGTGTCTTTCTCATTTGTTTCCAGATGCAGGAGAAGAGACTCCTGGAAACATACTGCACTCATAAAGCAGGGAAAGCCCATTCATTAGGGAAAAAAAAGGGGGGGGGGAGTTTGTGAGAGGAAAAAAAAAACAGAAGGTTGACCACCCATTTCCCACACGGAGGAAAGAGCCATAGGACCAGACTTTTAGGAGTTACTAAGATTTGGGGCATCCTTTCTCAGGTTGACCCACGCTTAGGTTTCGTGCCTTATATATCTGTGTTGTAGCACCAGCCAGATGATTGGGACACGGTAGATGCTTAGTAAGTACCTAGCGCCACTTCATTTCATAGGTAAAAATGGTTGGCATTTACTGAGCATTTATTTATGCCAAGCAGTTTCCCAGTTGCCTTCTATACATTAGCTCCTCTATCCAAACCAAAAAACCTTGTAAAGTAGGGTCCTCTTTTAAATCTCAAGAAACTGAATGAATGATGATGAGGCTTTGAAGGTTCAACTTCGAAGAAAAACTCTAAAAAGCTTCACCCCATAGCAACAGCAGAAACTGAAGCCAAAAATCTAACTTCTAGGTCTACTACTGCCATCTATCTCCCTGATGGGTTCCCCTGCGGAAAATTAGATAAGAATCTCACTGCCAGGAAATGTGCCCCTGATGTTCCACATATGAAACAGAGAAATGAAAATTCAAATCGTTCATGCAGCCCGAACCCCAGGTTCCTGAAATCACTGATCAACCTGACTATTGGTCTGTCTCATCTTGCCAGCTTGAATTACTGCAGGATCGTTTTTCTGTTTATTTCAGGCACTGGTTTTGACCTGTGGCAACCACTACTATTGTCTAGTTCTTTCTTCCATATGACCAAAGACCACGCTGATTTTGCTATTCTTGCAAGCCCAGGGCAGAAAATGGCCAGGACCCTCAGCACTTCTAAAGGGAACTTTGCTTGCTTACCATCCGCTATGTGTGTGTGCTATGATATGACAGTGGGCATCTGGTCTACCCACCAATCCACCTCTGAATTCTTTGGAGGCATTCTGATAGGAATTCAAAGATGCTTCAAAACTGCTTGATGACTAACCAGTTCCCTTTTTACTTAAATCTTTCCCTGATCTCAAGAAGAACGTTGATTTTCAATGTTGTGTTAGTTGCAGGTGTACAGCAAAGTAAATCAGACATAGAAATTAACACAACATTGAAAATCAACTATACCCCAATAACATTTAAAAAAAAGATCTTCCTCTGGGTCTTTGTGTTCAGGTGACACTGGGTCATCTTTCCATCATAATCTTTTGTGAGAGGCTGGTGACATCATCTTGCATCTTGGCTCCAGGAATACCAGCCCTTACTTTAGAAACTATAGTACCAAAAATTATTGGGTATAAAATAAGCTTCAAGGATATACTGTACAACACAGGAAATATAGCAAATAGTTTATAATGACTCTAAGTGGAGCATAACCTTTAAAAACTGTGAATTACTATATTGTACACCTATAACTTATAATATTGTACAACTATACTCCAATTAAAAAAAAAGAAATCAGCATACCAGTAGACCCAAAATAGTCTTAATCTCCATGAAACGGATCCATCAGGTATGTTTCCATTGGTCTTATAGCCGAGGAATCCATCCTATTCTCAACTCAAAGGCATAAAGCCATAGGAACACCTACTCACCTCAAGTTTGATATGGTCAGCACATTTCTGGCCATCCTGGAGACTGGTTAGGCATCCATAACCCAAGAGTCCCACTGCCATGCTCATGTGCCTTTCAGAATGAGGCAAGTGATGCCTACAACCCAGCCAAGAAATCTTAAACACCACTGGGACACCGACCGATTGCAGGCTGATTCATTAATTCAGCAAACACTTATTGAGTGTCTACTATGTTTGAGACACTGGGTCTACACTGGAGAAAAAAACCAATCCCAGCCCTTGTGGAGCTAGCCACTAGGACAAACTCAATGTGAGTGTGAAAGAAAAGAGAATCAGTGTCAGCTATTTGACCAAGTTTTGAGTTGAAGGATTCAAGAAAATGGGTGCCTGAATCCTCTAACCAGAATCTAGATGTTTTAAGGTAATGTCCTCAGGACAATTCAGAGGGAATGGTAGGAAAACGGTTTTTTGTTTTATTTTGTTTTGTTTTGTTTTGCCTTTTTAGGGCCACACTTGCGGCATATGGAGGTTCCCAGGCTAGGGGTCTAATCGGAGCTGTAGCTGCTGGCCTACGCCATAGCCACAGCAACACAGGATCCGAGCCGCGTCTGCAACCTACACCACAGATCATGGCAACGCCGGATCCTTAACCCACTGAGCGATGCTAGGGGTCAAACCCGCAATCTCATGGTTCCTAGTTGGATTCGTTTCTGCTGTGCCATGATGAGAACTCCGGTAGGGCAATGGTTTTTAAACACAGATGCTTATTAGAATCCTCAGGGAAGTTTTTCTAAGTGCCAGGAATTAGTTTTATCTTTTTTGTTGTTTTTAAGCTTTTCCAGGTGATTCCAGGGTGGAGCCAAGTTTAAGAAGCATCGATGCCTGGGTCTTCCTCTCCTCATCCCTCTCAAGACTCAGATTAATTCACTTTGGGTGAGGCTGTATCAGTTTTCTTTTTCTTTCTTTTTTCGGCCGCTCCAAGGCATAGGGAGTTCCCAGGCTAGGGATCAGATCCCAGCCACAGTTGGGACCTGAGTTGCAGCTGAGGCAATGCCAGATCCTTAATGATCAAACCTGCATCCTGGCACTCCTAAGATGCCACGAATCTTGTTGCGCCACAATGGGCATTTGATACACTGGCAGTTTTTAAAGCTCCCCAGGTGTTTGTAACATGCATCACAGTTTGAGGACCATGCTACAATGTAGTGGTTCTCAAACTCGAGCATGCATCACAATTATGTGGAGAGTGAGTCAAAACACAGATTACTGGGTCCCACTCCCAGATTTTCCAGTTCTACAGGTTTGGGGTGGGGCCTGAGGATCTGCATTTCTACCAATTCCCAGGGGCTGTTGGTGTTGTGGGTACAGGGGCCACATTTTGAGAACTGCTAGTGTATTGCACCTTCCCCCAACTGTTTACAAACCACGCCCCCTTCTTTTTGTAATCGCACTTTGATTTTTCCTTGAGGAACCAGCCCTCCTTCATTTTCAGACCATGTTTTTGGATGTAGTTGACACCCTTCCTCTGTCCACCCTACCGCTCCGAGGATGGGCTGCCCATGACGTGGGCTTGGCCAGCCAGCCACAGGGATGGTCGCATTTAGCACATGACCCAATTTCAGCCAATGGTCATAAACTGAGAGGCCTCAGCAAGAATTCCTGGAAGAGCAACAATCCCTTCCCAGAAGATTTCTAAGTTGGTGGCCTGTTAACATGCAGCAGCGGGAGCCCATACTGCCATAACCACATAAGCAGAAGCTGCCTGAGAATAAAGCCAACGTGGAGGAAAGGATGAGATGAGAGAAGCTGGATGACATCACCTGAATAACTAGATCCACTTCTCCCCCAAAGCCTTGTCTATCCCTGGACCTCATCTGAGCCCTGTCTTTTTGCATAAGACAGCTGAATGTCTATAATCTCAACCCCGCCCATTCCCAAAGCTCAGGCTAAGAACCACCAAGCTATAGCAATTATCTTTAGAGTGTTTCTAATTTCCAAACAAATGGTTGAGCCTTATCCTTATTTCTGTCATGATCTGTCTTCAATGATGCCTCCAGTCAGAAACTATCTTATATGAATTAGGCTCTCTCCCTACCGATGCGTCCATTTTATCTCATCTCCATTCCCCCACAACAGTGAACCCCAAAGAATTCCTGCTGGTCTCAGCCTGCAGACATCCTGAGCTAGGTATATCACAGTGCCGGGCTTGGGTCAGGGACCAGTGGGAACGCCCTGTCGCCCCAGGGTAGCCACGGGCTTCAGGAACACTGGATCATGACCTCGGGCATCTGCCCTTTTCACTGATGGACACGCATCCAGTGTTGTCCTTTAGACTTATTCTCCTCAAATTTGTAGGAACAGAGTTTTTCAAAAAAATCACAATATTTATCCACATTTCCTAATGAGAACTCAGCCCAGGGATAGAAGGAATAGCAACTTTGCCCCAACTCGGGCCTAGAGAACCTTCTTAAGTGACAAATACAGCACATGCCTTCTGCAAGGCCTGCCCAGTGAGGGCTGTGCTCTTGGTTTCTGGCGACCACAGAGGACAGGCCTGCCTTCCTCCCCACCCCAACCAGTCACTTATGTGCCTTTACCTCCAGCAGTGGATTTTACTACCAGCGCCCAATCCCAGATAGAGAGCCAGAGTCCTAGGTAGAGTTTTGAAAAAGCTCTGCAGGCGATTTCAACGTGAAGTGAGGGCTCAGGACCATGGACCTCGGGACTATGGGACAACCTCCGGCACGGACAATACACCGCTTAGGAAGCACCTGGACTCAGACATTTTCACTTTCTCAAACTCTGACAGCTGGTCCTTTGACTCAGCCTCCCGTGGCCTGCTATGCTCTCCAGTTACCTAGTTAGCGTCTTCCCTGTGTAGGTTTCTGGACTATGAACTGCCCGATGGCTGATACCCGGGTGGCTCATAATTTTCCCCAAATTATTCAGTCCTGGCTTCTGCCTGTGACCGTGGCCTAAATTCTAAGGTTCTTGCCAAAGAATGGATCATTTATTCAACAAACAGTTGGTTTTTGAATATCTACTGTCTGCAATCCTCTAAGCCAACCTACACGTGGGAATTTACATGGGAAGCATATGAGAAATGTAAACTGAACAACCGGCGTTCCCTGAGCAAAGACAAAGGCCAGGGTGCGTTCTAGGAAAGCAGTTGGTTCAATTTTTTTTGTGGCAGAAAAAGGAATCTGGAGACAGACCAAGACTCGACATGAGGAAGAGGTTTCATCTTTATGTAAAGAAGAGGAACTGAGAGCATAATCATCAGTGACCAGAAACACTTAAGATGAAAAAGAAAGGAGGGACAATGTGTACATTGTTTTTATATTTAATTTGAACTCCAATTATGCCTTTCAAAATTGGATAATGTCCACGTGGATAACCATTGCCAGGTTATATGTGTTATTTAAATAGTAAGGTCTACAGGAGTTCCCGTCGTGGCTCAGTGGTAAACAAATCTGACTAGGAACCATGAGGTTGTGGGTTCTAACCCTGGCCTCGCTCAGTGGGTTAAAGATCTGTAGTTGCCGTGAGCTGTGGTTTAGGTCGCAGATGCGGCTCGGATCTGGCGTTGCTGTGGCTGTGGTGTAGGCCAGCTGCCGTAGCTCCAATTTGACCCCTGTCCTGGGAACCTCCATATGCCGTGGGTGTGGCCCTAAAAAGCAAAAAAATAAATAAATAAATAAATAAATAAAATTGTAAGGTCTACAAAAAAAAAAAAAAAGGCATGATTGCCAGCATTCTGCATGCTACTCTCTTTCCCTAATTATGTCTGCTGAGGTGGTCTAAGCATGGCACCACTGCCACCCCCGTGGGTGCCTCTGTCCCCCTAGTGGCAGCTCCCGGAATCCAAAGACTAAATCACCATGCAGCTCTTCCTCTCCATTGTCAACTCTGCCCTGTAAATGTGTCCCTCTGTCCCTCTGTGCCTGCCTCAGGCGTCACCTGTCTGCCTCCTGCTGACCGTCTCACTCCTACTCAAAAAGTTAAGCCCCAGCTCGCCCTGCTAATCATCCTCTGTTTTTCAGGAAGGAGGTATAGCTGATCACCGTCAGGTCTGAACCAAGCCCCAGGTAAGGGTGGTCCAGGTGATGGTGAGAAGGCCGTGGTTTTCACCAAGGCCAGGGGTGTCTTCCCAGAGTAGTCAGTGTCTGTGCTCTTTGGGGGACAGTGAGGAGGAGCTGCGGGCCACCAGGACGGGTTCCTGGAGATCCAAACTTGGGAGGAGACAAGCTATTTATCAAAGTGAAAGATGACTGCAGTTGGAGTTGCTAAAAACAAAACCACTCCAGGTTGTATCTACTTCCCCAAGCTCGCTTCTAAGTAGGGCGAAGTGTTCTCAAAGTGGGGCAGTGAGAAGGGCCCGTCTATCCCTTTGGCTGAAGGCTTGCCTTGCTAAGTGTCCATAGCAAGGGCTGGTGTCTTCATTGCCACTGTCAGTGCCCCTTTTCCTCCCGCAGACAGAAGTGGCAGCCTCAGCAGCACGTAGATTACATGCTGCTTCTGATACACTAAATGCAGGGTGGATTTTGTCTTGATATAACTCAAGTCAGTCACTGGAAGATTTCAATAATAGGAGGGCTGTGCAAGAGGCTGCCCATCCTTATAACTCTGTGGTTTCCAACCATTCTGAATACATGAGAGATGCTTGGCCCATGTGTCCCCAGAGAAGACTTCCCAGGAAGCAGGATTTCCCAGGAAGCAGGATTTCAAAGACTTTCTCAGTCAGAACTCCTAGCATCAGAACATTATTCCGTATGCCCATCCTCAGGCCCTCCTGCTAAAGATTTAATCAGTGTCCTCTACAGTTCTTAGGGGACAGGGGACACACTAAGCCTGGTCCTTGACACATGGTCCGTCCTCCTTCCTCCCCTCCCCGCCTCCCTCCCTCTCTTCCTTCCTTCTTCCTTCCCTTCCTTCTCTCTTCTTTCTCTTATCTCCTTCCCTCCCTTCCTTTCTATAAATATTTAGTGGGAACTTCTTATACGCTAGTCACTGTTCTAGACAGAGGGACAGAGTAATGAACAAAATAAACAAAACTCCTGCTTTTGTAGGGGAATCTACGAGGCAGTGGGGGGGACAGACGACACAGGTTACGAATATGTCAGGTAGTGACATCACTGCAGTGAAGAAAAGTAAACAGGGAAAGGGGTACATAGCGCGATGGGAGAGGGTGGGAGTGACG
Organism: Catagonus wagneri; assembly: GCA_004024745.2. Classification (NCBI taxonomy): domain Eukaryota; kingdom Metazoa; phylum Chordata; class Mammalia; order Artiodactyla; family Tayassuidae; genus Catagonus; species Catagonus wagneri. The sequence goes on from PVHT021183693.1 coordinate 53,749,654, forward strand.
GAAGACTGCTCTAAACAGGTGACACTCGAGCAGAGACACGAAGGAAGGGTGGTGACCAGCCGTCCAGGGATCTGAGGACCTGCAGTATCTGGAGTGTTCCAGGCAGAGGGATCAGAAGGTATAAGTGCTGGCGGGGGGAGGGGGCCCGGCTCCAATGGGGAAGAGTTCGGGTAGGCAGGCTGGTCAGGTGGTGGAAGGATGTGGAAAGAAGAATGCTCCGCCCCACAAAAGTGTCCACACCCTAATTATCCTCAGAACCTGGAATGAGATTCTGCAGGTGGGATTAAGTTAAGGGCCACAAGACGGATGATCCCAGTGGGCACCATGTAATCACATGGGTCCTTAAGGGCAGAGACCTCGTCCCTCCGTGGTCAGAGGGACACGTGACTTTGGAAGAAGCATCAGAGAGAGATGCCACATTGATGGCTTTGAAGATGGGGGAAGGAGCCACAGGCCAAGGGATGCAGGCGGCCTCTAGAAGCTGGAAAAGATGAGGAAACAGTCTCTCCCCTAGAGCCTCCAGAAGGAGCACAGTCCTGCCAGTCCTTGATTTAAGTCCAGTGGAAAGCGTGACGTGCTTCTAACCTACAGACTGTAAGAGAATAAATGTGCATTGTGTGAAGCCACTAAGCCTGTGCTTATTGGTTACAGCAGCAGAAGGAAACTAAGATGAAGTCAGAGGACAGGCTCTGGGGCAGGTTCTGCAGGAGGCTCCTGGCAGCCACAGAGGGGACTTTGTTATGACCCGGAGACACGAGCCATGGGAATGTTTTGAGCTGAGCCCAGGCCTCCTCCCTGCGGCTGGGGGCCAGCACTGGTAACGGCCTCCGTGCCCACCTGCGTGCCAGGGCCGGCACCCACATTTCCTGAGGCCACAGGGCCCCGTGGAAAGTCAAGCAAGTGGCGTGAAATCAGAGCCAGCCTTCCCGGGGTGCAGGGGGACGATGGTGGGGAAACCAGGCGGCCAGGTCCCCTCCCAAAGGCAAGGACAAAGAAAGGGGCAGGCTGTTCCACGGGTGGAGGGCCTCTCTGCTCCTGGGCGGGATGGGGAGCTGGTATTAAACATGGCAAGACTCGCCAGCTCAGAGACTCCTCATGCATGTCACAGGGTTTGGCTTCGGCCTGTGGTTTTGATCCTGCAGGGGTCCTGGAGGACGTTCTCAAGGTTCGAGTGACACAGTGGAAGACACCCAAGTGGGAAGAGGAGGCTCCTGACCACTCTGTCTGGCTGAACAGCATCACAATCCCGCTGCTGAGAGCTCCTCAGGCCACGGCCCGCAAGGACTGCTCCCTGCGGCATTTCGGGTCCTCTCACCTCTGACCTTCCCCGAGCAGAAAGAGGGGGCACACCCCCAGCCGTCCCAGCGCTCCCTCTCCCATGCCGCTTTCAGCGTTGTCACTTCTAGAGCCTCTGCTCTTTAGAGGGGAAGTAGTTTCAGCTTCACTGACTCTAGGAGGAGAATCGCATTGATTCTCTGGGGAAGGCTGTTTTTTTTTGGGGGGTGCCCTTCTCCCCATCATCTATCTTCAACTTCTCATCAAGCATGGTCAGTGGCAGCCTCTCTTTTCTGGGACTAAATCTGGGCCTGTCGTTTGAGCCCTGAGCTCCATCAGCTCCGAGCTGGCTCCCGAGGCTCCAAGGAGCAAAGATGCTATTCAAGCCCCACCCTCCCTCCCCTCTTGGATGTTAAGAGGCATCGTCCTTATGCAGATTTTCAGTGGACACCAGAAGGCAGGGAGAAAGACACGCTGTTGGAATGGGCGTTTGGCATAAGCTGAGACTCAGCAGGCTGGCTCCACAAAGCAGAGGGCAGATCTCTTTAGAGGGTCTAAGACAGCTGTGCTATTTCCCTCGATAATGCCATGTCCCCTCCTCGGTCAGCTGTCCTCGGAGGCAGCCCCGTACTGGGGTGGACTGAGAAGAGGATGTGGCCTGGCCTGACACTTTCCTATTTGAGGCCTTGATTCCAAGCCCTCTGATGTTCCTGAATCATGTCAGATGGATGGGAGCTGGTCCCTGGCAGGACATCTCGCCCAGAGCAAAGGAGGCTCGGGGCCATTTCTAGCTGTGCTGCTCCCTTATTCTTCAAAGAAAAGGAAAAGGTGGGGGGTGGAGAGAGTGTGGACTGAACGCCACCTACATCTCTCTCTTCCTGAAACTGTCCTGGGAGGGCTCCCAGGTGATCAGTAACTATTGAGCCCATCCTAATATAGGCAGGTAAGTGGAAGAAATTCAGTTAAAAAGATAATGAAGTGATTGTCATTAAGTTTCCCGTTGTCCTTCTCATCTCAGAATTGAGGAAGGACCCATCCAGGCCCACCCCAACACTCAGCACACCCCTCCGTCACCCAGGTCAGCCCATCTCTGCGGCATGGTCTGACTGTTGCCTTCAAGGACCAAGGTTAGTCAGTGAAGAGAATAGGGCACGGAGAGGTACGAACTAGGGAATAGCTTGAATGTTCAGCTCAAATACATCATAGATGATGTCCACCCTCTGGAGAGGAGGCCAAAGAAGGTTAGAAGAGAGGAGCAAACCATTATTTCTTGGGAAATCATAGAGCCAAGTGGCCCTTGTCTTGGCAGACGGCAGAAAGGGCCCAGCGAGGGCAGGGGTGGAAACCGAGGGAGCGGGAGGGTGCAGATGAGAGACGATGGCTGGGCCTTTTCAAAACCCATGGATGGGTACTAGGAACAGAACCTTGACCCCCTGGAGCAGCCCTGGGGAGGATTCCACCTGGAAATACCCTAGAGGCACTCCTAGAGCGGTACCACAACCGGGACAAAGACAGGCAGGGAAATTAATAGCAACTGACTGCCTCCAGGGTGGTACTAAGCTGGAAGTCTAATTCAAGGGAAGTGGGCACCATTGCCCATTTGATATACAAGATACTTAAAATATTTTTTCTTTTTTTCTTTTTTTGGCCAGACTCATGGAATATGGAAATTCCTGGGGCCAGGAGTCAAATCCGAGCCACACCTGAGACCTAGGCCACAGTTGCGGCAACACCAGATCCTTGACCTGCTGTGGTGGGCAGGGGATCAAACCCACAGTGCCACAGAGACAACACCAGGTCCTTAACCGACTGCACCACAGTGGGAACTCCGAGATACTTAAAGTCTTGTCCAAGGTTGTCTACTAGTCAGTGGCTTAGGCAGGATTCAGACCCAGGTCTTCTAAGCACCCCAAGCCGCATAGTTACTCCACACCTCTCATCATCGCATTGTATGGCTACTACACACGCACATAAAGTCCCGTGCATCACAGGGTCATTTCTGTTTTACTCTAAACAATTAGCCTGTGCCCATAAAAAAGACCAATCCCAGAGTTTGAAAGCACTTTTACTCAGCATTGCCACCTCTGAGTCTCCCAGTAACTCTGAGACATGAGTATTTTTATCTGCTTCCCTTGCAGATGCAGAAACCAAGATTAACTGACTTTCTACTCATTCCACAGCCTCTCTTTTTTCTTTTTGTCTTTTTAGGGCCACACCGCTGCTTATGGAGGTTCCCAAGCGAGGGGTTGAATCGGAGCGGTAGCCGCCAGCCTACACCACAGCCACAGCAATGCAGGATCTGAGCCACATCTTTGACCTACATCACAGCTCATGGGAACGCTGGATCCTTAACCCACTGAGCGAGACCAGGGATCGAACCTGCATCCTCATGGATGCTAGTCAGATTGGTTTCTACCGAGCCCCGGTGGGAACTCCTCACACCCTGTCTTTTTTCTGGCCCATTTGACTCCCTGGGTACCAAACCCTCCTCTGTTTTCACCAAGATTTGTAAGAACACTTCTAAGAAAAAGGCTGATTGCAACATATTAGATTGAACCATTTGAAATTGTTGATTTTCAACCAGTTTTGACTACAGAAGTGGCAATTTCATGTGGTTCAACCTAATATAGTGGACTTCAAAATGAAGATATTTATGCCGTGCTTAGATGGATAAGACACTTAGGTTAATCACTTTAGGTTACTAAGGGTATTTGCCTGGTGTGGAAAGAAAAAAGCAGATTTTTTTTAGAGCTGGAAGGGATCCTAGAGTAAATCAGGAAGATGTGAATGAAAGGTTATAAAAATGCTATTTTATTTTATTTTTTTGTCCTTTTTTAGGGCTGCACCTGCGGCATATGGAAGTTTCCAGGCTAAGGGTTAAATCAGAGCTGTAGCCGCCAGCCTACACCACAGCCATAACCACGCAGGATCTGAGCTGTGTCTGTGACCTACACCACAGCTCAGGACAATGCTGGATCTTTAACCCACTGAGCGAGGCCAGGGATTGAACCTGCATCTTCCTATATACTAGCCAGGTTCATTAACCACTGAGCCATGACGGGAACTCCAAAAATGCTATTTAGAACAAGTAAAAATATGAATCACAGTGGGAATAACCAGGGACAAAGACCAGCCCATAGAGAGCCTCAGAGTGCAAGGCAGTCCCCACTACATCCTGAGCCCAAAGGAAAGCAGATGAGATCAGAGGCGTGTGGGTGAGAGACCAGGGTCACCGGTATGCAGGGATGTGCAGTATGGGGTTTCCTTTAAAAATGTGATCCAACAAGCCCACTCCTGGGTATATATCTGGAAAAGACGAAAACTCTAATTCGAGAAGATACATGCCCCCCCAGTGTTCGGAGCAGCACTAGTTACAATAACCAACACCCAGAAGCAACCTTAATGTCCACGAGCAGATAAATAACGAAGACGTGGTACATATACACAATGGCTTATTACTCAGCCATAAAAAGGAATGAAATGATGTCATTGGTAACAACATGGATGGACCTAGAGATTATCACACAAACTGAAGTCAAAGACAAAGATCATATGATATCAACTGTATGCAGAATCTAAAAAAAGAAAAATCCAAATGAACTTATTTACAAAACAGAAATAGACTCACAATCAGAAAACAAACTTCGGGTTACCAAGGACCTACTGAATTAGCACAGAGAACTATATTCAGTCTCTTGTAATAACATATAATGAAAAGAATCTGGAAAAGTACACACATATGTAAGTGAATCACTTTGCGGTATGCCTGAAACTAACACAATATTGCAAATCAACTATACTCAATAAAAAAAAATGCACACAAATAACCACCCTAAAATTAGGATTGTTAAATTTAATCCAAAATGTTTTGTTCTGCACGAAGGAAATAAAAGATATACAGAGAAATCGCTAGGTTCTTATTAAATGGTCCCTTAGGAAAGAGGAGCCTTTCATTTTATGTACAAATCAAATTACTTTGTTCTAGATAAAGACCAGAAGGAGATGGAAAGTGAGAGCTGGGACTGATGGTTTCAAGTGGGGGGCTGGGGAGGGGAGCACGGGAGGAGGGATGGGTAGGAAGGATCAGTACAGAGCGAGAGGAATTTTCTAACCTTTAGAACTGCGCTAAAATGCAACAGGCTTCCTCTGGAAGTAATAAGCACCCCACCACTGGGAGTGAGCAAGGACTGCTTGGCTGACACCCAACAGAGACATTTTAAGACGGAGTCCTACATTAGGGGAGAGAGTGAACCAGAACACTTTTCAACTCTCAGATCCCAGAAAATTCAATGTTCTGAAGTGAAATGAAATCTAATCAATTTTATTCAATTATAGAAAGAGAAAGCTTTAATTCTAACCTTTTATAATTCTGAAAAATGACTAGGAGCTCCTTTTAGAGTCTCCACAAATATATCTCCATCTATCTTAAAACACATTTTCCTCCAGGAAGTATCAGCACTCAATCACATTTCTCATTCAAAGGCATAATTTTGGGGTTTTAGTGATTCTTAATCCAACAGCGATTTTTAAAAGCAAACTTACCACTGTTCTTCATTGCAAACATGCTATATTCAGTTATTACTTTTTTCTGCCTGTGTCTATGGCATGTGGAAGTTGCTGGGCCAGGGACTGAACCCAGGCCACATCTGTAACCCGAGCCACAGCAGTGACAACTCTGAGTTCTTAACCACTAGGCCACCAGGGAATTCCTTAGCTGTGTTATCCTTAACTAAAATTGTGTAGAGGACCATAGAGATCTACTCCCATCCTCGCTCATCACACTTCCACGCATAATTTTGTTCTCTGAAGGGGCGAGTTCTGAATTTCAAAGGATATGCACATTCTTCCCATCCTCCCAGCCGCTGGCAACCACCGGTCCATTTTCCGTCTGCGAATCTGGCGGCTGTAGTTCCCTCACAGAGTGGAATCATTCAATATCTGTCCTTTTGTGCTGGGCTTATTTCGCTTCGCATGTCTTCCAAGTTCATCCATGTTGTAGCATGGGTCAGATTCTCCTTCCTTTTTAAGACTAAATAATAGCCCACTGTACGTGTATACCACATTTTGTTTACCCATTCCTTGGTTGATGGACATTTGGTTTATTTCTGCCTTTGGTTGACGGACACTTGGGTTACTTCTACCTTTGCTATGAACATGCTTCTACCTTTGCTGTGCAAATATATCTTTGAGTCCCTGCTTTCGATTCTTTGGGGTATACACCCAGTAGTGGAATTGTTGGATCATACGGTATGATCTATGTTTAAGTTTTTTGAGGGGCCTCATACTGTTTTCCACAGCAGTTCACCATTCTACTTTTCCACCATCAGGGCACAAGAATTTCCAATGTCTCCACATCCTCACCCACACCTGTTACTTTCTGTAGTCTGTGAAAAAAATAACAGCCTTCCTGATGGCTATAAAGTGGCTTCTCATTGCAGTTCTGATCTGCAGTTCCCTCATGATCAGGGATGCTGCCTGTCTTTCCACGGGCTCAGTGGCCATTTGTGTATCTTCCTTGGAGAAATGTCTATTCAGGTCCTTTGTCTGTTTGATTTTATTTTGTGGCTGCACCCATGACATATGGAAGTTCCCAGGCCAGGGACTGAATCTGAGCCGCAGCTGCAACCTATGCCACAGCTGCAGCAATGCTGGATCCTTAAGTCACTGCGCTGGGCTGGGGATGGAACCCATACTTCCTTGACAACCAGAGCAGCTGCAGTTGGATTTTATTATTATTTTTTTGCCTTTTTGTCCTTTTAGGGTCGCACCTGTGGCATATGGAGGTTCCCAGGCTAGGGGTTGAATTAGAGCTGTAGCCACCGGCCTTTGCCACAGCCACAGCAATGCGGGATCCGAGCTGCGTCTGCAACCTACACCACCGCTCACGACAACCCCAGATCCTTAACCCACTGAGCAAGGCCAGGGATCGAACCCGCAACCTCATGGTTCCCAGTCAGATTCGTTAACCACTGAGTCACGACGGGAACTCCATCAATATTTCTTAAAGTCCCCTCCAGGTGGTTCTAAGATGCACCCAGAATTGAAACCACCGCCACAGAGTCTTTGTCCCCTTGGGAAGCGCTGTCTCACCACTTACTGTTGAGAAAGAGAGACGGGATTAGGAGGAGGAATGACTGGGTCCCACAGGGCCCAATCCCTGGGTGGACGCTCTACCATGTCGTGGGGGGGGGGCAGTAAAGTGACAGGAAAGGCAAGCCTCCCTACTTCGTCACACAGCCCCATCATCAGTCCCGCCACAGGTATATCAAGAAGAAACAAGCAACCACTGTCTCCTGAGAAGGCACGGGGGCGGGGGTGGGGAGGGCGGGCGGAGACCCGAGAAGGGCCCGCAGCCCTATCAATCGATCAATCGGAAGCCCCACAGGCCGAGTGCGTGAGGCAGAGCACCGGGCAAGGAGGTGGGAGCCCTGGCTCTCCTCCAGCTCTGCCACCAAGTCCCCCTGCGGCTTCAGGGAGGTCGCCTTGCTTTCCTGCGCCTGAAGGTGCCCCTGCAAGAGAGGAAACTGGCTAGTGCAATGGTTCTCAGCCCTGCTGCCCCTTGCGTTCACCCGAGGAACATTTAAAACCCACTGACCCTGAGGCCCACTCTGGAAATTGACCCTCCTTGGCCTAGGTGGGGCCTGGGCCCTGTCATTTGGTCAAGCTTCCAGGTGATTCTAGGCAGCAGGGTTGAGAGCCCCAGTCTAGTGGTGCTGACATTGCAGGGTTCTTCTGCCTCTGTTTCTGGGGGTGGCAGTCGTGACCTGAGCCCTCAGCACATCACACAGACACTTCCCTGCTTCTTGCGGCTCAAAGGAGTGCTGGCCTGATGCTCTCTCGAAGGTTAAGAGGACCAGGTGCCTTCTGAGGATCGAAGAAGACACGGATTCTGACCTCCAGTGACACCGGAGAGGCCCTGTCCTGTTCCACTGCTGCCAGAAGGACGTCTCATTCTCAGTCCCATCGGGCATAACTTGGAAGGTGAAGTGCCCGCTGGGGACAATCCCTCTGAGGGAGGAGAAGGCCAGGGGGCTCACAGGCCGCCAGCTGGATGGGAGAAGGAATAGCTTATTGAATCTCTGCTAAGAGGCCAACGCTCCAGGCCGGCCTGGCGCGAGGCAGGGTTTTTCCTCAGCTGGGGCGTGTGCGTGAGCCTCCACCTCCAGAGGACGCCTTCCTAGGGCTGGAAGGACGCTCCGGGGAGAACAGAGACTTAAGCCTGACTGCTAGGAGTCGGGCACCTGTGTGTCCTGAGCCCACGCAGGTGAGAGCTCACAGGGGGCATCTGATGGGCTTATGCTGCCAGAGGGCAAAGAGCCTGCAAACAGGAGGAGCCAAGGCGGTGGGTGACAGGCACTGGGGTCGTGCTTGTAAGAAGCCATAAGAGCGGCAGAATTAGCTGGAAATTCCCTGACACCCTCAATGCTCTCCCTCTTGCCTGTTTTACAGGCTCATTCTCTGCTTCCATGTGCAGTTAACTCTCCACCAACGCTCCTCCCTCTGAAAACGCCTCCACCTCCCGCCTCCAGAGTGACCACAGATCACGCTGGCTCTACTTTCTGCATCTCTGTTGTAGGCTCTACTTTCTGCATCTCTGTTGTGGGCTCTACTTTCTGCATCTCTGTTGTGGGCTCTACTTTCTGCATCTCTGTTGTGGGCTCTACTTTCTGCATCTCTGTTGTGGGCTCTACTTTCTGCATCTCTGTTGTGGGCTCTACTTTCTGCATCTCTGTTGTGGGCTCTACTTTCTGCATCTCTGTTGTGGGTTCTACTTTCTGCATCTCTGTTGTGGGTCTGCTCCTGCCCAGCTGGACCCAGTGGGCCCCAGCTGGGGCGGGGCAGGGAGGGGATGCACCCAGTCAGGGACTAGGCAGGCCAGGCCAAGGGGCAAGAAGTTTCAAGCCTTCCTTTGAAGCCAAATCCTTCCTGATGGCCCACCTCACCCTTGGAGATGTATGACCGCTCAGCCCTTCCCAGCTCATAAACTGCTGCTTTGAGGTTTTGTCTCTGGAGGTGTGAGTTATTAGTTATCTTGCTTAATAATCTATGGTGAGTGATATAATAACTATAACTTAATGTGACAACTAAGATGGACTGAGCGCCAGGCACTGTTCTAAGTGCTTTGTATATATTATTTCATTTCACTCGCACAATTCTAACCGCTTTGTGCCCCCAGTTTCCCCCTGGTGAGATTTCAAACAGAACCAGACTCCCGAGATCCCCTGCTTTTCGCTTCCTTGGTATCATGAGCTCCTCTAGTGCTACCTCAAAGGGCTGAGGAGCTGCACCTGCATTTTGGAGTCCACACAACTTCCTGACACCATTACCTCTTAGTCTTCAGAAATAAGGCAGAGAAGTGGGTGTTGGAGGAAAGGAGCACAAGTGTGCGTGTGGAGGAGACTCCGGTTTTAGGGGCCACTCCCGATGGAAAAACCCCGAGAAGCCCATGGAAGGAGAAGGCAGCATCAATAATGCAATCTGCTAGCGCCACCTTGTGGAGAAGAGGAGGAAGTCAGGCTTTGGAGATGGACAGGACGGAATTCCAGAAACATTTCACGATTTAATTACTCCGTGGGATCAATAGGTCTCTGTGCTGACGCTTGTCCCTACTCCCCGGAGGAACCAGACCCCTCCCATCTTCCCATTCCATAAATACCCAGCACGGGTGTGCGCGGAAACCCTGATGTAAATTGACCAGTTACAAAAAGAAGCTCAGAACTCTTCAACGTAAAACGAATGACTTCAAGGCCCCAGCCAGCCTCGACTCTGAAGTCAGCGGCTGTCATACTTGAGTGTGCACTGGTATCCTCTGGGGACTTGCGGCCCCTACCCCAGCATTTCTGATCCAGGAGGTCTGGAGTGGGGTCTGAGAATTTGCATTTTTAAAGTTCCCAGGGGATGCTGAGGCTGACAGTCCAGAGACACCTCTTTTTTTTTGTCTTTTTGCCCCCCCCCTTTTTTTTTTAATCTAGAGCCGCATCCATGGCATATGGAGGGTCCCAGGCTAGGGGTCTAACAGGAGCTGTAGCCGCCGGCCTACGCCACAGCCACAGCAACGCGGGATCCGAGCCGCGTCTGCAACCTACACCACAGCTCACGCAACGCCGGATCCTTAACCCACTGAGCAAGGTCAGGCATCGAACCTGCAACCTCATGGTTCTTAGTCGGATTCGTTAACCACTGAGCCACGAAGGGAATGCCCAGAGACACCTCTTAAGAGGTCAGAGAATCACTGTTTTCAGTAGTTCAGTCTCCCCAGTGTGAGGAAAAAGCAAACAAAACAAGCATATGGAAGGAACACAGTGCTTATGTAAAACAGGAGCCATGGCTCCAGCAATGTTTCCGCCAAAGGCACCTGAAGGAGTGTCTCAGAGCCCCGCAGGGCTGAGGGGAGGCTCAAACCTGACTCGGTTGTGCTTTGTGCTGCCCCCTGGGGTTTGCTGGGTCCTCTGTGAGGCATGAGCACCCTGGTGGGGGCTGGGGACCACGAAGCCTGCAGTAGCCGTGCAGGGGGCGGGGCTTAGCAGAGAAAGGAGGAGTCTAGGCTTTTGGCCATGAGCAGAAGAGGACCTTTCTGGATGTTGGGTGATTCAATGGCTGAGATAGAAGAGATTTTAGGTGTCATCTAAGTCAATCTTCGTTTTTAAGATGAAACTTACTCAGCAAGGTTAAATGACTTTTCTGAAGTCATACAGCGATTCCATGGCTTTTTTTTTGGCCTTTTTTTAGGGCCGTCCCCGCAGCATATGGAAGCTCCCACGCTAGGGGTCGAATTGGAGCTGCAGCTGCTGCCTACGCCACAGCCACAGCAACGCCAGATCCGAGCTGTGTCTGCAACCTACACACCACAGCTCACAGTAACCCATACCCCTGACCCACCAAGCGAGTCCAGGGATCGAACCCGTGACCTCATGGCTCCTAGTCGGATTCGTTTCCCGGACACTAGGGGAACTCCTCCACAGCTCTTTTCTCTTTAAGCCCCCAGCCCGCTCTCTTCACAAGTAGGTCCCAGAGAAATCCCACAAGGTCAACACAGCTTCCTGAGACGGATGAGTGCCACGCTGCGCTTTAGTGAGAGCGGCCAGCGCCCCAGAGGCCTCTGTCAACCCCATCCCCCAAGTCCCCCTACCTTTCACCAAGGGGAAGAAGCAGTCCATCTCCACGCTGCTTCGGGAGTGGGAGATGCACAGGGCGCTGCTGGGGACCAGGCCCTCCTGGGGGGGGCTCCGCTCCGTTGTGCGGACCAGACACCAGCCTGGCCTCTCGCTCGGCCGCTCCAGCAGCTCCACGGTCTGTCCCACTTGGATGCTCAGCTCGCTGCTGTGGCCCGCGTTGAAGTCCTGGAGGACCACGGTCAACTCGCAGCCGCCAGAGAGCTTGGGGGTGCGGTGGGTTCAGAGTAAAAGAGGACGTGGAGGAGGGAGGCGGGGGGGTTGGAGGGAGGGGGCAGAGTGAGCATGAGAGCAGAGGAGAGGAGGAAAATAGAAAAGATGGGGTTTAGGGTGCAGAGAAGGCAGAAAAGGGAAAGGGAGTTGGGAACAGGAAAGAGAACAGGAAAAAACAAGAAATTAACAAAGTTCATTCAATCACTCAGCCTTCCTAGCTGCAGTAACAATCCGCAGCTTGCCCAGAATTTGCTTCCAATTCCTTCTGGTTTGGCTGGGGTTCTTTTCCTTCCTTCTTTCTTTCTTTTTTTTTTTTCTTTTGTCTTTTTAGGGATGCATCCGTGGCATATGGAACTTCCCGGGCTAGGGACTGAATCAGAGCTGCAGCTGAGGGCTATGCCACAGCCACAGCAATGCCAGATTCAAGCCATAACTACGACCCACACCACGGACTACAGCAACGCCAGATCCTTAACCCACTGAGCAAGGCCAGGGATTGAACCTGCATCCTCATGGATACTAGTTGGGTTCTAAACCCGCTGAGCCACAGTGGGAACTCCCTTTCCCTGATTTCTTCACCAGGGAATTTCTTCTTCCAGCTAATTGTTTCCTGCAACCCTTTCCTCAAGATGTCCCTTTACTTCTTCCAAGGGCTCTGCCTCGTGTCCCGTGCCTGCCTGCTTTGCCATCCCTCAGACGCTTCTGGGCATCACTGCTAACTCTCTCACTCTCACTCGATTCCACCTGGGGTTGGGATTAATGAAAAAGGCCACCTCCCTCCCTTCTGGCCCCTGCAACCTTCCCCGCCCTCACCCCTGGCTGGAGCCACTAGCATAAAACGGAGGCACTAGGGACATGAAAAAAGAACAAGTCCTCAACTCAAAGGCAGAAGCAGAAGACCGTTAATCTGGAAGGGGAATAGCATTGCTTCCTGCTGGATCAGCCACTGGGGACCAGGAAGAAGAACAGGAAGAGGGCAAGGGAAGAAGGGGCGTGTCTTTCTTAGGAACTGTCCTTAGGGCTCCAGCCTGTCCTCCTCTAGACCTGGCGCGGCTCCTGGGGCAGAACCAATAAGACCAGGCAGAGAGACCCCGAGACAGGAGCACGCTCTGCTGGCGGAAGCTGAGACTTGCCCTCTCACCACGAGACACCCTTAGTTATTCCTTTCTCTTCTAGAACTCAGCACAAAGCCTCCTTCTTGGAAGAGCTGCTACACTTAGGGACAAGGTGAGGAGGGAAGGGAAGGGAGGCCCAGGGGCCGGCTCAGCAGCCTGTTCTCCAAGGCGGGGGGAACCCCCTCCTCCCTCCAGGGAGCTCGCCTTCAGGGAGCTCGCCTTCAGGCTGCACCTGCTGGGCTAAGCCTTCAGGGCTGCACTGTCTGTGCCACAGCACCGCACTGCTGCACCCGTCCAGACATGTTGGTAGCTATTTCACACACATTCTGGGAGGCCTCTGCTGAGCGGTACGCACAGGGGACATCACGGTGAGTGGGGGGACAATACACCCGGGATCAAGAGCTCAGCACTCAGGGCTGTGAGGATTCCCTATTAGAGGAACTTGCTTTTTTTTTTGACTTTTTGCCTTATCTAGGGCCGCACCTGCGGCATATGGAGGTTCCCAGGCTAGGGGTCTAATCGGAGCTGTAGCCACTGGCCTGCGCCGCAGCCACAGCAACGCAGGATACGAGCCGCGTCTGCAACCTACACCACAGCTCACGGCAACGCCGGATCGTTAACCCACTGAGCAAGGGCAGGGATCGAACCTGCAACCTCATGGTTCCTAGTCGGATTCGTTAATCACTGTGCCACGATAGGAAGTCCTGGGAGTAACCCTTTTATTATAGGAAATGCGCATTCCCCACAGACTTTGTTTACCACAGGAAATGCCAATCTCTAGCCCATTCCTCAAATGATAAAAAAGTAATGAGAGGAATGGTGACTTAATTAAGGGAAGAAAAGGACAAAGAAACCATGAAACTGACAGGACATTTCTAACCCTAAAACCCCTGTTGGACAAGGACTGATATAGGTAATTGAGTGAGGCCAATGGACCCCACGATGGTGCCCTTCCCCACCTTAAAGAGATTAAAAAAACCCCATAGGACAATAGAGAAGAGGGCTCTTCTCCCCCTTCCCAGCAGCCCTGGGAGCTATTTGCTTTTCTTTGATAAAGACTTGGCTTGTTTGCTGCCTGTGCGTTCATGGAGTTCACTCCTTGACTGCCGGTGAACAAGAACCCGGATTCTGGTATCATCTTTCCGGTATCACAGTGGGCTTGAAAAGGTTAACCTGATGCATCAGACTGACGGTTGCAATACACATCATCACCAACTACAGAGCACGGAGCCCACCCTAAGCACTTTTCTACAGTGGACGCGATACTGCCGTCTGGGTCAGATCATGAAGAGAAACTGTAGAGCCGAAGGTGGGAGATGGAAAGAGACAGAAGGAATAAACACGCTTGTGGTTCATTATTCCCATTGAACTTTCCTGGTCTCTTGAAGTGCACAGGCCCCACTGCTCCTCTTTCCCAGGTCTGTCTCCCCCAAATGTCATCTAGAGAAGGATGCTGTGGATGGGAGCGCCTCAAGTCTGAAGAGTGCTTTTCGAGTGTGCAAAGTACCTTCCCATCAATTATCTGCTCCATCTTCATAACAACCAGGGGTTATTACCATCCCTGGCTCATAGATGAAGACACCGGAGCTCAGAAATTTTAGGATCAGTGGTTGGAACATCAAGTATGTGTAAAAGTCGCCTGGGGGTTATCAAAAATGCAGGTGGCCTCTTGAGCTCTTCCCTCACTACAGCCCCCACACAGATTATGATTCAGGAGGTCTGGGTTAGGGTTCAGAAATGCTTTTTTTTTTTTTTTTTTGGCTTTTTAGGGCCGCACCCATGGTATATGGAAGTTCCCAGGCTAGGGGTCGAATTGGAGCTACAGCTGCCAGCCTACTCCACAGCCACAGCCACAGCCACAGCAACACAGGGTTGAGCCACATCTGTGACCTACACCACAGCTCATGGCAACGCTGCATCCCTGATCCACTGAGCGAGGCCAGGGATCGAACCTGCATCCTCATGGATGCTAGTCAGATTTGTTTCTGCTGTGCCACAATGGAAACTCCCAAGAAATGCATATTTTTAACAAGGAAGCTCCTCTACCTCTAAACTCACAATTTTGAAAAGGGGGTCCCTGGCTGACTATTTAGGAAACAGTGACTAGACGGTTTTCCACAGTCTCTCAGTCGGGCTTAAACCCAGACCTCGACAGCAAATCCCACATGCCAGAGGGCAAATGAAGCACATATACTTAGGTATACTTGTGGCTGGAAGGGGCGGGAGGCAGGTGGAGAGAAGAAGTCAGTGGTCTGAGCTATTGGGCCTCTCGGGGTTTGCTTGGCTTACATTAGGTCTCTTAAACTTTTGGGGTTGAGATTTATATCTTGACCAGTCTATACTACATGGGAATGACTATATCACCGACACACACATTTCACCCTAAGAGTCTATTTGATTTTTTTTTTTTTTCTCAGTTACCTGTGGCATCCCACTAAATTGATTCCACTTTCCACTAAGGGATCATCTGCAGGATGCTAGGCTAGGTGACCAGGAAATTTCCTTAACTCTGAGAAGTTCTGTCGCTGAGCTGCTATGCCTCTATGGAGGGTGAAATGTATGCTAGGATCAAGGGTACATAGGGCCGAAATGTAACTTGTCCCCTTTTTGGGGAGGGGTGTGGCCTCTGCAGACTTTGAGGCAAAACACAGGGGGGCCTGAGGCTCGGCTGCAAACAGTCCAGCAGGTCACCAGACACAAGGCCCACTGCCCTTTAGGATGAGTTACAGCCAGACTCACCACGGGCAGGTGGTGGGGGGGCCAAGGTGGGGGCAGGAGAGAATAGAGCCAGGCTGTGTGCTTCTTCAGTTCAAAGATCCGGTTCCTGGAGAGAAGCCCAGAAACACCACTAGGTGGCGCTGTTTGCCTCCCGCAGGCTGCCCAGTCCAGAGACGCGGTAGGAAGCGGAAGGTGACGGATGGGCGTTTCTGCAGTACTCAAGCTCTAATCCAGCCAAACCCATTATGGGTCAAATATGGGATGGATGTTCTCGTTCCCCTCGAAACCCTGCCCGCTCTTCCCCCTGCTGCCAGGCTGTCTTATCTCATCCTGACCCTCTTTCACCTGCAAGCTTCCCTCTGAAGTCACCCCGTGTAGCCCTAACAGCAGGCAGCTTGCTGACTTTTCTGGCACATCAGATGTCCTGTTCCCCACTGAGCCGAGTTATGCTCGTCCTCAAGGAAGACAAAGCTATTTCAGATTCTTCTCGCTGTGTGTACATGCATAACAGAATCACTTTGTTGCACAGCATAAATTATCACAAAATTATAAATCAACTATGCTTCAATAAAACTTTAAAGAACGAAAAAAAGGAAGACATATGTCCACAAAAAGAGACTTATACAAGAGCTCTTTTATCATCATAATACCTTTTTTTTTTTTTTTTTTTTGCTTTTTAAGGGCTGCGCCTATGACATATGGAAGTTCCCAGCTGCCAGCCTATGCCACAGCCACAGCAATGTGGGACCTAAGTTGCATCTGCGACCTAGACCACAGCTCATGGCAACATGGGATCCTTAACCCACTGAGCAGGGCCAGGGATCAAACCCGCATCCTCATGGTTAATAGTCGGGTTCGTTACTGCTGAGCCACAACAGGAACTCTAGTAATCCCAACTTTGAAACACTGATTTGAATATTTGGATGGATGAGGTAAGCTAGGACATTTAAACCTTCACTCAAAAATAAACACTCATTTATTGAAAACCAGCTGTTGCAGAGACTCAAAGAGTTCTACCCTGACCTAGCCAAGACAGTTTTGAAGGTACACTGAGCTCTAATCTCAACGTAAGTTTTATATTACAAAGATTTTCCAAATTCATAACTGAAGGTCCCTTTTAGTCGGGCTCATATGTGTTCATTTTCTAAATTTATTTCACTATCCAGGGATATAAAAAGGAAGAAAATACATTCCTTGGGGGAACAAAAGCACATAAGAAAATAATAACCATAAAAGGTAAAGGAAATGGTTAACAAGAACAAAGAGACAAAGCTATGATTAGGTCCTCTCCTTAAACAGATCTCAAGAGAAAAGCCTGCCTTGCTGTGTAGATCCTTTTTACTGACAGAAACATAAAAACTTGACTTTTCTCTCTGTTGGCAGGGTCCCTGTTTCTCTAAAATGACCCCTCAGTAGCCTATTTTTTTGGTCTTTTCATGATGTACGTTGGGTCTCTTCTACCGGGCTATTGGTTATCCTCTTAATGAACAACATTCTCATTTGATGGGCGTTCTTAGCCCCATTTCCCACCACCACAGAGGTCAGAGGTGACCTGATGGACACCAGGAAGGGTGACCATACCCTGTTCTATACTCCAAAGCCACATCATAGTTTGACTGTGTATTTTTAAACTCTCTGCAATGGATGCTCAACCTCCAAACTGGTACTCTGATCCTGCCCCAGATTCTAAGACCAAACTTATTCCTGCTGGAGAAACGTTGGGAGCCTTGAGCTGATAGTCCAGGCTCAGCATGAGCTCAGGTGTGTCAGAGTCTTCTCCGACCTTGAACCCCAGTTTCTGTAATCTCTCACCTTTCTCCCTTCACAGTGTCCCCCACTCCAGGAGCCAGGTGCAGTCTGGCCATGGCGTGAGTCTCTGGGTGAGGCCTGCTAAACGTCTGGGATGCTAACTGCCTCCTGGATCTCTGCCACTGTCCCGGGGCCAGTGTCTGATCCTTACGCCTCCCTTTGCAGTCTCCTCCTTTCCGTGTACAGCCGTTCTCGGAGGAGCTGTTCCCCTCCTGCCAGCCCCTGGCGGGGTTTCATCCTCCATCCTCTGTGATGCTTCCTCGGGCCTCACATTCCCTCTGCTCCTCTGTGACCGCCGTGTAGCTTCCTTTCCAGCATATGTCGCTACATGCCAGAGGAGACTTCAGAACCGCCCTTGGTTCTTGCTCATATTCACCAGAAACTATTGCTTTCACTTCTGTCCATTTTTGTTTGGTTACCACTTGGAGATTAACCGAATCTCCTTCTTGCATACACACTGTAAACCAGATTACTCCATGAGCTTTCCCACGTCACAGAACATGATTACTCCCTGCGGGGTTGCCAGTGACATTCAGAAATGTAGGACTGCACCCCACCCAGCATTCCACTGTGGTCACTTCAGGGCCTCTGCTTGTGCGTGTTCTGCTGACCCGATTCTCCCAGGCAGCATCGCCTGGTGGTAAGGGCAGGGGCTCTGCAGCCCCTCACCAGCGGTGGGGCCAGGGGCAAGTTACTGAACATCTTGGCCTCAGTTTGCTCATCTGTACACTGGGGGTAATCACCGACTTTATAGGTTGCTATAAAGATCAAATGAGACAAGACTTTTTAAAGTGTTAAATGAGATAATACTTTAAAAACTACTTTTAAAGCATTTAGGACACTGCCTTGAGCAGAGTTAGCTTTGCAAATGTTGGTTTAAAAATAAATTCCAGCAGTATTAATTAATTATTATTATTTAAATTTGAAGGGAACGTTGGAGTAGAGAAGAAATAGAAAACAGAAATCAATTTGATTACATATTTGTCTGGGAATAGAGTGTACCAGATGTATATAGGTCTGTAAATTGTTATGTAATGATTACGTAATGAATTATCACATTATTACATCATGCATTATTACATAAATGAATACTTTTTTCCCTTTAAAAAAATCTTAGTGGAGTCTTGCCCTGACCAACTAGAAGAACTGGTCCCAACTCTCTAGGGAATGTGGACAGCTTTAAGGGTTCTCCAAGTCAGCACATGTTTTTTCTATTAAAAACAGGGGGGGAGGACCCCAGAGCCATTTATGGAAAATAAAGACTCTCTCCTGACTTTGTTTGTTTTTTGTTTTTTTGTTTGCTTTTTAGGGCTGCACCCGCGGCATATGGAGGTTCCCAGACTAGGGGTCTAATCAGAGCTGTTGCCACCAGCCCACACCACAGCCGCAGCTACAATGGATCTGAGCTGCGTCCTTGACCTACACCACAGTTCACAGCTGGATCCTTAACCCACTGAGTGAGGCCAGGGATTGCACCTGCGTCCTCCTGGATGCCAGTCAGATTCGTTTCCGCTGAGCCACCACGGCAGCTCCCTGCCCTTTCATTCTGCCTTGCTCTCCATGAACCCTCCGTCTGAAGAAGCTCTCCTTCCCCGTGAGTCTAATGAGCACAACGCCTGCCACCCCAGCCCGCTGATGACCGTGGACGTCCGTTTCCTGCACGGCTTTGCCAAGCGCTTGGCTCTGATGCTCTGACAGATAAGGAATCATGTGCCCATCAAATAAGTCAGACTTCCCGCTCTCCTGGCTGCCTGCCCTCCAACTCCCTCCATCAGATCCTTCATCAATGCTCAGGCAGTGCCAGGCTGGACTTAATCTGCATGTCAACAGCAACTCAGGAGGCAAAGCTGGCCTAGAAAATGTGAAGCTGGAAGGTGTCTACTTGGTATGGTTTAAAGGACACTGGGAAGCCCGCTACCTCCTATTCAAAACTGCCCTTCTCCCCCCCAATGCCCCCATAACTGCCACCAATGACTGCAGCCCACCATCAGAGATTCATTTCATTTCATTAAGTCATGTTCCTGACTGTAAGACACCTCAAAGCGGAGTATGCTTATGATTCCCTTCCAAGCAGAAAGACGGAAGCATCATATAGGTGACAGACCGCTGTACTCCTATGACTTTCAGCATGAAAAGGTTCACAACGATATTTTTTTACTGAGGGAAAAACTTCGAAGCCCCTAAAACCAGAATATAGAAATCTAACAGGAAGGAAACGGTTATATAATTAGGATACATCCACTAGGTGATTGCTTAATTATGCAGCCACGAGAGAGTTACGAAGCTTTATAATCATTTACAGAGTGCTGATCGCATTCAGAGGGGGGGGGGAAGGGGACAGGATATAAAGTTGCCTTTATAACTGTGTGAAGAGCATAATCAACAGCTTAACTGACTCTATTCAGAGGAAACGAACAGGAAGGAAATGCGCAAAATGTTAAGACTGGGGGAGCTCCCATGGTGGCTCTGTGGTTAACGAGTCCGACTAGGAACCATGAGGTTGCGGGTTCGATCCCTGGCCTTGCTCAGTGGGTTAAGGATCTGGCATTGCCGTGAGCTGTGGTGTAGGTCGCAGACACGGCTTGAATCTGGCGTTGTTGTGGCTGTGGTGTAGGCCGGCGGCTACAGCTCCGATTAGACCCCTAGCCTGGGAACCTCCATATGCCGGGGGTGCGGCCCTAGAAAAAGGCAAAAAGACGACAAAAAATGTTAAGGTTGGCTTTGTTGGGTGGGGAATCTGGGTAATTTCCCCCTCCCCTTGCTAATTTCCACTACTGCCCATTATTCTCTACCTGAGTTATTTTATAATGAAAGTAACAAAGACAACCACCACAACAACTTGTTATAAAACAAGTCAACAATGTAACGGGGGGCGGGAAATGCAAATATTCTAAGGAGGCATAATACTTTCAGGAAAAAAGGGGATGGTGGGTGGATGGATAGTTCCCAGTTTTGCTCCAAGATTACCGTGTAAGCTTTGGGAAAGTGGAAAGCTGCTGCTGAGGCCTCAGTGTAGAGGCCTCAGGATCTGTCCTTGTCAACCTCTGTCCCCACACTGCTGTGAAACCCAGACGAGCTCCCCTGAAACCGGGTCCATTTACTGGAGTTGAGGGCTCTGTTTTTATCTTTTTAATTTTTAACTTTTTTTTGGCCTGTAGCATACAGTGGCTTAATGTTGGATCTCAGTTCCCAGATCAGGGATTGAACTCAGCCTGCAGTGGTCAAAGTGCGGAATCCTAATCACTAGACCATCAGGGAACTCCTCGCTGCTTTTTCTGTTAACTTTTTTGCTGTTGCTGTTTCTTTAGGGCTGCACCTGCGGGGGCTGAATTGGAGCTGCAGCTGCCGGCCTGCACCACAGCTCACGGCAGTGCTGGATTCCTGACCCACTGAGTGAGGCCAGGGATCAAACTCACATTCTCATGGATACTAGACGGATTCATTTCTGCTGCGCCACAACAAGAACTCCCTCTTTTGTTAACATTTTGAGGCAGAGGTGTGACACGCTGTCTGGGCATTTGAGGGACACTGCTGGGGGGGCTCTGGGTGGTCTTCAATTTGCACGTTGGTTGCCTGTGGAACTGCCAGGTCCAAATAAGTCTAAAGTTCACGATTTGCTTCATCTTTGTTCGCCGAAGCCGGGGCTGCTGCTGAATGCAACTGAGGAGCTGCTTGTTTAGTTGTCTCCCATGATGCCGAGGGGGAAGGTGGCCTGCGGTCAGGGCCCTGAACTGCGCAGTGATTAATAGCGGGAAGCATGCAGGAGCAGGACGCAGGAGGCACTGGTTCTGGTGTGACACTGGGAAGATCCTTTCCTCTCGCCATAGCCGAATTACCTCGTTCTTAGGATGAGGAAATTGGACTTCAGGGACCCTTCTACATTTTTGTTGTTCTTCTTCTTTTTGTCTTTTTAGAGCTGCACCCACGGCATATGGAGGTTCCCAGGCTAAGGGCCCAATCAGAGCTGTAGCCGCTGGTCTACGCCACAGCCACAGCAACGTGGGATCTGAGCTGCGTCTGCAACCTACACCGCAGTTCACAGCAATGCTGGATCCTTAACCCACTGAGTGAGGCCAGGGATTGAACCCACATCCTCATGGATGCTAGTTGGGTTCACTAACCGCTGAGCCACCATGAGAACTCTTACTTTTAATTTTCTAACAGTAGAGGGATAGGCTGGGGGTTTAGGATGGAAATGCTATAAAACTGGGTTGTGATGATCATTGCACAGCTGTAAATATAATAATAATCATTGAGTTAAAAAAATGTTCTAGGAGCAGAGAAATTTCTTTTTTTTCTTTCTTTTTGGCCATGCCCATGGCATGTGGAAGTTCCCAGGCCAGGGATCAAACCTGTGCCACAGCAGCGACTTGAGCTACAGCAGTGACAACACTGGATCCTTCACTGCTAGGCCACCAGGGACCTCCCAGAAAAGTTTCTGTATTTACCCCTTAACACACAACCCTATTTGATTTTCTGGAGCACTTCTTGTTAACATATTGCCTTGTTAATTTGTTAACTTATTAGTTGTCATATCTCACATCAGAATGCAAGACCCAGGAATCTAGAGGGATGCCTGGTACATGGCAAGTGATCAATAAATATCTACTGAACACACCAGTGAAGAAATTCCACAAGATATTGTCTGATATGTAGCTGAGATGTCCAGTTACAACGCCTGAGAGGTGTCTCATTGGCAGGCGACCTATTCCTGTCAGTGTTTTCTCGATCCCACTGTTTATGGGTTTATGTTCTGAGACCCTTTTCAAAAAAATTATCTTACAACAACAACAAAATTATCTTGTCCTTTAATCAATGGCCATATCTCTACTAATTCCTAAATTTGACAAAGACAACATAAGGGGCATTGTAAATCAATTATAACAGAAAAAAATAAAAATTGTATCAAAAAAAAAACCCATAAGGGGGAGAAGTTTTAAATCCACAAGAACAAAGAAATGGGAGGTATAATAGACAAGAGAGTCAACATTAAAATATTTTCAAATTTTCATTTATTTAAAAGATTAAAAAAGTTTATTTTAGGAGTTCCCACTGTGGTGCAGCAGATTAAGGACATGACATTATCTCTGCCATTTGTCTCTGGCACTGTCTCAGAATTGCCAAAGCAATCCTGAGTGGGGGGGGGGACAAGCAGGAGGCATAACTCTCCCAGACTTCAGGCAATATTATAAAGCTACCTTAATTAAAACAGTGTGGCACTGGTACAAAAATAGACATACGGATCAATGGAATAGAATAGAGAACCCAGAAATAAACCCAGACACCTATGGTCAATTAATCTTCCACAAAGGAGGCAAGAATATAAAATGGGAAAAAGTCTCTTCAGCAAGTGGTACTGGGAAAACTGGACAGCTGCATGTAAATCAATGAAACTGGAACACATCCTCACACCATCCACAAGAATAAACTGAAAATCATAGATTAAAGACTTAAACATAAGACAAGACACCATAAACTCCTAGAAGAGAACATAGGCAAAACACTCTCTGACATGAACTGTATAAATGTTTTCTTAGGTCAGCCTCCCAAAGCAATAGAAATAAAAATAAAAATAAACCCATGGGACCTAATCAAACTGAAAAGCTTTTGCACAGCAAAGGAAACAAAACAAAACAAAACAAGACAACCTATGGAACGGGAGAAAATAATTTCAAATGATGCAACCAACAAGGGCTTATCTCCAACATATATACAACTCCACAACAAAAACAAAACAAAACAAAAAACCAAAAAATAAAAAACCCAATTGAAAAATGAGCAAAAGAACTAAATAGACATTTCTCCAAAGAAGACATACAGATGGCCAACAGGCACACGGGAAAAAAAGTTCAACATCACTAATAACCAGAGAAATGCAAATCAAAACTACAGCGAGGTACCACTTCACATTAGTCAGAATGGCCATAATTAGTAAGTCTACAAATAACAAATGCTGGAGAGGGTATGGAGAAAAGGAACCTTCCTACACTGTTGGTGGGAATGTAAATTGGTACAACCACTGAAACAGTATGGAGGGACCTCAGAAAACTAAATATAGAACTACCACAGGATCCGGTAATCCCACTCCTGGGCATATATGCAGAAAAACTTTCATTGAAAAAGATACATGTACACCCTTTGTTCATAGCAGCACTATTCACAATAGCCAAGACATGGAAATAACCTAAAAGCCCATTGACAGAGGAATGCTTTAAGAAGATGTGGTACATATACACAATGGAATACTACTCAGTCATAAAAAAGGACAAAATGATGCCATTTGCAGCAACATGGATGGAACTAGAGACTCTCATACTAACTGCAGTAAGTCAGAAAGACAAATACCATATGATATCACTTATATCTAGACTGTAATATATGGCACAAATGAACCTATCTATAGAAAAGAAACAAACTCAAGGACATGGAAAACGGACTCGTGGTTGCCAAGGGGAGGACGTGCGAGGGACTGGGAGTTTGGGGTTAGCAGATGCAAACTATTGCATTTGGAATGGATAAGCAATGAGATCCTGCTGAACAGAACAAGGAACTATATCTAGTCACTTGTGATGGAGGACAATGTGAGAAAAAAATGTGTATATATGTATGACTGGGTCACTTTGCTGTACAGTAAAAAATGACAGAACATTGTAAATTAACTATAATAAAAAATGAAAGAAGTAAAATTAAAAAACTTTTTTAATTGAATTTTTTTTTTTTTTTTAATTTTAGAAGTTCTGACTGTGGTGCAGCAGATTAAGGACCTGGCATTGTCTTTGCAACAGCTTGGGTTGTTGCTGAGGTGTGGGTTCAATTCCCGGCCTGGCACAGTAGGTTAAAGATCCGGCATTGATGCAGCTGTGGTGTAGGTCACAGCTGTGGTTCAGATTCAGTCCCTGGTCTGGGAACGTCCATATGCTGTGGGTGTGGCCAAAATTTTTTTTAAATTTTATATTGGAGTATAGTTGACTTACAATGTTGTGTTAACTTCAAGTGTATAGCAAAGTGATTCAGTTATACATATACAGATATCCATTCTTTTCAGATTCTTTCCTCATATAGGTTATCACAGAATATTGAATAGAGATCCCTGTGCTATACAATATATATTTTTTTAATTACAGAAAGTAGCTGCAAGAGTGGTATCTGACTTGGAAAAAATGGAGAAGATGAGATTCCACTTCATGCCAATTAGCCCTGCACAGTGCTTGGGAAGCCTCAGGAAGTGGAAGCAGCAGGCAGCACTGCGGTTAGGAGAATAGGTGGGCTAAGGAGGGAAGATGGGTTGTAAGTATGTAAAGGGAGCAGATCCCTAGTTCCCCCTCCACCCCATGTACCCTTTCCTGAAAAATCGAAATCCACTGAATATCTGCATACAGACTGAGAAGACCACATCCTTGTCCCTCTTGGCTCCTAGGATACTGGCAGCCAAACAGAAACATTTTCATCAGATTCGAGAGGCTTTTTTTTTTTGGGGGGGGGTGTCTTTTTGTCTTTTTAGGACCGCACCCATGGCATATGGAGGTTCCCAGGCTAGGGGTCCAATCAGAGCTGTAGCTGCTGGCCTACGCCACGGCCACGGCAATGTGGGATCCAAGCCGTGTCTGCGACCTACACCACAGCTCACTGCAACGCCCGAATCTTAATCCACTGAACGAGGACAGGGATTGAACCCGCATCCTCATAGATGCTAGTCGGGTTCGCTAATCGCTGAGCCACGACAGGAATTCCTCGTTCTTTCACTGGAGAAACCAAAAGATGTACAGACACTCAAATCCCAGCGTTTGGAGAGCCCTCCCCCCAAGCTCCAGTGCCCTCCAGTGATACCTACCAGTCAATAAGCTCCTCCCACTACAGAGTATCCAGTCCTCATTCTTGGTGCCTCATTCGTAAATATGATTATGATTCAGCTAAGGATCATCAGGCTTTTCAGAAAAGTCTCTCGGACAGAGACCAAACGAGGCAAACACAGAGGACTGAGAATTCAGAGGAAAGAAAATGCAGGCGGGACAATAAAGCTTCAATAGCATTATAATCTCCTCAGAGAGATAAGAGAAGATATTTTATCCATGAAAAAAGCACACGCTGCTACAGAAAGAGGAAAACTTGCAGAGCGAGAAAGAGCTCTTAGAAACGAAAAGTACAGTTGAAACGTTTCATACATGGGCTGGAGATAGAGTCACATTGTCTAGAAAGTAGAGTGAGAACACCAAGAGAGGAAAATGAGAGAAAATAGAAGAGAATTAGAGAATCAATCTAATAAGTTTTAGATAGAATGGAAAGGAACCTGTTCTAAAGAAAAATTCCCAGGACTCAGGGGCATGAATGGCTAAATTGATAGGACAGTCTGTGTGCCTGCTGTATCTAATTTTAAATAGACTCACCCGAAAGTGTTGGAACACACTGGCAGTGAGAGGTGTGTTCTAAAAGCTTTCAGAGAGGAGGAAAAAAAGCCAAGTAACATCCAACAAATCGAAAACCACAATGACAGCAGATTTCAACAACATTAAACATAAAAGAAAGTGGAACAATTTCGGTAAAATTCTAAATGAGAATAATTTCCCAGCTTAGAGTTAGTTCTATGCCCTAACCATCATCACGCCGAAGGCTACCCTAAAAGCATTTTTAGACTTTCAAAGACTCAAAAGCTTGCCTCAGTCAGCATTCAGTGAGTATTAACTATTATGATTAGCATTTGTGGCCCTCCTGATTTTTCTTTTATTCTCTTTATTTTTCTGTTTCTCTTAATGGCATATGCCTTTGATATTTACAAAGTAAAATTAATTCCTTCCTTCCCACTTTAAAAAATGAACGAAAAGGTGGATAGATATGAGAAATGCCTAAACCATGAAATGGATTTATTTATTTATTTATTTTTGTCTTTTTAGGGCTGCACCCGAGCATATGGAGGTTCTCAGGCTGGGGGTGCAGTCAAAGCTACAGCTGCCAGCCTGCACCACAGCCGCAGCAACTCAGGATCCAAGCTGCACCTGTGACCTATACCACAGCTCACGGCAACGCCGGATCCTTAACCTACTGAGCGAGACCAGGGATTGAACCTGCGTCCTCATGGATCCTAGTCAGATACGTTTCGTCTAAGCCATGACGGGAACACTTGAAATGGTTTTTAATTTTAGCAAAGCACCTCTCTAAGATGTAGACGACAACTTTTAGACAAAACAGTGAATGTGGACTGTGATGATGATGGAATTGGTAGGTGGATTCAGGGCCTATTTGAGGTGAAAGGGATTGGGGTTCATCTTATCTAATCTTCCTATTTTACAGATGAGGAACACGAATCCCTGAAAGAGAAAGGGATGTATCTGGAGGACAGTAGATACTCAGTAAGTGTCTGTTGCACGAACCAGTGTGTTAGTGAGCAAATAGGTCAGAGATTACCCAACCCTCCTAACTCACACGTGGCAGAACCAAGGATCCCAAGCTAGCTGGCAGTGGATCAAGACCAGACCCGGGTTTTCAAATTTAGGCTCTGGACACTTTTCACTAAACCTGCTAGATTAACGACTGCATCGCTCTAGGGGAATAACACGAAGCTCTAAGGCCATGCTCCCATCGAATGCGCCCATATGTGGAGCAGCTTTCATATCTATGCTGCAGGAGCAGCTGTGGAGCAGCTTTCGTATCTGTGCTGCGGGGGACACAGCTGGAGAGGCAGCAAGGATCACAGATCATAGAAACCTAGGGCCTTCGTGGGCTTTCCTCTGGCTCCGCTCAAGGCAGAGCCCTCTTAAAGACAGCCAGCTCTCTGCTTGATGACACTGTTCCTTCTTGGTAGAGAGCTGTGGTTTTAAGAACATTTCCTTGTTTTTGGTAATTTCCAGCCACAGTTCTCAGTCTACCCTCTAGGGCAGAACAGAAAAAAATCTTCAACAGAGCTTCACATATATGGAGTCTAGATCAAGGATTTATTTTTAATTAATTAGTTAATTAATGGCTGCACCTGCAGCATGTGGAAGTTCCGGGACCAGGGATCAAACCTGAGCCACAGCAGTGACCACACTGGATCCTTAACCACTAGGCCAACAGGAAACTCCATCAGGATTTTTAAGTCTTCCCTCTTCCAAACATACCTTCAAATGGCTCTAGAATGTGTGGTTTCCAAGATTTTCTTCGTGTCCTTCTGGATAAACTTCAGTGTGGCCCTTTCCTTCCTCATAGGGGGCCCCTAGAATTGAACCCAGCCCTCCAGATGAAATCTTCTAGCACAGACTAAGGCACATGCTCACTTCCCACGAGTGGACACTTCACTGTCACTGTGGTCTGAGAGCCTCTTAGTTAGGTCAACCTGTTGGCATCTATTAAGCAGAGCCTGCTGTAAACCCCAGTCTGATTCTCAGGGTCTTCACAAGCCTATTCACCTGTCAGGTTTCTACTTGGAGCCTTGAGGATTTAAATTCAGAGCATTTTCTTTCCTTTTTTTTTTTTTTTTTAGGACCGAACCCATAGCATAAGGAAGTTCCCAGGCAAGGGGGTGGAATCAGAGCTGTAGCTGCTGGCCTATATCACAGCCACAGTAATGCGGGATCCGAGTCGCATCTGCGATCTACATCACAGCTCACGGCAATGTCTGATCCTTAACCCAGTGAGTGAGGCCAGGGATCGAACCCGCATCCTCATGGATACTAGTTGCGTTCGTTAACCACTGAGCCACGATGGAAACTCCAGAGCATTTTCTATTTGTCTTCATTAAATGAGATTTTCCAGCTAAAGCAGAGTGTTCTTGACTCTCTCATCATCTCAGAGTGGTGATTCTTCCAGTTTCGGGTCATCTGCAAACCTAAAATTTATGCTTTAAATGTGTTCACTCCAGTGAGAGAGAAAAATGGAGGCGAGGAACAAGGATGGATGGAGCTCAGAGATATTACACTGTAGGCTCCTAACAGAGGGACGAGATCCACCCAGAGGAGGATCCAAACTTGCTTCTGGGCCGTTAACACGGAGTGGGGAAGTTGCAGGGCTTCAGATTAGGCTTGACGTTTATTCATTTGCTCTTAAAACATGAACTTATCACATGCTGGTCAGAACTCTCCAGCAAGGGAAGAGGGAAACATAACGTTCCTCCTCTGCGCTTGTCCGAGGCTGTCTACACTGCTGATCCAACCAGGCTTGGGCAGGGAGGCACGCTCCTGTTAGAGCCTGGGAGAGAGCCCTGGGGAATGGCTCTGAAAACCCCCAGATTACTTGCAGCAGAGGGAGGAGAGTGGCTGGGAGAAACGAGAGTTTACAAAGAGCAATTCTGCAGGTGGGTAAGACAGTACGGGCTGCCCCCAGGCGTTCCTGAAAACTGTGTCCTGTACAGGTTGTACAAACTGTGTCCCCTGAAGTTAAACTTCAGGGGAAATCTGGCCAAAGACCAGAGAGGATCACACAAAAATGCAAAAGCTATCAAACCTCAGTTATTCAGACCTGAGTCCCCAATTCCCATGTGGTTTGTTGGGCCTAGAGTCACACTGCTAGGTTTCAATCTGTCTCCATCATTACTACCTAATTAAATGGCTTTGGCTCATTTTCCTCATCTATAAAACAGGGATATTACTAATTCCCACCATATGGAGTTATGGCAAGGATTACACGAGTTAACACAGGTAACACTGACACACGTTACATGCTCTGTGAATGTCACCTATTTCTCCAGCAGTCATAACTTGCCATGTATGGGAGACAGGCTTTCTGTATTGATACTTTGTATCTAGGGAATAGAAATCCATTTTCAAAGCATCCTTAATGACACATATTGAAGGAAACTGGTAGGTTGGAAAAAAAAAACAATGAAAAGCAATCATATGTTCCCAAGCCTAGGTTAAAAGGCTTAGGCTATGATTTGGGCTACAATATTCCTTTGTGGGGCCCTGGATGGATGTGAACTTCCCTCCTCTTCCTACGCCAGGCCTCCTGGAAATACGACAGACTGACATCAAGCCAGGAAGGAATTTCTTTTTCTTTTCTTTCTTTTTTTTCGGTCTTTTTGCCTTTTCTAGGGCCGCACTCGTGGCATATGGAGGTTCCCAGGCTAGGGGTCTAATCAGAGCTGTAGCCACTGGCCTACGCCATAGCATTTCCCCTTATCTCGGGTCCTATCCTCCCACCTTCAGTGTGAAGCTGTGATCCCACAGTTTTTACTTGTCCAAGTTCACCAAACACTGGGTGAGTCCTAGTGGGATTTTCTGCTTCTGTCTCCCGCCATCGGGGGTTTTGCTCTGGGATCGACGGCCACCCCATGTCTACTGTCTGGTTCATGACACTCTATCTTCCTCATTACCGCCTCCCCGCCTGGCTACCACCCATCAGGATTTGCCCTCTGGACACTGCTTACTGCCACCTGTGTGTGATCTGCGACTCCAGCTCTGTCTTTTTTTTTTTTTTTTTTTTTTC
>PVHT021183693.1:53780348-53824674 GCA_004024745.2 Catagonus wagneri
GCTAGGGGTCTAATCGGAGCTGTGGCCACCGGCCTTCGCCGCAGCCACAGCAACGCAGGATCCGAGCCGCGTCTGCAACCTACACCACAGCTCACGGCAACGCCGGATCGTTAACCCACTGAGCAAGGGCAGGGATCGAACCCGCAACCTCATGGTTCCTAGTCGGATTCGTTAGCCACTGCGCCACGACGGGAACTCCTCCAGCTCTGTCTTCAACTTTCAATTCAAAGCAGCTATCTGGGAACCGAAGAGCAAAAGCACACCTGTAATGACACTCAGTGGCCACTAGAGGGAAGCAAAAGCTAGGACAGACTAAAGGGAACGACAGCATTTGCGTGGCTTGAACAGAAGGATGGATGGTTGCACGTGTGGGAAACACCAGGCGGATGGTGGCATAGTGCCTGGCCCACAGTCGGTGCTCAAGATATGTTTCTTGGATGAAATCGCTCGTTTTAGATATAAGAAAGCAGAGACCAGGACAAGTTACATGACGTGATCACAAAATGAGTGTCAGAGCCCAGTCTTCTTGGTTTTCAGGTCAGAGTGCATTTCCATCACACGGTACACTTGTCCTTGTCCTCCCCCTCCTCCCTATTCTGCTCCCTCTCTGCTCCCTCCTCTACCCTGCAACCCAGCTCAGCTACCTGCCCATCCAAATGCCAAAACCTTCTTGGACAAAACTCACTGGTGACTCTCTTCTTCATCTCTTACGTGTAATTTGTCTCCCGGCCCTGCCAGGTTATTAAAAATCTCGTCTTGGACAGCTTTTTGCCAATCCAGCCCTCACCATCCCTGCTGCATTTCTGTGGGTGTCTGCTCATGTCTATTCTCTGCCATGCTCCAACCTCCTCATCACACGCTATTATTTCAGATTCACCTTGACTCTGCTGTGTCCGCCCCTTCAAGTCTTCCCAGCTTCCTCCTCCCCAGCCCCTCGTAAGCCTCCCATTCACCTGTGCAACCCAACTTCCACTGCTTGTCCGGAGATTTTCTCTGCTTGGTCTCTTGCTGGTGCCCAGGTAAGTCCTGGCCACGTCTGCCTCTGGACTGCTGTTGAAGGGTGACACTCCACCCGTGAGATGCCCTTCCTGCTGCAGACCCGTCGTCCCCACTGGGGAAGGGCAAGCGCAGCTCACACGCCTCTCACCTTCTTTGCCAGTGGTCTGTGCAGGGGGCTCTGCCCTCCCCAGGATGAACGTTGTCTGTCTACCATGCCTGATACCCCAGCAGTCAGAAGGACAGAAGCCTCAGTTTAGGTGGCCTGTGTACACGGATATACTAGAAAACTTATTGTATTTCTTGGCTATTTGGCTTAGTTCTTGAAGAGTCATTTTTAGAGCGTCTTCTCCTTCTTCTTCTCCTTCTTCTCTTCCTCTCCCTCTCCTTCTTCTCCTTCTTTTTTCCTCTTTGCCACCTGATGGCATATGGAGTTCCTGGGACAGGGATCAGATCTGAGCCACTGCTGTGACCCATGCTGCAGCTGTGGCAATGCCAGATCCTTTAATCCACTGTGCTGGGCTGGGGATTCAACCCCTGGCACTGCAAAATAGCTGCTGATCCCGTTGCACCACCGTGGGAACTCCTAGAGTGCCTTCTTAGTTTTAACAATTTTCTCCTATTCCATGGTGTTGTTTTGACAATGGGGCATTCCAGAGCTCTGTGTTTGGTACCAGCCAAAATGGTGGTGTGTGCCATGTCATAGCATTTTTCTTCATAATTTTTAGCTTCTTGGGTTTTTTTCCTTTTCTTCCAAAATATGTCAGTATTTATAACCCCGAACTTATGTTTCAGTTGGTAACGGTGGCTGTGGGGCAGGGGTGGGTGAGTGAAGGAACTGGTCAGCTAGGAGTTCAATGGAAGACAGCATGGTGGTTTAGATACTGGATTTTGAACCCAGGAGCCTGTGTCGGAATCCAGGTTCTACTGACTTGCTATGTTACCTTGGAAATGTTGAAGATACAAGGCCTGTCTAAGCTTCAGTTCCTCATCAGAAATATTGAGGTACTGATGTTAAGTTATTATTTTGATTAAAGATTACAATACATGTGAAACACCTGACATCTAGTCAATGGCTATTTCTATTATTGTTAATATTGTCATTATTATCTGGTGTGACTAGTAGAGTCATTGAGTACTGCAATGGTTCGTTCGTTCGTTCGTTCCTTCCTTCCTTCCTTCACTGTGTCCACAGCATGTGGACATTCCCAGGCCAGGGGTCGAACCCGTGCCACAGCTGCAACCTCAGCCACTGCAGTGACAATGTAAGGTCCTCAACCCACTGCACTACCAGGGAACTCCAATAGTCTCTTTTCTTTAGAGAGAGAAATTATTCATTTTATCTTAAAACTTTTAACAATGTACATAAAGAGAAGTGCATCTATCAGCTCAAAGAATATTCCCAAACTGAACGTATCTGTGTAATCAGCACCCAGACCCCAGCAAAGAACACTGGGAGCATCACCAAAGCCTCACTCTTCCTCAATTCCAGGCACTTCTCCCCACAACCCATTATTCATTACAGTTGTGTGTGTGTGGCAAGAACAAGTAACATGAAGTCTGTCCTTCTAACACACTTTAAGCTGCACGGTGCGGTACTGTAGCGACAGGCAGTGTCGTATAGAAGATCTCTGAAACTTGGAACATTCCCTCTATACCCTCTTGTCCCACTGTTCTGCTGAGGGACTCTGAGCAGTGAGGGCTCAGCAGAATTGGACACTTTTGATTTCCTGCTGATAGCCACAGGAGCTAGGGACAAATAGTAAGGAGGAGTACTTAGTCCATTTAGAACACCTGGGCTGGAGTAAGACTTAATAGCTACAGCAGAGGCAAAAGCAAGATCACAGACCCTCCAAGATCTGGGGAGAGATGGGAATTTTATTCTCCTTTAAATATAAATCAGGGAGACAGGATTAAGATGGCGGAATAGAAGGACTGGAGCTCAACTTCTCTCATAAAAACAACAAAATTACATCCAAATGCTGAGCAACCTTCAAACAAATGGACTGGTAACTTTCAAAAAGATATCCTACTCCAGAAGACAAAGAGGAGGTCATATCAAGAGACAGGAGGGGTGATTACATGATATAAACAGCCCCATACCTCCTGGGGTTGGGGCGGACTGGAAAGTAACTGTATCACAGAGACTCACCTACAGCACTGAGAGTTCTGAGCCCCATGTCAAATCCCTACACCTGGGGATCTGGCATTGGGATAAAAAGCCCCCGGAGCATCTGGCATTGAAGGCCAGTGGGGCTTGTGCACAGGAGCTCCACAGGACTGGGGGAAACAGAGACCCCATTCTTGAAAGGCACACACAGACTTTCATGTGCAATGGGTCCCACCCAGGGCAAAGCAAAGGCTCCATAGGAATCTAGGTAGGGCCTGACTGCAGTTCTTGGAGGATCTCCTGTAAAGACAGGGGTGACTGTGGCTTGTTGTGAGGGAAGGGCATTGGAGGCAAAGCTCTTGGGAATATTCATCAGTGTGTATTTCTCTGGAGGTGGCTATTTTTGAGAAAATCTGGCCCCACACATCAGTGCTGAGAAGCCCCAGGCCAAACAATAATCTAGGTGGGATCACAGCCCCACCCATCAGTAAACAGGCTGTCTAAAGACCCCCCAGGCACACAGCCACCTCTAATCTCACCCAGAGACAAAGCCCCACCCACCAGAGGGATAGGAATCAGCCCCACCTACCAGTGGGCACACACCAGTCCGCCCCATCAGGAAGCCTACAGCAAGCCCCATACCAATTTCAGCCACAAGGGGGCAGACACCAGAGTAAGAGAGGCTACAACTCTACTGTCTACAAAAAGGACACCACACCTAAAACCTATAAAAATGAAAAGGCAGAGAACTACAATTCAGATAAGGGAGAAAGGAAAACCCCCAGAAAAACAGCTAAGTGATCAGGAGATTATCAGCCTCCAGGAAAAAGACTTTAGACTGTTGATGCTGAAGATGATGCAAGGCACTGGAAATAAACTGGAGCCAAAGACCAATAACTTACAGGAAACATTGAGCAAAGAAATGCAGGACTTTAAACTTAAGCAAGCAGAGATGCAAAAATACAATAACTGAAATAAAAAATTCATTAGAAGCAGCCAACAGCAGAATATAAGAGGCAGAAGAATGAATAAGCGAGGTGGAGGACAGACTAGTGGAAATCACTGATGTGGAACAAAAAGAGAAAAAAGATTGAAAAGAAATAAAGAGAGTCTCAGAGAACTCTGGGGCAACATTAAATGCACCAACATCTGTATTAGAGGGGTACCAGAAGGAGAAGAGAGAGAGAGAAAGGGACAGAAAAAATATTTGAGGAGATAATAGACGAAAACTTCCCTAACATGGGAAAGGAACCACTCACTCAAATCCAGGAAGTGCAATGAGTACCATCTAAAATAAACCCAAGGAGGAACACCCTGAGACACATATTAATCAAACTGACCAAAATTAAAGATGAAGAGAAAATACTGAAAGCAGCTGGGGAAAATAAATAAATAAATACAAGGGAGGCCTAATAAGGTTATCAGCAGATTTTTCAGCAGAAACTCTGAAGGCCAGAAGGGAGTGGCATGATATACTTAACATGATGAAAGGAAAAACCCTCCAAACAAGATTACTTTACCCAGCAAGGCTCTCATTCAGATTTGAAGGAGAAATCAAAAGCTTTACAGATAAGCAAAAACTAAGAGAATTCAGCAACACTAAACCAGCTTTACAACAAACACTAAAGGAATTTTTTAGGCAGAAAAAAAAAAAAGGCCACAACTAGAAACAAAAATACCACAAATGACAAGGTTCACCAGTAAAGGCATATATACAGAAAAGATATGAAATCATCCATGCACAATTATGCTACCAAAATCATAACTCGTGAGGAGGGTACATATGCAGGACATTGGAGATGCACCTGCAATTAAGAGAACAACAACTTAAAACAATCTCGTATATACATAGACTTCTATATCAAAACTTCAGGGAAACTGCAAACCAAAAACCTACAGTGGATACACAAACAAATAAGAAAAATCAACTAAAATACAACACTAAAGATAGTCACCAAACTACAAGAGAAGAGAACAAGAGGAGAAGGGAAGAAAAAAGAGCAACAAAAACAAATCTAAAACAGTTACTAAAATGGCAATAAGAACATACATATCAATAATTACCTTAAATGTTAATGGACTAAATGCCCCAACCAAAAGACATAGACTGGCTGAATGGATACAAAAACAAGATCCATATATATGCCATCTTCAGGAGACTCACTTCAGTTCTAGGGACACATACAAATTGAAAGTGAGAGGATGGAAGAAAATATTCCATGCAAATGGGAATCAAAAGAAAGCCGGAACAGCAACACTCCTATCAGACAAAATAGACTTTAAAATGAACATTTTAAGAGACAAGGAAGGACATTACATAATGATCAAAGGATCAATCCAAGAAGAAGATATAACAATTTTAAGTATCTATGCACCCAACGAAGGATCACCACAATATATAAGGCAACTGCTAACAACCTTAAAAGGAGAAATCAATGATAATGGTGGGGGACTTTAACACCCCAGTTACAGCAATGGACAGATCATCCAGACAGAAAATCAATAAGGAAACACAGGCCCTGGATGAAGCACAAGACCAGATGGACTTAATAGATATTTATAAGACATTCCATTCAAAAGCAGCAGAATACACATTCTTCTCAAGTGCACACAGAACATTCTCTAAAATGTATCACATCCTGGGCTACGAATCAAGTCTCGGTAACTTTAAGAAATTTGAAATCATATCAAGCATCTTTTTTGACCACAATGCTATATGACTGGAAATCAACAACAAGAAAAAAACTACAAAAAACAGAGACATGTGGAGACTTAAACAACATGCTACTAAACAACCAACAGGTCACTGAAGAAATCAAAGAGGAAATTAAAAAATACCCAGAAGCAAATGACAACAAAGATATGACACTCCAAAACATGTGGGATGCAGCAAAAGCAGTTCTAGGAGGAAAGTTTATAGCAACACAAGCCTATCTCAGGAAATAAGAAAAAGCTCAAATAAACAACCTAACTTTACATCTAAAACAGCTAGAGAGGGAAGAACAGACAAGACCTAAAGTTAGTAGAAGAAAAGAAATCATAAAGATCAGAGCAGAAATCAATGAAATAGAAACAAAGAAAACCATAGAAAAGATCAATGAAATTAAAAGCTGGTTCTTTGAAAAGATCAACAGAATTGACAAACACCTAGGCAGACTTATCAAGAAAAAAAAAAAGAGAGGACACAAATCAATAAAATTAGAAATGAAAAAGGAGAAGTAACAACAGACATCACAGAAATATAAAGGATCATAAGAGACTACTATATGCAACTATACACCAATAATGCAAATCAAAACCACTATGAGGTACCACCTTACAACAGCCAGAATTGGCCATCATCAAAAAGTCTACAAACAGTAAGTGCTGGAGAGAGTGTGGAGAAAAAGGAACCCTACTGTTGGTGGGAATGTAAATTGATGCAACCACTGTGGAAAACAGTATGGAGATTTCTCAGAAAACTAAAAACAGAATTACCATTTGATCCAGCAATCCCACTCCTTGGCACCTATCCAGAGAAAACTATGACTCTAAAAGACACAGGTACTCCAATGTTCATTGCAGCACTCTATACAATAGCCAAGACATGGAAACAACCTAAATGTACATTGACAGAGGAGTGGATAAAGAACATATGGTACATATACACAATGGAACACTATTTGGCCATTAAAAGGAAAGAAATAATGGCATTTGCAATAACATGGATGGACCTAGAATTTATCATGCTAAATGAAGTCAGTCAGACAATGAGACACCAACTTCAAATGCTATCACTTACATGTGGAATCTAAAAAAACGACACAATGAACTTTGCAGAACAGATACTGACTGACGGACTTTGAAAAACTTATGGTTTCCGAATGAGACAGGTTGGGGGACGGTGGGATGCAGTGAGGGTTCGGGATGGAAATGCTATAAAATTTGGTTGTGAAGATTGTTGTACAGCTATAAATGTAATAAGAAAGTAATTAAATTGAGGAATTAAAAAAATAAAAAATAAATAAATATAAATCAGCTGCCCCAAATACAGGCTGAGAGCAGCCATCCATATAGTTTCCGGGAATGCAGAGGAAAAACCAATTTAGGTATCTTTAAAAATTTTATGAGTGTTCCTTCCCTGTCATTAGGAGTTTAGTAGCTTGAAAGGGCCAGCTTGACATCAAACACATCCTGGGCAGAATACCAAGGGAAGTGAGGGGAGGACTTAGCAAGGAAGCTGATGGCGCCCAGGAGCACGCACCATCCTAGAAAGGGTTCCTAGTGGCAGCACTGGGGGGTAGAGCGGCTATGTTCACATCTTGAGGAAAAGATGGAAATGGGGTTGGATTTGGGCAAGTTATAGAAAACTTGCCCAATGGCACTGGTGGGAGGGCTTCCAGCCTCCAATTTTCGCACACAGGGAGAAGGATGGGCTCTTAATTACTGCAATGATTACAGTCCCCTGCTTGAGCTAAAAACTTTGGTATGCCAGTGGGAGAGCAAACTTGTACTCAGCATCAAAGCGGGGGAGCTCCCATGAACACCCACAGGCCCCTCTTCCCACTTTCCTGGCTCGTCAGCTCTAGGCAATGCACTGGATTCCAATCCAGACACAGTCGCCTCTCCTCACCCCCACCGGGCATAAAGCGGTACCCCCCCCTTCCTCAGAGTTTCCACTTCTGAACAGTCTTGGTCACCTTCGCACCAGTTTGGTTTCTAAAGAAACCAAGGTAGTTAGTATAAGGTAGTGCTAAAGGTAGAAACGCTTCCCCTTTAAGGCTGACCTCAAATTACCCATTCATTCATTCATTCATTCATTCAACAGGTTTGTATTCAGTACACCTGGCCTCTGGATCTACAGCCAGGATGGAATGCAATCCCCAGATGCCTGCCCCAGCCCCACAGACACATCCTCCTCAGCATATGTGGGCAAGAATGTACTCTGCATTCTCACAGCTCCATCCCATTTCTAAGACCTTCCTGAACTGTGTTTCCACTACTCCCCTCCGCCTGCTCCCTGTCTCCCCGAGAAAGCCTGCATTAGGCTCTGGGACCTCCAAGGGATTCTTTGAGATGCTCCCTCCCTCCCTTTTGATGTGTCTAACCTGGATCCAGACTGGGAGCTTCTGGCTCCAGGACACCCCCTCCCCCATCATGAGTATACAAGGTTTCCTTTGTGATCAGGTCATTCTGATTTTGCACTTTCCAGAGGCACTCACCCTCCACATTCCTCCCCCATAACAACCCTCATTTATACTGGAGTCCAGATGAAGTCACTGCTTAAAATCACCACTGCCTGGCCACCACTAGGCCGTTTGACAAGGTAACACTGAGTTGTCAATGAAAAGGACAACAAGAACAGTGTCTTCCTTCTTTGAAAAGGGTATTAAATCTTAAATATCTTAGGATCTATTTTTTGAAGTCTCTTTTTCCATTTTTTTTGTCTTTTTGCCTTTTCTAGGGCCGCACTTGTGGCATATGGAGGTTCCCAGGCTAGGGGTCTAATCGGAGCCACAGCACTGCAGGATCCGAGCCACGTCTGCGACCTACACCACAGCTCATGGCAACACCGGATCCTTAACTCACTGAGCAAGGTCAGGGATTGAACCTGCAACCTCATGGCTCCTAGTCGGAGCCATGACGGGAATTCCTTTCCAATTTTTTAATTTTGGTAAAATATACATGACAAAATTTACAATCTTAACCTTTTTAAAGTATACAGTTTGGTGAAATTAAATACATCTGTACCATATAACCATCACCACCATCCATCTCTATAACTCTTTGTTGTATAAAACTGAATCTCTGTACCCATTAAATAGTAACTCCCCACTCTCTCCTCCTCCCAGTTCCAGGCAGCCAACATTTTACTCTCTTTCGCTATGATTTCGCCTAGTCTGGGTACTGCATGTAAGTGGAATCACAGAGTATTTGTTCTTTTTGTGACTGGCTTATTTCACTTAGCATAATGTCCTCAAGGCTCATCTGTGCTGGAGGATGTGTCAGAACATCTTTCCTTGATCAGGGCCAAATAATATTCTAGTATGTCTATACCACATTTTGTGTATTCATTCCGCTGTCGCGGATGCAGGTTGCTTCCACATTTTAGCTATTGTGGGTAAGGCTGCTGAGCATGGCTGTACCAGTATCTCTTTGAGACTTGATAGGACCATTTCTTTTTTTAAGTGGAAGTTAGTGGCTGATAAGACCTTTCTGCTGGGCTGTGAGCCCTTTCCCACGACACAGCACACCCTCCAGTCTTTCAGCTTGCCTCTCTTGTTTGCATGAAGGAGAATATGAGACAAAGGAGACACTTTAGGACAAAGGTCTCCAGTGCTGTCTCTGCCTTTGAAGCCAGAAGTCAGGTGTGGGCGGGGCTGTGTTCTGACCTTGGGCTGAGAGATTTCCCAGAGTTAAGAAGCTGCCCTCTTTATCTAAAATCATATTCCCTTAGAGAGGGCTGGACTTTCTGGGCCTCAGAGAAGCTCCATCAGGGTGGGTGTGGCACAGAGTCTCAGCCTGGACCCCCAACCCCACTGCTTAACAGTGAAGGCTGAACATAGATTAAAACACACATCCATGGCCAGGGTGGCAGTTTCCTCAGAGCAGGCAGGGCCCAGCCTTCTGCTCCAGCTCTGGGAAGAGGATACAGGAACCCAGCCCCGGGGGCTGTTTCTTTGCTGACAAAGGACAGGAAGCAGAGGTCCCGCTGGGCTTCCAGGACCAGCTGTGTCTCTGAGTGAGGTCCCACACTTCTACACAGCGGCTGCTAGCAGCTGCAAGGTGGATTTTTTCTTTTTTTTAATCTCAGCACATGAAGTTTGAGAAAAGAAAGGCCCCCTATACATCAGGGAAGCTGAAAATGGGAGCAATAAATTCCTGATTCATTCCCTAGGTATAAAGCTTCTGTGTCACATGTGCCACAAATGCCACTGAGTTTCCCAGGCCTCCTGTTGACCTCAGGCCCACTGGCCAAGGGAGCAGAACATAAAAGACGGCAATATTTAGAGTTTTACCCTTCCTGTACCAGAAAGAGAAAATGAAGATGAATGTGAGAAAAAAAAGAGAAAATGTTGCTATAGTAAAGGAGTCAAAATTATTGGTGAATATGCGGTGAGTCAAATGTTAGGTAATATAGGAATTGCAGGGGCCTTCCTAATGTTGTGTATTATTTTTTTGCCGTTGTTGTCTTTTTTAGGGCATATAGAAGTTCCCAGGCTAGGAGTCCAATCGGAGCTGTAGCCGCTGGCCTTCGCCACAGCCACAGCCACGCAGGCTCTGAGCCGTTTCTGCAACCTACACCACAGCTCACAGCAATGCCGGATTTTTAACCCACTGAATGAGGCCAGTGATTGAACTTGTGTCCTCGTGCATTCTAGTCAGGTTCGTTAATACTGAGCCACAACGGGAACTCCTAGCATTGTTTTTTTTTTTTTTTGTCTTTTGTCTTTTTAGGGCCGCACTCGTGGCATATGGAGGTTCCCAGGCTAGGGGTCTAATTGGAGTCTTAGCTGCCGGCCTACGCCACAGCCACAGCCACATGGGATCTGAGCCACGCCTGCGACCTACATCACAGCTCACAGCAACACCGGATCCTTAACCTACTAAGTGAGGCCAGGGATGGAACCTGCGTCCTCATGGATGCTAGTCAGATTCGTTTCCACTGAGTGTATATCCTTAAATACAGCCAGACCACCGACACAGAACACAGATGTCACCTCTGGCCTTCAGACCTGAGCGAATCGGCTTCGTGCATAAGAAAATCCTAACTTCTCCACAGCATCCTCTACCTGCCTCCTCAGCCTTCCCTTTGCCACAACAGCCTACATACCCCAGGCCAGGCCCCGAGCATCCATCCTCGTGACCCTGGTCTGCGGTCCCACCTTCCTGGTCCCACCTCCCTCCAGCGCGCACCTGCCAAGCCCCTCTGCTCCATTACGGCTGAGCTCAATTTCCTTGTGTCCCGATTAATTATCCAATTGATTCATTCAACAAACACTGAGTGAGGGCTGATGATGTGCCAGCTACTCCTTCAGAGACTGGGGATTCAGCCCTGAACAAAAAAGCCCACTTTTGCCCTGTGGAATTTGCATTCTCATAGGGGAGGCAGGCAGGAAACAAGACAGGCAAATTAAGCAGCAGGTGAGAATGTTGGCGATAAGACAAGCACTAAAGAGTGAAAAAGCGAAGGAAAGGGTGCAGGAAGCCTGGTGTGTGGGGGTGGGGGTGGAAGCGATGGGGCATCTAGTGGTTTGTATGTCCTTCTGCAAGGATTTCCCAAATCCCACTTCCTCAGAATTGCTTCTTTCTTACATGTTGCCAGTGCACAGTATAGGCAGCTTGATGATGGTATTTAACATACGCGTCCTTGCATTTATAGACAGGCTATTTAAACACATGGGTCAGGCTTTGCAACTGGAATCTAGATCCCTAAAGGCTTTGTACCTTCAAACTCCAGCCCCTGTGCATGCTTTACACAGCCCCTGTTCACAGGGTGTTTCCTGAATCGAAAGAGAGCTCTGCGCATTAGAAGTCGAATGTAATGCACCTGGGCTTCTCTTTTTTCCCCACTTTGGTGTTCTTTTTCCTATATATTTCTCTCCTTGTTTTTCTTTCCTATTTGCAATAGAGGTTTTCTTAATACTTTCCTGAGAAGGTATCTTCATATGTTCATTTCTCTTCCATGAATTACTTTTTGTTTTCTTTTTAGGGCCACACCTATGGCATAGCGAGGTTCCCAGGCTATTGTGAAAGCGGAGCTGCAGCTGCCGGCCTGCACCACAGCCACAGCATCACCCAAGCACATCTGTGACCTCCGTTGCAGCTTGCGGCAACGCTGGATCCTTAACTCCACTGAACGAGGCTGGGGATCGAAACTGCATCCTCGGATTCTTAACCCGCTGAGCCACAACGGGAACTCACACAAATCACTCCCGAATAACTTTTCCTCAAACAGGTGGGTGGGGATAGGGAGGAGAGGGAGAGTTGGTCTCTTATAGAAACTCATTTGCAGAGAAAATAACGTATTAAAGGAAACCTTCTGCGCTGTTTTGAAAATACGCCTACAAATTCTTTGATACTCCACCCTTCGGTGGTTGGTGGAGCTCAGTTTCCCTCCACCTGAGTGTTGCCGGGACTCGGCGACCTGTTTCTAGTGAAGAGAATACGGTAGAAGTGATGTGTGATTTCTGAAGCCAGGAGATTAAAAAGCATAGAGGCTTCCTCCTTGCTGTCTCTTGGGTCCCTGGCTGTGGGGTGAGCCAGCTACCACGGCCTGAGGACACGTAACAGAGAGGTAACAGAGAGGTCACGTAACAGAGAGGTCCACACGTGAGAAACCGAGGCCTTCTGCCAACAGCCATGCGGGGCTCTCCTGGAAGCAGGCCTTGGGTGACTGCAGATCTTGGGTGACTGCAGATCTTGGGTGACTGCAGCTGACATCTCGATCGGGACCTCAAGAGGAACCCTGAGCTAGAACCACCCACCTCAGTCACTCTTGGAGTCCAGATCCACAGAAAGTCTTAGGTAAGAACGGTTTGTTGTTTTAAGTAGCCATGCTTTGAGGTAATTTTCTACAGCAGTAGACACTGAGTGAGTTCTGTTCCGGTTCGACCACTGGCGTTGAAGAGGTCAATGAACCGCTCTAAGCCTGAGGCCTTCGGCTGTGAGTGAAGGGGATTTGGGTCAGAAGACTGAGTGCCGGCTCTCAAACCCTATGGTCTCTGGTCTCTGAAGAGGAATATGCCCTAGGAATGACGTTGTTCTGGGCTGAGCC
Organism: Catagonus wagneri; assembly: GCA_004024745.2. Classification (NCBI taxonomy): domain Eukaryota; kingdom Metazoa; phylum Chordata; class Mammalia; order Artiodactyla; family Tayassuidae; genus Catagonus; species Catagonus wagneri. Next base: position 53,793,212 of record PVHT021183693.1, read on the forward strand.
GTGTGTAAAATCTAACGCCCTTGATTTCCCTGCACTCTTTCTGCAGATTAAGAGGGTGAGGGTATCATCGTCTGAACCCAGATGTGCAAGCTGTGTTCTGGAAGGTGATGCTCATCTTAGAGAGTGATACACAAAAATTCCACAAACAAGGAGTTCCCGTCGTGGCGCAGTGGAAACGAATCCGACTAGGAACCATGAGGTTGCGGGTTTGATCCCTGGCATCGCTCAGTGGGTTAAGGATCCGGTGTTGCTGTGAGCTGTGGTGGAGGTCACACACGTGGCTCGGATCCTGTGTTGCTGAGGCTGTGGTGTAGGCCGGCAGCTGTAGCTCCGATTTGACTCCTAGCCTGGGAACCTCCATATGCCGCGGCTGCGTCCCCCCGACTCCCCCCAAAAATCCCACAATCGGAAGGCTTTATGCTTTGGAGGGGCCTGAAGAGGTAACAACCTTGACATGGGTCTGGTGCTTTCGTGCTTTCTTTCATTTAATCCTCCCGAATCTCCATTTTACAGATGGAGGTTGAGGCTCAGAGAGTTTTGGTAACTCACTCAACCTCACGCAGTTATTAAGTCCCCGAGCTGAGATCTGAGCCACAGCTTCTTTGTTACTAAATTCTGCTTTTCCAGATGCCTCCCTGATGGTCTGACCAGGTATCAGTTATATTAAGCAGATGAAGGGCACAGCCTGGCATGACACAGCCCCTTGTACAAGAAGCCGCCGTGCTTAGAGCTCTGATAGGGCAGGCCTGAGACAGCAACATCTGGGACACAACTCCACTCCGTCCTGCATCCCCAGGTGTCTAGACCACAGCGGGCATCTGCCGTGGAAAGCTGCCCTCCAGGCTGACCGGGGACAGACGACATGGCCTGGGGCAAAAGGACGAGTGGGGCCAATTAGATTCCATCTTTAAAAGAATGTGGACTAGGAAATGGCAAGAGAATGACACACTTGCCTGAGGGCAGCACAAGAATTTATGAGGAGGAGAAGGGTCAGAGCGGTCACAGTGGGCCACAGGCAAGCAGAAGTTATGTAGGGACAGAGACTGGAGTCAGCAGAGGCGCTAAGGTGAAGAAAGGAGGTCAATGTATGTCTCCCTGAATGTCTCCATCTACCTATCTACCCACCTGTCTATGGAGAAAAGGATAAAACAGACTTGGGGAGAGGAACTTGCACTGGGACCACAGGTGAGGTCCCTACAACCACTTCGGATCCAAAACCGTCCTCCAGACCTCCTGTGGCCACTAGGAAGGTACTCCTCAGAGAACCCATCCCCGCGATCGGTGCTGGGTAACACCCACCTTGTCCTAGTGCTCTCTCGAGAGCACCCTTGACCTTGCAACCAAACGAACTGAACTAGAGTGGGCATGACTGGATGCACAGTTTTAAAAATAGCACTCTGATTGTAAAATTCTAAGGATCCTAAGGGTTTTCTAACTCAAAGCATGCATGGATTCTGACAATTAAACATTTGTGACAGCAAAAGCTGCTTGTATTTTACGGCACCAAGACAAAGGACAAGCTATGACTAGAACTAACCATTTTTTAGTTTTTAAAAAAGTAGCTTGTAACTGTGCAAAAGAGGTGACGCTCAGTCCAGAGCAACGCAAAGACCAACTAAGATTATCCCTGGGTCCTAAGCTCTGCTGTGAGGGTGTGAATGATACACAGTTAGGGCAGAGATGTGTGAACCTCTAAATGTCACTTTGGATGGACACAAACCAGTGCCTCATCAAAGGTTGCATTTTGTTAAAGGGTCCCCACTGAGCAGCTCTTGACCTACTAGAATATTGGCCTTCACAGCATCCAGACAGACGCAGTATAAAGAGTTCTGGACTAAAATGAAAGATCCTGAGAGTTCCCACTGTGGTGTAGTGGGTTAAGGATCTGGCATTGCCACAGCTGTGGTTTAAGTTGCAGCTAAGGCTTGGATTCCATCTCTGGCCTGGGAACTTCCATATGCCTAGGTGCAGCCAGAAACAACCAAACAAAAAGAGAGAGCCCGATAAGACTCTCAGCAATTCATGTAGCAGCCATGTGGCTTGAATAAGCAACTTTAACTGTCTAAGCCACATCCATGCAACAAAAAACATGGACTAAGTAAAAAATCATCAATGGATAAATAACAATATACTGTATAGCAGACGGAACTATATATATTCAATATCCTGTGACAAACCATACTGGAAAAGAATATGAAAAAGAATCTGTAGGTATTATGCCTGGGTTACTTTGCCGTACAGTAGAGATTAACACATCATCATGAATCAACTGTACTTAAACAAAATATATAATATCACATCAATAAAATATATAATAAAATATATAATAAAATATATAATAAATAAAATTATTATATATAAACTATATAATAAAATATTACTTCAATAAAATATACAATATATATAATATATATAATAAATAAAATGTATTATATATAAAATATATGATAAAATTTTACTTCAATAAAATATATGATATATAATAAAATATTACTTCAACAAAATATATAATAAAAAAAGATCATCAAGGTCCATTTCAACTCTAAAACTGGATACGTGTGATCCAAAGATTCTCAGCCACTCGTGAACAACCAGTCTCTCTCCACACACACACAGTAACCATATGACGATAACATGTTTATAAACTCCAAACAAACAAAAAACCAGGACACACACTCTGGCCACAGGACAGATTCTTTAAAATCAGAATTTTTCCATAAACTACTTTATGGATAGACCTTGGCCCTGGCTCCCCAGGGGCTTATACCGTTTTTCTGGATGGGCTTGAAAGGGTGGCTGAAAATCAAACAGACTTCTTTGTATGGTTCATTTCTTATCTCACATTTAAAACAATTTAAGGTCAAATCTATCAAAATTTACCCATCTTTGACCTGTTGTGCTATTTTTCTCCCTTCTTTTGAAAAGACTCTGGAAAGCCTAAGGCATATTTAGCTTTTCTTTCAGTTTCCTTATAAAACACCAGTGGTCACATCCTGTTCTTTATTCAGCCCCTCACTGAACTCCTGGGCAGAGTATTTACATTGGCTCCAGTTTTGCTCCGCACTCAGCTTTAAAGCATGCTGCTGGCTGAGGGTGTGCAGGGCTGCAGCTGGTCCTGGGCCTCAGTGAGATAGATGGGGAGCTGGTGGAAGTAGTTCATAAAACTATTGTCATGCTCATCAACTAATGGAACATTTCAATTCAACGTTTTAAAGCCTCCAGTCTTTTGCTTCTCAACTGGGAGAGGATTTGGAATTTTGCAGGGTATTTCCCTGAGAGGCTCAATGGGTTGTAAAAAAAAAAATCTATCAGTCCCCAAAAGGCACAGGAAGCCTAACTGCAGAAGAGCAGTTTACACTGCATTTTAATATCCCTGAAACACAGTGGTAAGTAGATTTTTTCCTAAAACCCTCTAAAACCATTTTAGGATCCTCATCATCCGCAGGCCACAGATCACTCCCCCAGGCTGCCTCTTTTTCTGGGAGCATCGTGCCCAGGCTTTACGGCCTGGACACTGCCAGGTGGACTCTGCCGGCCCTCAGGACACTAGGTGACAGCATGGTGGAGATGGTGGGGGGAGCACGGGGCAAAGAGACAAGAGTCTGGGTAGCCATCCAGTTCTGCCTCTAAGTGGTCGGAGATCTTGGCCAAGCTGCTGGATCTTTCTGGGCCTATTTACCTCTAGATGAGAGAGAGCATTGGGTACATGAAAAATATAAGGGGATCCCTGAGCTCTCAGTTTGGGTTCTGACTCACAGCTTGTGCTTCACTGAATCATGGGATGGAGATGCTTTGAGGACTCAGAGTGTACACGTGGCTGGTGAGCTGCTCCAGCCACCCTCAGCTCCTGGCATTTTCGGCCCCCAACCCCAATTTGCTCGGCTCACATCTCTACATTTATCTTTGATATTCTGTCTCTACAGAACCCTTCTGAAAGAACTTAGGGAAAAGCCTGTCTCCCTCCCACTCCAGAGATGACACCTCTTAGTTTCCATTTAAGTTTCTCTTGCTAGGGAGTTCCTGTTGTGGTGCAGTAGACAAGAATCCAACTAGTATCCATGAGGATGCAGGTTCGATCCTTGACCTCAATCAGCGGGCTAAGGATCCAGAGTTGCTGTGGCTGTGGTGTAGGCTGGCAGCTGTAGCTCCGATTCGACCCCAAGCCTGGGAACTTCCATATGCTGCGGGTTTGGCCCTAAAAAGCAAAACAAAACAAAACAAAACAAAACAAAACAAAATTCTCCTGCTAAATGTTTTTTTGATGGAAAATTCTCCACTCTTCTTTTAGTGTCACCATGCCCCAGAATATCCAGTGTTGCTTTAAGAACTTATTCCAAATGTCAGCCAACTTCTGCAACATGCATATAATGTCATTCCTTTGACCACAAGTGGCTACCCTTAACGACTTAACTAAGAGCCATAAATACCCCCCGCTGTCTCTGTCTCGCTTGCTCTTGTTCTCTGCAGCCCCACCCCCACCCACACACACAGTCTCCAGATATTCAGTGTCATCTTCCTTGGTTCCTTCCTCAAGGACACTCAAAATCATCCCACTGTGTTGAGAGAAGGCACATCTTGAAATGTCAATTCACAGAGTTTAAGAAAAATGCACCCTGGTATACCTGTACTTGTCAAAAACCAAAATGTCACTTAACCCAACATGTTTGCCTTTTTGTTCTTGCTGTCCAATCTGAAGACAAATTCACTTCCAACACCTCGGTGGGGACTTTGAAATTGCTCACAACCTTCCTGTTCCTTCCTTTTTCCTTTTTTCTTTTGCTTTTTAGGGCCACACCTGAGGTATATAGAGGTTCCCAGGCTAGGGGTCCAACTGGAACTAGAGTTGCCAACCTACACCACAGCCACAGCAACACAGGATCCAAGCCACATCTGCAACCTTCACCACAGCTCATGGCAATGCCAGATCCTTAACCCACTGAGCGAGGCCAGGGATCGAACCTACAGCCTCATGGTTCCTAGTTGGATTCTTTTCTGCTGTGCCACGATGGGAACTCCTGTCCATTCCTTTTTTGATTCCTCATCATATTATCCACTTTTAAACCCTTTATATTCTTTTTAAGCTAGCAAACTTCTCATCAATGATAGACAGACTTGCTCACTACTTTCTGAGAAAATAGAGGTCCTAAAACATGAACACGTTCAACTTCCTTCTCCTGTTCCTCTCGTGCCTGGAGAACAAGTCCAAATCCTTGAGCATAGAATTTACAGCCTTAAGATCTAACCCTTCAATCTTTGCAGCTCATCTGCTACCAAGACTGACCCTGGGCTCCGAGCCACAGCCACACTTGCTGGTTCCCAAATGTATCCCATACTTTCCCACCTCCCTGGCTTTTACTGACGACCTTTTCTCAGTCTGAGTAGGTTCTACCTTCCCTTCCCAAGCCACACCCCTCCCATCTTCTGGAAGTCCTTTTCCACCTTTAAGCCCAGCTTAAAGGCAGCCTAATCCACGAACTCCTCCATGAGCAGCTCCATCCAGGTCACCATCATCAACAATTTGAAACAATTTCTTCCTTTTCTAGCAGAATGCTATTTGTGCCTCTATTACAGCACATCTTTGCCTTGGGTATTTGTCAACATTCCTGTGTCTTTCATTGGATCTAAAGTGCCTTTACAGTGGAGCCTATGTTGCTAAAACTTTTTTCTTGTACAGAAAGGAATTTCAAAAATTGTTAATTCAAATTTGCTGAAATACATGGAAAGTGCTATACTCTGTTTTATCACATTTTTGAAACTTCTAACCTCTGCCTGCTTCCTAGGAACTCTCTTTAGTTTAATTTTAACATTTCACATCTTTTTAGTGTTTTGACGCAACACGCAAGTCTTTTTGGAAATAGGGAGGGTATAGCTTTGAATAGCCTTTTATTGGCTTATAATTTGGGGCTTTTCATTGAGCTATCATCAATTTTGAGGAAATGCCTCATAATTCTTTAAAAATTAACCTGCTTCAAAATACATTTTAAATATTAAGGGGTGAAAACACAACTATCCTTTATGGGATAGGGAAGGATTTAGGAGTTGTGAGTCTCAAGGATACTTTTGTTATACATTAATATTCTTCTGTACAAAAAAAAAAAAATCACAAAATGTGGAGGACGGAATCAATTGGAGAGATGTGCAGTGCATTGCCACTCATCATTTTTCTGATGGTAAGAGATAGTATGACAAAGATTTCTACGTGCCTCCCAAAGTCCATTCTGCCCTGATTTGTTAGTAATAAAGACTCATTTTTTGGAGGGGGTGGGGTGTACCTTGGTGCCCAGTAAGAGTCTACATTCTCTGGGTCTCCCTGCAGCTAAAGCAGCCTTATTATTAAGCTTCGGCCAAGGAGATGTAAGCCTCAGTGTTAACTGTGACTTGTCTCCCTGTAAGGGGAGTGACCCTTGTTTTCTTTTGCCTCATCTGCTCCTTAGAACACCCACCATCTTGGACTATGAGTTATACCAAACCTTAGGAACAATCTAGAAGGAGACTGAGTACCTGATGACTTCATGGATCTTCCCCACCTGGGCTGCTATGTTCAGGCGTCTGCTCTGTGAGAGAAAAACAAACTTCTACCTTATTCAAGTCAGTCATGGGGCGCTTTTACATGTAGCTAAACCTTCTAGTCCTAACTGATGATAGAGGATATATCTGTCTACAAAGGTTGAAAAGGAAAGTTTGGAAATTTTTTTTTAATCTGTTTTTCTTTTTTTAAAAATTAATTTTATTTAATCAAACCTGATGCTTCAAAATGCTTCACTTTAATTTTTTAACTCCTCCCCACCATACTTGTTCTCCTACTGTTCTACAGGCAAAGTCATTTTTGCCTATTCAAATTCTACTCAGCTGCCTTTTTTTTTTTTGGCCATACTTGCAGCACGTGGAAGTTTCTAGGCCAGGGACTGAACCTGCACTGCAGCAGAGACCCGAGCCTCTGCAGTGACAAAACTGGATCCTTAACCCACTGGGCCACAAGGGAGCTCCTATCTCCATGTTTTTCTGTTCTGATCAGGAGAGAAAAGTAAATTCAAAAGCATATCTTGGATCAAAGAACCAACTCTCTTTGACAAAAGAAGACAGGCAGTGAGGGAATGCCATGGAATTAGGTAGGAAATCTCAGCTGACGGCACAGCCTGTGCATGGCTGCTCTGAAGCCCAAGTGACCAGAACAGGTTGAAGTAGACTGAAGGGGCAAGTCCTCACACAGGTCATGCTGCAGCATTCTTGGAAAAGTCAAGTGTTGCTGGTACAAGCAGAGCCCCTGCAAAGTCACCACATTAAAGAAAAGATGAAAAGCAAGCTGCAAATCAGCATAAGAAGTCAATTCAGGACCACCTAGAGTGATGGATGATGACTGAGAATTTACAAAAGCTTTTGTAGAATGTCTGCATTAAATACAAAGAGACTACCAAAAGTCTAGACAGAGGGGGAATTCATAACTCCCTTATTTATACATTAAGGAAACAGAAGCTCAGAGACGTGATTTGCAGAGATAACAAAGTTGGGACAAGAAGCCCTTCCTTCCTTGATGGCTTCGGCTCTAGGCTGATGGTTATCCTTTCTACTTCAAGTTTCATCATTATCTTTTCTTTTCTTTTCTTTTTTTGGTTGTACCCATGGCATGGAGAAGTTCCCAGGCCACGGTAGTGACCAGAGCCACAGCAATGACAATGCCACGCTACCAGGGAACATAGCCATCATTATCTTGAGTGTCTTCCTTTCCCTATGAGCAGCGTCTCCAGCATCCTGGCCTTGGTCCTCTGACTTCATCTCTATCGAGCTCCTCCTTCATGTCAGTTCAGCAGAGCCATCCCAAGGTCCTACCGTGGATCTCAACAGCCACCACTTTGACCACTCTGACTCCCACAGCACTAGATATCTTCGTTTCTTTAGTGGCATCCCACAAATTTTGGTATGTTGTATTTTTATTTTTATTCAGTTCCACTAATTTCGCTTTTGGTTTCCACTTTGACCTGTGGGTTATTTAGAAATGTGTTGTTTAGTTCCCAAATACCTGGAAAATTTCCAGAGATCTTTCTGCTGTTTATTTCTAATTTAATTCCATTGTGGACCAAGAGCATACTTCTATGACCTGAATCCTTTCAAATATACTGAGATTTATTTTATGGCCCACAATAGGCACTTGAAAAGGACATGTATTCTGTTATTATCGTGTAAAGTTTTCTATAAATGGCCATTAGATTAAGCTGGATGACTGTTTCTTAAGTCTTTTTACATCCTTACTGATTTTCTGTTTATCCTATCAATTACTGAAAGAGGGATATTAAAATTTCCAATTGTATTTATTGATTTTTCTATTTCTCCTTGAAGTTTTATCAGTTTTTGCTTCATGTATTTTTGAAGTCCTGTTATCGTACACATAAAAGTTTAGGATTATTAGGTCTTCTTGATTATCATTATGAAATATCTGTCTTTACCCTTAGTAATATTCTTTGCTCTGAAATCTACTTTGGATGATATTAATATAGCTGTTCTCTCTCTCTCTCTACATATATATATTATTGTGGAATAGTTATTAAAAAACTATTTGTAGATTCCTATTTAAAGTGCATTTCTTGTAGGCAGCATATAGTTTGATCTTGTTTTTTTAATCCAATCTTAGTCTCTGTCTTTGAATTGAGATGTTTCAACCATTTAGATTTACTGTAATTATAAATATGATTTGAGTCTACATTCTTGCTAGTTTTCTATTTTTTTCTTCTGCTCCTTTCCCCCTCCTTTTCTGTCTTCTTTTGGATTGCCTGAGAATGTTTTATGACTTCATTTTCTCTCCTCTTGTTGGCTTATGTTATAGACTGAATTATGTCTCTCCCAAATTCTTGTGGACACCTCTCCATTTTTTCAGCCTCCAATAAGCTTCTCCAACTTCAGTCCACTTCTAAAGCAAGACCACATCATCTCTTTTTCTATTGTTCTTTTCTTTCTTTAAAAATTTTTTTTGTCTGGCAGGACCCCAATTCTAGGTAGCAATTTCTATATTAACTTTGCTGGAGTAATAAACATGTCACACATAATAAGAATTTAGAGAACAAGAGAACTTAAATTCTTGCATTTTATCTGAAAATAAAATGTCTATATCAGCTTTCTATTGGTTAATATTTGTTTGCTGTATCTTTTTTCATCCCTTTATTTTTCTGTATAATTGCTTTAGACTTGTGTCTCTCTTATACAGCATCTACCTGAATTTGGATTACTAGGCCCAGTTGCAAGTAATTTGTTTCTTTTGCTGTTTTTTCTTTTTATGGACACATCTGTGGCATATGGAAGTTCCCAGGCTAGTGGTCAAATTGAAGCTGCATCTGGGGCCTATGCCACAGCCCTGGCAATGAGATCTGAGCCGCATCTGCAACCTATGCTGCAGCTGCAGCAATGCTAGATCTTTAACCCACTGAGCAAGGCCAGGGATCAAACTTGTATCCTCAAAGAGACAACTTTGGGTCCTTAACCTGCTGAGCTGCAGTGGGAACTCCAAAGTATTTGTATTTTAATTAAATCCACTTGCATTACTAATGATTAACAATATACTTGGATTCTTTCTGACATTTTTGTTTGTATTTTCAATTTGTATGAATTCTCTTTGCTTCTTTTTCTTTTCTTTCTCAGATTAATTAAGATTGCTTTATTTTCCTTACCTTCCTCTACCAGCATTGTAATTAGATGTTCTATTTCTAGTCTCCTGGTGTCTATTTTTACATTATCCTTACAAATGTAATTTTATAACAAAGTCTAAGTTAATTCCTACTTCTATCCTTTTCTTAATTCAGAAAAGGATCTGAGCTTGCTTTACCCTCCCTCAGAATACTCCATTTTGTTTCAAATGGTTATTACTCTTTTTATTTTTATTTGCGCTCAACATTAAATTATATTTATCACAGTATTTTAGTGTTTCTTTACCACATCTTTTTGCATCTAATTCTTCCTTCCTGGGTTCACTTTTCCTTTTCCAAAACAGTAAGAATTTATGGGTAGGAAAATTTCTAAGTTCTTGTAGGTTAAAAATAAGCTTATCTCATCCTACTCTTAAGTTATAATTTTGCTAGGCACAGAATTCTAGGTTGCAAAGATATTTCATTAGAACATCGATGCTCTTACCCCATTCCCTCCATTTCCCTCCATTCTCTGTGGTAGTGGGTAAGAAGACTTATCAAGGTGACTGTTGTTCCTTTTTAGGTAACAATTTCTTTTTGGCTTTTGTCTTTTTAGGGTCACACCTACGGCATATGGAGGTTCCCAGGCTAGGGGTCTAATCGGAGCTGTAGCCACCAGCCTACACCAGAGCCACAGCAATGCCAGATCCAAGCCGCGTCTGCAACCTACACCACAGCTTGTGGCAATGCCGGATTCTTAACTCACTGAGCGAGGCCAGGGATTGAACCCACAACCTCATGGTTCCTAGTCAGATATGTTTCCACTGTGCCATGATGGGAACTCCTCTTTTTCTTTCTTAAGATTTCTTCTTTTTCTTGATGCTCTCTAGTTTCACTACAGTGTTTCTATATTTCCTAATTTCTGGAAAATTCTATTATGTCCTTCTGCCTTTTTTCCATTCTCCCTACTTTATCCCAGGATCCATCCTTCCTTCCTTTCTTCTTCTTCTTTTTTCTTTTTGCTTTGCGCATGGCATGCAGAAATTCCCAGGCCAGGGACTGAACCTGCATCACAGCAGTGACAACCCCAGATCTTTAACGAGTGAGCCACTTGGGAACTCCCTATCCCGGGATTCTTATTAAAATTATTTTTCTTTTTAATTCCTCTGGCTGTGCTCTAAGAGATTTCTTCACGTCTGTATTTTCCAAGTAAGTAATACTCTCTTAATCGGTGGGCATTCTTGCCTTATAGTCACTTGCTTCTGCCTCATTTATAGTATTCCTCTCTTAATTCTTTGAAGATTTTAAACATCCTTGTTTAAAGGCTCTTTCATACTGTTCTTTATCTGTAAATCTTGTACATTCCCCCTGCATTTGCCATTTCTGGTGCTTTTTGTTTCCTTGTACAGACCCAGAGTTCCCTGTGATATCATTTTCTTCTACCTGAGGGACCTCCTTTAACATTTCTTGTAGTATGGGTCTGCTCGCAAAGAATTTTTTTCAGCTTTTTTATGTCAGAAAAAAAATATTTTTGCCTTCATTTTTGAGAGACATTTTCACTGGGTATAGAATTTTAGGTTGAGAGTGTTTTTTTTTTTTTTACTTTCATTATTCCACTCTGAGGCACCACTGTCTTTTTGCTTGCCTTGTTTTCAAGGAGAAATATGCTGTCATTCTTATCTTTGTTTCTCTGTACATATCATGTATGTTTTTCTCTGACTGCTTTTAGGATTTTCTATTTTATCACTGGTTTTGAGTGATTTAATTATGATATGCCTTGGTGTAGTTTTCTTCTTAGTTCTTGTGCTTGGGGTTTATTTGGGTATTTGCATGTATGGGTTTATAGACTTTATCAAGTTTGAAAATTTTTTCAACGATTGTTAAATATTTTATATCCCCCTTTCGCTTTCAGGAAATCCAATTACATGAATATTAGGATGCTTGAAGTTGTTCCACAGCTCATTGATGCTTTGTTATTTAAAAAAATTATTATTTTTCTCTGTGTGTTTCATTTTGCATAGCTTCTGTTACTATGCTTTCAAGTACATTTATGGTTTCTCCTGCAATGTCTAATCCACTGTTAATTCTATCCAGGTAGTTTTTACCTCAGACATTGTAGTTTTCACCTCTAGAAATTCAATATTTTTTTTGTTATATCTTCCATGTCTCTTAACTTTTTGAATGTATGGAGCACTTAATCATAACTTGTTATATCCATGTCTGCTAATTCTAACACATGTCAACTCTGGGTAAGTTTCAATAGATTTTTTTCCCCTCATTATTATCAGGATCATATTTTCCTGCTTCTTTGCATGCCCAGTAATTTTTTATTGAACCAGACATTATGAATTTTACCTTACTGGGTGCTCAGTATTTACATAGTCCTAAAACTGCTCTTGAGTTTTGTCCTGGTATGCAGTTAAGTTATTTTGAGATAGTCTGATCCTTTTAAGAGTTGTTAGGCAGAACCAGGGCCTAGCTCTTCTAGGGCTTATTATTCTCCACTACTAAGGTAAGATCTTTCTAAGTACCCACCCTGATGTCCTGGGAATTTGAGCTTTCCTAGTCTGGCTGGTGGGAACAGGCATTATTATGTAGGCTCTTTGGGGACACTGAGTACTCTTCCCTCCAATTATTTCAGATAACGCTTCCCCATCCCAGGGGAGTTTCCTCTTATGCATATAATGATCAATACTTTGGTGAATACTTGAGGGAGACCCTCTGAAGATCTCCAGAGTTCACTTTCTGTGCAGGTTTCTTCTCTCCACTATTCTCTCCAGTGCAGTCTCACTGCCTTGGTCTCATTGGACTTTCAGGTCCCTCTTCTTAGCTCAGGGAGATTACTGGGTTACCTCTGCTTGCACTGAGGCCTAGAAACTCAGGGCAATAAGCTATTCACAGGGCTCACTTTGTTTCTTGTCTCCTGGGGATCACAGTGTTCTTTGTTAATTGAGGTCCAGTGTCTTGAAAATTGTTTCTTATATTTTGTCTGGTCTTTGGTTGTTTCAGGCAGGGGGGCATATCTGGTCCTTGCTTCTCTATCTTGGTCAGAAGCATAAGTCTAACATCTTTCTTCCTGGCCACAACTTATACTCCTTCTAATTTGCTTCCCTAATTACTCTTACTATGACTTTTCTTTAACCTTGTTGGGACCTCTAGTTCACGGTGCCCTCCACTGTCCCCCAATCTGTCCATACCCTGCCTTCATCACTTTCCTTCCTATGCAGCTTGTATTCCATGATCCATTATTTAAGTAATGCTCTTGCTAATGTCTTCAATTCCATCGGCCCTCTCTGCTCATTTCACCCAGCTGATTACATGGTAGAGGTTCAATTTTGTTAATAAATAGATAAATACATAAATGAGAAAATGAAGCATATATGTTAACTTCTGACAAACTGTCTGCCTATATTTCAAAGCTAAACATTAAAAAATTACTATTACCTTTTTTGAGTACTATATTGCTTTTATCAATACAGATAATAATTATGTATAAAACTAGGTTATTACGTATATACAAATGTAATTTTCCCAATTCTACATTACTTAGCATGGATACTTGTTGATTTTTCCCAGTAAATATCAACTTAGACTTTGAGATTACAACTAAGCCAGTAATAGAAAAACAGAATATTTAAGTATGAATGAAAGAGATAACTTCCTATTAATTTCCAGTTTTACAGATGAGAAAACTGAGGTTTGAGAAGACAGATGATTTGGCTAGAATGGTTTTCAAAGCTCATTCAGCCGGTCAAGAGAAGAATTAGGAGCAAAACCAACTTTCTTGATTCCAACCCGGGTTTCTTCCATCCTACTGCAGTGCTATTTTCTGGCCCATGTCTGCTTGTATCCAATATTCTGTATTTACTGGTAATTTGAATGTGATTTGAAGCAGAGCTTGACCTGGATTCCCAGAGAAACCATTTGCTGCTTAATGATGGAGGAACCATCTGATTTCTAGAACAAGGTCATACAATCTTATAGCACTACTTATAAGAGCAATATGGCACATGGGTCATGTTCTTACATTTAGGTAAAACATCCTTTCAGACATTAATCAGTGTCTCTGCTATAGGGGATTCGATAAGTTCTCATCCTTACTGTGTAACACATAGTGTATACAGTCTGATGTCAGATGCCAACAGAGAACTCTACAGGTTAGCATATAAATGATGTAACACATTAAGCCCTAAGATAGAACTCATGTCCCTAAGATAGGGCTCATGTCCCTCATTGTTCCTCTAGACTCGTCAGACACCATACCTTCAAAAACTGGTTCCCTAAGTCTGGAAAAAGTTTCACAAAGAACAAGAAACCTTCTAATCTTTATACTCTGACTAGACATTGACATTAGCACTGACCCAATACATACAGGGCCTTATAGTTAGGGATGGGGCCTCGTGAAAATTAGGCAGTGGGAGTAACAGCAAGCAAAAAATGAATGAGTCAAACATGAATAACATTATTTCAGTGTGTATGTCTGAAATTCACTCTCTCTCTCTCTCTCTCTCTCTCTCTCTCAGGTAGACCCAAAATTTGAAAATCTGAGTTAGAGCCAAAATGTAAATTATTTGCAAATATGACTTGGTGTTAGTGCTAATGATAGTCACTAAATATTTTTAACTCTGTCTTCTGGACACATGACTTGATTGCTTGGCTGGCCCTTGCGGTAGGGCCATATGGCTAGTTCTGGCCATTGAAATTGAGGCATTTCCAGGCTGGATTATTTGACCATGGGTTAAGATCCATTAGAATTCTCTTTCTGTCTGGGATGGTAATTGGCAACTTTAGAAGCTGCTCCATCAGCCAGGGTCCCTGATTCCTTATTATGAATAGAGCCCCATGCCAGCCCATGATGAATACGTGGCATTAGCAAGAAATAAATTTTTGTTGTTTTACATTTTTTTTTTTTTTGGTCATATCCATGGCATGTGGAGGTTCCCCAGCCAGGGACTGAACCTGAGCCAAAACAGTGACAATGCCAAATGCCCAACTGCTAGGCCACCAGGGAATTCCATAAACCTTTATTGTTTTAAGCCACGAGTATTTATTTATTTATTTTCCTTTTTTTGGCTGCCCCATGGCATAGGGGGCAGATCCAAGCCCCAGTTGTGATCTACACCATAGCTGCAGCAACACTGGATCCTTTAACCCACTGTGCCAGGCCAGGGATTGAACCTGCATCCCAGTGCTCTGGAGACACCGCTGATCCCTTTCGCTACAGCAGGAACTCCCACCAGTATTTTCAGAGTTGTTATCACAGCATAACCTAGCTTGTCCTGACAGACACATCTACTTTCATTCTCTTCTCTGGATGTAGAAGATAATGTCTCAGGGACAGATAACAGCGAGAGAGTTGTAGGAAAGCTGAAGTTAAGGAAGGCAGAGAGATGTAATGAATGGGACATTCTAAGACAAATATAGCCATACACAAATCAAATGCAATTTAGGGAGACCTACTACATTTTATTATTATCGTTATTATCACTACTCCATGATTATTTTTATCAGTTTTTTAAACAACCTGAGAATACGGTCACTATATGCTATGACTGATCCTTGATGCTGGATAGACAAACAGACGGGGGAGAGATAATTCCAGCTTTGGGATCTCTTAGGCTAACTCTTCGTCATACCTAGTGTGAATTTTGTTCGTCGAGAATTTATATTTTTCTCTCCAAATTGGACTATACAATTCTTGTAGTTAAGGACCATATTTTATTTTCCTCATGTGTACTTTGGGAAGAGTCCTAAAGCTCAATAAAATCCAGCTGAAGGCCAGCTTGACTTGCCGTCAGGGACTTGGCACCAGATCCCACTGCTGACCGTCTCTTGGGCTGACTCACAACAGATGCATCAGTTCTCACATTTTCATTTCCTGGAGCTTCAGGAATGCCTAATGAGAATCAGGAGCGTGAGGTTGGGGCAAAGCAGTGAGGAGAAGCACATATTAAAGAAACACTGTCTTTGGAATGTAGTCCTTCTCATTGGTGACGAACTCAGTCAAGCAAATAAGAGACGTTTTTCAAATATGACTTCTCATAGCAACTGTTTCATTTTTTTGGACATATGCTCTGGAGGGTTTAGCCCCCTTTTTATTGCTCCTGGCCCTTGGTGCTTTTCCTTTTTCAATCTTCCCATTTGCCATCCTAAACTAGAGATGATCTTCAGAGCCCCAAAAGTCAAGCGATAAATTTAAAAACTCATGGATGGGTAACACAATAAAAACTATGTTGCGGGAAGCTGGCATTTATTTAAATCCTTTGAATTGTCAGTGACCAAACCACATGTTAGTCTCCCACACCTGGCTATGCACCTGGGCTTCAGCTTGCCTTTTTTTTTTTTTTTTTTCTTTTCAGGGCTGTACCTGAGGCATTTGGAGGTTACCAGGCTAGAGGTCGAATTGGAGCTGAAGCCGCCACAGCCACGGTAGGTAATGCAGGATCTGAGCCACGTCTGACATCTACACCTCAGCTCTCGGCAATGCTGGATCCTCAACTCACTGAGCGAGGCCAGGGATTGAATCCACAACCTCACGGTTCCTAGTCAGATTCGTTTCTGCTGTGCCATAGTGGGAACTCCTCAGCTTGCTTTTTTTTTGATTATGGCCTTGGAGCTTCTTTGCTAAGTTTTAAATTGCTTTCCTTGTGTATCAGTTCTGGCCCTTAATCTCAGATTTTAACTTTGCCTGTCAGATCACACACAAACCTGTCTTCCACTCTTGCAATATCTGGAACTCAAGCAGCATGCTCCTTCCTTGTTTATGCCAAATAGAACGTTATTCTGCAGAACTCCTTCCTACTCCCCAGTGCAATGGAGGTATTCGCCTACGGGTCTGGTTGCATTAAAGATGGAAAATCTTTCTGTCTGTATTTCTGTACGCTAAAAAATTTCACTTGTTCTATACCATGCAATTGTACTCGTACCTACTAGGTGTCTGGCACTAGTACAGGCAGTGGGGAAACAGCAGTGAAAAAAGCAAACAAGAATCCCTGCCCTCATGGAACTTACTCCGTAGCTGGATGACAAATCCAGTTAATTAGTATGACTTGACATGGATCCTCTAAAACTATTCCAGTTCTTTACCCAGCAAATGATCTGCATCTACATAAAAATGCTAATGTTTCTGCATCCTATGGTTTTAGTTCAATATTCAATTTTTATCAGGATAGGCCAAAAGATGATTGACTCATACCAGGTATGGTCAGAAACCTCTCGCTGAGCACATGTTACTCCAAGAAAATAGGAAATAAACAAATGTCACATTTGATTTCTCACAGTCACACGGAGGATGCGATTTGTTTGACATGGCATCAACTGGCCCCTAGACTAAAACTTGAGCTGCAATGAACTTATCCCATGCAGCCCTTTTCTGGAGGGGCTAACCAATGCCGTTTGAGACTAAATTTTCTATATAGACAACTCTCTGGTCTGTTTTTCTATATAGACATCTCTCTAGAGACAAGGCTGTACATTACATGGAACACTATTAATGAATAGAAAGGTGTGTGTATGTGTATGTGTGTGTACATGTGTGTATGTTTATGTATGCACACGTGTTGTGCATGTATGTATGTACATGTGTGTACGCTTACGTGTGTACATGTGTATATTGTACACACATGTGTATATATGTATGTACATGTGTTTATGTGTTCTGGTACCCCGAGCTCCTTTTCCATTTGGCTTCAATCTCAAAGCTTGTCTCTTGAGGGCAAATTGATGCAGCTAGGAGGAGAAAGCCAGCTTCCCCTTAACTTCCCAGTCTGTAGCCTAAGTTTAATGAGTGCAAAGCAGGCTTTGGGGAGAGGAACTGGGTACAGTATGTTTGCCCCACAACTGTGACTGAGTCATCTCCCTGCTGTCCGGAACTCAGATTTAGCTTGAAAATATCTGTTGCTTAGGCCCAAGGAATCGATTCTATATGAGTTAATATCGCAAGTTCTAGCATGAATTCCTGTACCTCTTCACTGGGTCACCCAGGGGCCCACCGCCCCCCATTTTTTGCTTTTTAGGGCCAAACTCCCAGATATGGAAGTTCCCAGACTAGGGGTCAAATTGGAGCTACAGCTGCTGGCCTACACCACAGCCATAGCAACGCCAGATCCAAGCTGCTTCTGAGACCTACACAACAGCTCAGGGCAACACCGGATCCTTAACCCACTGGGCTAGGTCAGGGATTAAACCCGGATCCTCATGGATACTAGTTGGATTCATTTCTGCTGAGTCACAGCAGGAGCTTGTGCTGTTTTTTTTGATCAAGAGAACTGGGACTCTTTCCATCTTCGTACTGGTGACTGGAATTTGTCCCCCAAAACAGGCATGGCTGGAAACTATTCTTTCTGTTGCTGAACCTTTATCAAGCTGGACTTGAGGGGCCCTGCATTCCACTGGGACTCAGAGGAGGTAACCAAAGGGAAGTTATATTTTAAGCCCATGAAGGACAGCACAAATATAGTAACACACTCCGCAGAATCTGCAATGCCTCTTTGAGCTGCCACAGATTTAGGAATAATGTATTTCATGCACTCTTGGTTCCTAGACTCATGTTATACTTGGACTATACCTGGATTGATTTTCAAGAATCTCAACAGGTGAACTTTGAGGGACGTCTGGTCACGCACTGCAGGGGAACTCTTCATCAGACCGAATGGAATCCAGGTTCCTCTACGCTAGACTGATACCGTATCAGAAAGGCTGGTTAGGCTGGGGGAGAAGTCTGCAGTCCCACTTGACACTTTCCTTCTGGGGCACGTTCCTGGGCACCCTCTTGGTTCCAAAGGAGGTATAAAGGCTGGGGGAGAGGCCGTCCTTCTTGAGGGCTCTGACCTGTTCCCTAGGTAAGACCACTCCTCCCTAAATCTTTGGCTCTTCTGGGGAGCAATGAAGAGAGATTTCTAAGGCCTGTATGTGCCCCTAGCAGAACCCTCAACCCTCCCTCTCCTCCAACACTCACAGCCTCATTACCATGATCTGTCTTGAGACCATCTGGACTAATGTCATTATACTCTGTATCTCCGACAGGTCTGTCACCAGAACTCAGATCCTCCCTCACCTCTTCCTTCATCCCTTGCACTGCTTACATCATTTTGAAGTTATAGTTTGCTCTATAGCATGTATCATAATCTAGTATTTTATTTTATTTTATTTTTTGTCTTTTTGCCTTTATCTAGAGCCGCACCTGTGGCATATGGAGGTTCCCAGGCTAGGGGTCTAACAGGAGCTGTAGCTGCCGGCCTTCGTCACGGTCCGAGCCATGTCTGCGACCTACACCATAGCTCACGGCAACACCGGATCCTTAACCCACTGAGCAAGGCCAGGTATTGAACCCGCAACCTCATGGTTCTCAGTCGGATTCGTTATCCACTGAGCCACGACGGGAACTCCCATAATCTAGTATTTTAGACGTTTTACTTATTTGTCTGAATTCCCATCATAACATAAGCTCCACAAAGGCAGGAATTCTTGCCTGCTTTGTTGTTGTCTAGTTTAGCTCTTGGTACATAGTAGGTACTCAATAAATATTTTTAGTGAATAAATGATATGATGAATGTCTACTATTTATCAAGGGTCACTATTTTTAATGACGAACAGTTGATTTACAAAATCATGTTAGTTTCAGGTGTCTAGCATAGTGATTCAGTTACACGGATGTGTATAAATATGTATTCTTACATATATTCCTCTGTATATGTATATGACACTTCAGATTCTCTTCCCTTATAGGTTATTACAAAATATTGAGTATAGTTCTCTGCTCTACAGTAATTCCTTATTGGTTATCAATTTTATATACAGTAGTGTGTATCTGTTAATCCCAGCCTCCTAATTTATCCCTTCACTCACCCTAAAGTTACTAATTATTAGCAATATTCATTCTCTTCTTTTTCGGATAAATGACCTCCTCATTAACCTCTGAGGATATATTAGTTTTTTCCATAGTCTCCGATAGTTAAGGGGACCTTCCAGAACCCAAACCATCACATTACTTTGGACATAATCTTTGACATCCTTCCCCCATGTCAGAGATTTGCCAAAGAGGCCACTGTGTCCAATGTAAATATTTACGCTAACCTGCCTCAACGTTTTGGATTCCCACCCCGTCCACTCTCATATGCTTCTTTCATATGATATTTAATACAGGAGAAAATAGCCAGATTCACGACCTTTATAGCCAGATTCGAGGCCTGACGGGAAACTGGAACGTGGCGACGGTCTAAGCAGTCGTCCCTGTAACACCATCAGGCTCACCGAGCTAGCCACCCTCTCAGTTTAATCTCTGAATCATTTATTCCTCAGAAGCTAGAGATGCTGATTTGATGGCCTCTTGTGGAAGGCCATGTGCCTGCCTGGCCCTCCTACACCTCGTGCTGACCCATCAAGCTGGAATGCCACCGCTTAGGTCCTGCCACAGCAACCAGCCAGCCAGACCCTGTAAGGGCCTCGCCCTTTAATGACCCATTCCATCTCTAAGCTTGCTGTGTGGCCTTGCAGGATGGACAGACGGTCCTTAGATCATTTGTGATGGCCTGGTGTTGAGGTCTGTATCTGTGGCTCTCCAACAAGTTTGTTGGTTAGTCCCATAAATACCAAAAAGTAAAGCAATACGTCAGCATTTTCAGTACAAACTGAGAATGACGGAAGAGTGTGGGAAGTACAAAGCCTCCTATTTCCATTGCTAACTTTCGGCAGCCTTGGAGAAACTTAACTGTGTAAATCAATTCAAACACTTGCTCCTCTTAGGGCCAGGTTGCCTGTACAAATCCTCATGAATCTATGCGATACAAGAGTAATACCTGGAGGGCCGTATTTATGGGTCACTCTCAGAGGGAGAGTGCCACAGCAGTGAAATCAAATCCCTGCTTCTACATCAACTATGTTTCGGTCCCCACTCCCACGCTGGGATCCTTTCTCCTTTGACCTGTGTCATCGCAGAGCTCAGCACAGCCCAATCTAAAAACTCCATGCTATGCTTGGTTGTAAGGCCCATTAAAAGTCACCACTGCCAGGCAACAGAATCCCTGAGAATCCTAACAAACAGAATAACACTCCTTATTCCACCAGCCAAGAAACTCAAAGGCAGACACATAGAGATCCCCTTCCGCATCACTGCTGTTTCTCTCTGTGGCTACCGCCATCTATGTTCAGACCCACCACTGCAGGCCTGGCTATAGTATCACGCCACTAGCACCCTTGATGGTCATTGGTAAGGCTGGATACAGCAGCTGTGCTGTGAAAACTCCCTTTCAGGCCAGGACAGGCTTGTAATTCTGGCAGAAATAGGGTCCCTAGGACTGAGCTGAGATCCACCTGCATGTCTGCCCTGAACCCCTGTCTTGGGATTCTGCAATTCGCAAAGCCCAATCTTAAGAAGAGTTGGGTCAGAGTCCCAGCAGTGACTTTCAGGAACAGAGGCAGTGACGGTTGCTACACAATCAGGTAACCCAACACAAATAGGAGGAAGGTGTGTGAATGGTGTTCCTCGAGCCACCTGGTCCCCAGAACTACCATCTTATCCTTGTATTCTGACTGCACATTTGCTGGATTATGAATTTGGAATTTATGTGAAGGGCTCACATCTTCGTGAAATCCTTTTTTCTGGGCTTCCCCACCTTTGCTGTGCATATATATTGGCATACACATCCGTACCTACACACATCATTTGATTATGGTCTGCATCTCTTCTTATGGCTTCTCTGATCCTGATCCAATTAATTGAGTCCTCTGCATGTCACTGGATCTCCCCCAACCCAATCTGTTTTCTTACACGCTCAACCCTTGTGTTGCAGTGGGTGTGAACTACTTGATTTTTATGGAACAGTCTTCTTTATAGCACATTTGGGGGTCTGCGGCTCAGCAAAAACGCATTCACACTAGATCTTGCAGCAACGTAGAATTTCTAGTCATCCAACTTTTATGCTCCTCATCTAGTCAATTTGTCATGGTTCGTACGTGGAGGATGTACAGCAGATATCCGATCTCTCACTGCCCCCTGGTCGCCATGCTTTAGGGCTGCTCATCGCATCTCAGGATGTGCTCTGTGCCACAGAGTAGAGCTTCATCCTTACCCCACTTTTCTCCTCCCCAGGCACATATTCTTTCCTAATGCTGCCTACCTTGTGCTGAAGCTAAAATAACTCATTAATTCACTTTCTTAGAGCACACAGTGAGTACAGGGAATGAAAACGGAGAGAAGCTTGCATGGGTTTACGATCTGCATCTAGAATACGCTTTAACATTGGTTATTCTATCAAACTTACAAAGTGATTCTATTATATGCCATGTTGTTTGAGGATAGGATTATTTCTAACCCATTTTCAGAGCCTGTTCAGTGGCTCCGACAGTGGCTGGTACACAGTAAGTACCTAATAAGAGCTTAATGAATAAAGGAGTGGTCCCAATGGCAGTATGAGAGTAAACATGGCAGAATATCAATGGGTTGAGAGACAGATGAAAGTAGTCTTAGAAATGAAACTTCTAAAATCTCGGGGTCTTGGATGGTCAAAAAATGTATGGAAGCTGAAGGGAAGCAGCTCTTTGTAAACCACGGGTCTCTGTCTGTGAGGTTCAATGGGAGACCTCAGTCTGTCTGAGGAGTCAGGGCAGGGCTGGAGAAAATAACAGAAAGGCGAGTACTGGAAAACAGGATTTTATCTTTCATGTCCATGGGTTTTGCTTTGTTTTGGTATATTTAAGTACCTGAGAATGTGACTCATCAGCCATCAGATTTAACACAATCCACTCTCATTTTGCTTCATGCTTTAGTGATATGGGATGCTTTTAATCATCTTGACTAATGGAACGGAAGCAGAGGTAGGTATCATCACAGTGTCATTTCTATTTGCTTTTGGAAAGTATTATGTGTGCTTTCCCCCCAGCAGGTTTGCTTTCATCATGATTAGTTCTAGCTTGGGCTAACAATAAAATGAGTTAGCATTTTCTCTGTACAATACCTGGTAGTAGAAGAAATGTGTTTATGGCACAGGAAACTCACATAGGGCTTAGTATTTGTCACAGTTAATCGCCCACACGGATAATCTATTTGCAGCAAGTGGAGTTTTGAACAGAGCAAAAGGCAAAGAGCAACTCCATGTCCTGGATGTTAATGGTCGGGGGTAGACGCCCCAGGAGAAAGCCACAGCTTGTGTTATAAGGACTGTCAGTTGGAAAAGAACACAAGACTAGGGAAGGCATCTCATCCTTGATGCCCAAGGGAAGTCATGTAACTTCTTTGTAGCTCAGTTTTTTTTCTTTTTTGTCTACAAAATGTAATAATGACATTTGTAACTGTCTACCTAACAGGTTAACTGCAAAAAGAGAGTAGTGAGTAAGAGGGCTTGCAAAAGCGTTAAGTGCTAGGAAAATGCAAAGTCCTGATTAACAAGCAATGAAATACTGTTGCCACCTTTTCAGGATCTGTCCTTTGCCCTAACTCCACAATGCCTGGGGTCTTGGGCTATGGCTTCTGAAATGACTCCCATTTTTTTTTGAAAAGAGACACATTTCTTAAGGTTCCTGCTCTTCCAGAATAGCTACTTTGATAATGTCCATGGATCCTAACAAACAGATACATTCTTTCTCGAGATTTTAACAGATTTATATCTTCCAGCTACAATATTGAACACAGTGGTTCGCAAAGTGAGGTCCCTGGACCACCACCAGCAGCAACATCTGTGGATGCAAATTCGTGGATCCACTCCAGACCTACTGAATCACAAACTCTGGGAGTGGAGCCCCACAATCTGTGTTTTAACAAGCTCTCCAAATGATTCTGATGTGCGCTCAAGTTTGAGAACCACTGATTCAGCTCAAAGGGAAAAAGGGAAAGCTAGGAATTGGGCGCTGGGACATGCTACTGAGCAACCTGTATTTTTCCGAAGGAGATAGAGGAAGGCTTAGGGACTTGTCAAACCACACTGCACAGCTGTGTGTGTGTGTGTGTGTGTGTGTGTGTGTGTGTGTGTGCAAAATGATGACCAAGAACATAATTTTCTCAGGGAGGTCTTTTCCCCAACCACCCTACCTAAAAATCCATCCCCTCCTTCCCCTGGCCCTACATCCCTTTCTTGATTTACTTTTCTCTGTAGCATTTATCACCTTCTAATAGGCTGTGGTTTACTTGTTTATTCTGTTTATTATCTGTCTCCCCAGGTGGAAGGTTCACTCCATGAGGGCAATCTGTTTTGTTCATTGCCATATCCCCAGCTCTGAGAACTGTGCACAGTCTCTAGAGGGCACTCAACACATATTTGTTGAAATAATGACTGAATGAATGACTGCTGAACCTGGGAGATGAGAAAATACTGGGTCAGATCAAGACACTGAAGCACTCTTATTATAGCCCAGGAGCCTTGCCTCTCTGTTCTTGCTGTGGGCTCTAAAATACATCTGCAAGCAAGGCTGGGGTAACTGCAATCCTCAGGGGTCTGGTTCACTACACTGCTTGATTATCATTATACGGGGTGCTCTCTGGTTCTCCCTCAACTGGGGAGAGCAGTATGTCCCTAAGGCTGGCTGTGGTTAGGAAGCAGTCCTCTGATGTGCAACAGGCTAGAGTGGGACACAGTAGGGAAAAGGCAGTCCAAGAACAGAAATCTGCTGAGTTCCAGATCTCATGCTGCCGCTAATTTGCTGTCCAGTCTTAGGTGAATTGTCTGCCATATCTGGGTCTCAGTTTCCTCTGTGGATCACAACCATCTCCAAGGTCTCTTCTAGTTATAATTATATATCCATTCAAATATTACATGGTAAGCTCCGTGAGAACAGGAACTGAGTCTATATTCGATCACCTAGTTCATAGTCCCCAGCACTTGCCCTCAAATATCTGCTGAGTGAAAAAATCCCCGTGAAAATCAAAGGGGGATGTCAGCCTCACCAGCCTGTGCTCTACACACTAAGTTCCAGGTATGCGGATGTGGGTTGCTGAGACCCTGGCCTGGAAGGGAGCTCCAGTCACACAGGAAGAGCAGGACGCTGGCTCTGCCTCCCTCCACCAACCCCCAGGGCACACAGAAGTTGTACGATTTGTTAAAGCAAACACCATGGTGAGGTACAAGGAGAGCCCAGGCCTGTGGTTTGAAGAAGCGTGGGTTTGGGGATCAGAGACCCAACTCTGAATCATAGATCTGCTATTGTCTTAGCTTTAGGACTTCGTACAAGTTATTTCACTTCTCTCAGCTTCAGCCTCTTCATCTGGACAATGAAGACACTACCGCCTGCCTCTCAGGATGGATGCGAAGATTAGAGGAGATAATGCCTACCAAGCACCTTCCCAGCACCTGGTGTGAGAAGGGTGCTCAGTAGACGGAAGCCTCCTGGTCTGGTCCCGCCTTCCCGGCCCCTTTTAAGGTTTCGAACCAAGCCTCCTTCCCCAAAGAACTGGCCTATGCTGGTTACTGGCTCACGGGAGTGCCCTGGCCCATCTGGCTGAAGGGGGGGATAAAGACTGGCATCAAAAGTGCTTCTCAGACCCTCTGGAAATACATATTTTCTCCATTTGCTTCCAGTTTGCTTCTTGAGATTTGTAACTCACTAAAGCCTTATATCAAAAGGTACAATTTTGTAAATCAAATGTAACATTTGAGCACCACTTGAACATGCTGACTCTCATCATTGAACAGAACAACTTAGAACTTGACCGCTCTTTGGGGGCAGCCTTGGTCTCTCCTTCTGCCTTGCTCTCCCCGATTGAGGGAATTATCCCCCTTTTCCTGCCCTGCCCCCTTCACTTCCCCACCGCCCTCACCTACTTCATATGACCATCTTCATTCTGGAAAACACATTCTGCTGCTAGGCAACCGGAAGACAAATCTCTGTGGTTGACACGATTCTCATTAGTGACTGCAACTGCAATGGTGCCGCCACCATGCCAGACACACGCTCCTCGCATCTAACCCCAGTAGACAGATCTTTCCAGCAACTGGGATGGGATGAATTCTTGGTAGAAAATTAAGGGCCTCAGCATTCAGCAGAAAGTATTTATAAATCACTGTATATCAACAGCCTGCTTTAGAATCATTTTATTAGAACACATTCAAGAAAGTGACATATGGGAAAAAAGACAGCAGCAATTCTTAGTCATGCAAATGCCCATGTGTTAAGGTTCTCCATTGGATTGAAATTCAAGTACAAAGACAGTCCTTTCCTGAGCCAGGTGCAATTCCAGAGAATGACACTTTGAATCGAGAGCACATTTCCTCGGCAAAGTTCAGAACACTGAACAAGTCCCATCCTCACAATAAGATTGTGAGATACATGGAAGTGTAAACTTTCAGGATTTTAAGGAACTCTTTACCCAAACCCTCCCCCATAACCCAGCTGGGGGAAGTAAGCCCACCTTCGGGACCTCTTAGAAATAAGGTTTAGTCTATTGAAAATAAAGCAGTGGGCCTTAAAAAATTATAAACTGAATATATATATTATACATATATATATATGTAATGGGATTGTCTTTGCTCCTTGCCTTGGTGTGGGGTGTCCATGAAACTCTGTGTTGGGGGGTAGGGGCTCTCTCTTGAGTGTTCTGGAAGTTGGAGGACTTTTTTTATTTTTTCACTTTTTATTATGAAAAATTGCAAACATATACAAAAGTGGAGAGAATGATATAATGAACACCCACGCATCCATCATCTAGTCTCAACAATTATCAACATGTGGCCAGTTGGTTTGCTTTATTTCTTCTCCCACTTCCCATCCCTGCCCCCCCCCCAAAAAAAAAAACCAGGAGAGTCTGGAAGCGAATGAAGGCTGGGGGGGTCCTCTTTGAACCAGACACCTCCGGAGTGAGTGAGGTTAGGGAGGAGCTGGAAAATCACGGCAAAATCTGGGAAGGTTGAAACAGACAGAATACCTGCTGGGAGAAGTGGTTCCTGCCAATGTTTGGGACTGGCTGGAGTTGACCCTCATCTTCCATAGCCAGAACCAAACACTGGCCCTTCTTCCTCCTCCCTCCTTCCCGTGATGTGGGGGAGGCAGGCTAGATTCGAAGGCTGGGTTTTTCCAGGGGGGGCCACTGACAATAGAAACATTCAACCTGGAGAAAGACTCCAAGGATGAGTGCATCCGTCTATGGAACCTGCCCATTCACACAGCAGACCCAGAGGGCAGGGTGGGCCTGGGGGTGCCTGGTGGTCAGGCTGGGAGCTGGGGGACAGCATCGGGCCAGGGGAGGCCTGTCCCACCATTTTAGACTTTGGAGAGAAGCTCGGCAACCTCGAATTGCACCCAGTAGAGAAGCAAGGGGCCCCGAGGGGTGAGCCCACGGCCCGGGGGGCAGATTTTGCTTGGAACATGTTGCCCTCTGGGCAGAGGCTGCACCCCATGCCAGCCCTGCCAGAGCAGTCTCAAGAGAGGTGGGTGATGGGAGTCCAGGTGGGAGGTCCCAGCGGCGGCACGGCTAGCCCGGTGAGCTGCAGGGACAAGTCCCAGGCTGCGCGCTAAACGTAAGTGGAGAAAGGATCTCCAGGTCCCAGGTGCCACCGAGGAGCAAGGTTGCCATCCTGTTAAGAAAAGGGCCGGGGCTCTGTGATTTGCATATAACTTGGCACAAATTTCCATGAGATTCCCGTCGGCCTTTATAGAAAACAGAGTGAAAGCATCAGTGCGACCTGGTGTGTTTCTAGCAACCCAACACACAGAGTGCAGCCTGGCAAATCCTCAGTCAATTGTCTTAGAGGAAATGGAGGCAGCAGAGTGCTGCATAGGAAGGACACTGCTGGGTCTGAAGGTTCAGAAGCAGCCAACCAGGCCCAGGATCCTGATGAGGATCGCCGACCGGCCACTTTCATTAACTGTCGGAGCTCAAGTCCATACCCTTTTCCTCACACTAGCTCCCTGTAGAGCACTCGTGCTGTGGCTTCCCAACCTCCCAGACTGACAAGCAGGAGTAGAGCCAGGAATAACTTAAACAGGGCTGCATTAAATATGCGGTCCGGTGGCAGAGGTCATTAGTGTTTATTTCACAGCCCATTTTGTGTTGTTTGTTTCAACTCTTTTAGGCTCTCTTTGTCCTCCTAACAAGGTTTAGCATGAAATTCAATTGGGGGAAAGAAATTGAGAAAAGTTTACCCATTCATGGGGCAAATCTCAAGTAGTAACTGACTTAACATTCCTGATTTCAAGTGTTTCCGGGGTCCATAAAGAGGGAAAATCTGGACTTTTTCTAGGGGATGCGGTTGGTTTGTGCAGGCTGCAAGGCCACTGAGGGAATGGATTCCTGAGGGAGGGGGCTGGGCCAGAGACCCCGCTTTCACATTCCAGTGACACCCTCTCTACTGGGCCATGGGAAGCAATGGGATCTTGTTTCTTTGAGTACGGTGGCCCCTCAAAGAGAACCAACTTCGAGCTCTATTGGAAGGGTGAAATATTTTTAAAAAGCAATGGCTCTTAGCCAAGATAAAAGTACTAGGTGAATTAAAGAGTATGACTCCCCATTTGACTACAGTTTAGCTCGTGGTATCAAGGCTGCCTTATAGAAATGAGCACAACAGTCTGAAACTCTTGGTAAGAATTCCAGCCAGGCAAAAACTGTTCGTGAAGGGAGAGAAAACACTTCAGCACCAAGGCCAAATGGCGGTTACCCTGAGCTGTGGGGAAGGCAGGAGATGCTGAGGTTTCAGGAGGGGGACGAGATGCCAAAGAAAGCCAGGAGCAGTGATGCATGCGTCGGTGAAGTACCACAGGGCAAAGTACTGGTGCCCACTGAGCTCACTTTTCCAGAGTCCAGAATTTTAAACCATGTTGTCTTTTGCATAATTTTATGTTAATGGACTGGGGGTGGGGAGTCGGTGGCATCTGCTGTCCTGATTAACGAGTCCCCCACATCACAGGAGGCTGTCAGTACACATTTGGTTTATAGCTGTGCTACTAGCCCTGTAGAACTTACTTAGTGACAGAATTTAATAGTTTTACAAGGGCTGAATTTGACATTTCGCTCGTCATACAGTGGTTAAAATTCTGAAGGGGCAGACCGGTTTTAAAAAATCTTTTTAGTGTCACTATTATTAAAAGCTAATTTATTTATGTCCTTTATATGATCACTATGATTCATGGCTAATATTTACTGTGAGTTTATGGCGTGCCAGGCAAAGCGCCGAGTGTCTAGCATGCATCATCTCCCGTAATTTGCACCACAACTTTATGGGGTGGGTAATACCATTATTCCCGTTTTGCAGACTGAAGCGCTGAGAGGCCCTGCCCAGGATCATACAACTGGCAAGTGGAGGGGCTGAGATCTGAACAGAGGTTGGTCTGGCTCTGAGGCTGTCCTAGCACTGTGCTAGGCTGCCTTAGGAGACTCCAGGCACTAGGTGATATTTGTACATGCCTAAGTTTGTGGGTTCCAAAGGTCTTGGAAAGCATCCTTTCTGCATTTTCAGGATCCATGGTCTCCTCAAGGACCTAACTAGAAGTGGTTCGGGTCACCTCATTATGTGTATTCATTAGATTTTGCACAAAACCTTTATTCCCCCTTTGAACCTCACGTTGTGATGGTCTCTGTGCACCTGCACATCTGTCTGAAGATGATTTGATACGTGAGACATCTAAAAAGCAGAGGCACATAAGCAAACTGAACACTTGTTCTCCAAAGCCCTGAGAAAATGCATACACACGGATATAGGAAACCATTACTTTCTATGGCTCAGTAGGTACTTTAAAAGAGTAGTTAACACCAATGTACCTCTCTTAGCTCTAAAAATGATGGCCATTCATGATATCATAGAGACAATTTTTTTAAAAAAAATCTTGCCTAGGGCAAAGACTGGATGGAAAAGTTTAAGTGGAAGTATAATTTTAGAAAAAGGCCAATTTCTTTGAAATGCTAACAGTCTCTACTATTTAGAAAATAACTCTCAGCATGGAATTCACATAGATACCCTCTACCTTTGGCATTCTGATTTAGCCAGTGAGGGGCCTGAGATAAGCTTCTTTTAAATGTTTCCTTGGTAATGCTAAGAGTCACCTGGTTGAAAATCTTTACAGCAGAGACCACTCCACAGTTGGAAAACCTGAGTTTTGCAGCATTGAAACTGCATTTTCACATCTGGACACACAGTGTCCAGAAGCATTTGTCTTGGGCACATCCCACGTGGAGTAAGAATCAGCAAGACCCACTTTTAACAGGACAGCAGCTCTTATTAACCAGATCTCCCCAGGATTCTTTTTTGGGGGAGGGCACTTTGTTGAGATTTCTCCAATCTCTTCCTTTTCAGTTACAGACTCCTTCACAGAAACACCTTACTTGTTTATTTAATATACTATAGGTCCCAGTCTAATCCTAGGCACTCATAATATGAGTTTTCTGAGCTGTAAAGAGATGTTCTACAGTCCCTGGATGGATAAGAGACATCATTGGACATCCAGTGGTCTAAAAACAGCCACAAATCAGGAACATAATTGTTACAGATTTACGTCTTTTCTTGTTTCACGAAGAATTTGAGGCAGCTCTTTTGCAGTCGATTTTAAATGCACCTTCAGTTGACTATATGTTCTAGATGTTTCTGACTCATACATCTGGAAGCCACCGAGGCAGAGATGTGCCTGAATTTCTATTCCCGTGGCCAAGACATAGTAATAAACAGCCTCTTCTAAATTCCTGACCCAGGTTATGCTCCACTATGCCCAGCAGACAGTGAGCAGCTGACACGGGTAACACATGGAACACCGTCTGTTCTTGGTTTTTTATTCTTTTTCTTTTTTGTTTTTGGTTTTTAAATTCAGGTTCATTTCATTCAGTTGGCCAGCAGGGAGAAATGGTAAGATTTACAGCATTTGGGCCAAAATGTTACTTTGTGTGTTTCTGCCTGCATCATCTGACTGTTTTTGTTCATGGATTAGGCTGGCAGAAGGCAGTGGGAGGAAGACCTGGGTTCAAATCTCAGCTCTGCTACTTTCTGGAGGTGTGACCCTGGGTAGGTAATTTAACCTCTGAGTCCTCCTCATCTGCAAAATGAGGATAATGATACTTACCTGGAAGAACTGTGAGGCTCGAATGAGAGATTATACATAAAATTCCAGGCTCATAGTAGGAGTTTAGGGGAAAAAAAGTCAATTGTTACTGTCAGTTGTTTAGTTGTGAGCGCTTCCTCAAAGCAGCCTTCGTGCTTCTCCCAAGTACAGCAAGGGCTTCTAAGGAAAGGACTGTGCTCTCTCATTAGATGGGTGCATTTGCCGGCCCTTCTTGATTCTGTTTGTGCTCCTCCATTACATACGAGGAAGGGCAGATCCCATATTAACCGGCTTAAAAGAGCCTTTTGCCACCTCAAGTTTCAAACTAGAGCCCAGACTGGAAATGTGCCTTGATATGACCGTCTGAATGTTGAATGGTGCAAAGAGAAAAGACATAGACATCATGAAACATGTCCTGTTTTGCTCTTTTTCAGAAACTGATTTTTGTGACTTTCTTTGATCTTTCATGCTTCCTACTCTCCTTTTGGCTCCTGGACAGCCCTGTGTGTGCTGCTCACACTGACCCAGGCTGCTCGTCCCCAGTGCAGTGGGGAGGCTCCAGATGTGGAGCAGCCGGCCGGCCGAGCAGCTTGGCCGGAGCAGGAGGCTGTGCAGAGCCGGGCTCTGCTGCGCCCCCTCCTGAGCAGCAGCCCTGGAGCTCCCGCTCCCGGCGCGCCGCCCCAGAGGCAAGGAGTCAGCCCCAGCAAGGCAGAGCCCCACCTCCCTGTGTTTCATCTTTCTGTTTCTCCTCCTGCTCAGAGACGGAAAGAGCTGTGAGACTAGGCGATGGGGGAGAAACATCCTTGACCGTGTTTGTTTCATATCACTTTTGGTTCCAAGTTCAGGAAGGTTAGGGAACTGTGTCTTTACAGAAAATTCTTATCAGAAATGTTCCCTCTGCCCCGA
>PVHT021183693.1:53825674-53869843 GCA_004024745.2 Catagonus wagneri
GAGAGGAGGGGAGGGGAGGAGGGAGAGGAGGGGAGCTGCGTCTTGACTCAACTGTGAAGCTGCTGTTAGGAATCCTGCCCATTCCTCCTACCCTGGGTCCCAGAGTCCCCATGCTGATCACTCTGGAAACCCTTCTCTCTCTGGAATTATAGGGGCTTGAAAACTGAACTGAGACATGTCTGCTTTCTCTCTCTGCCACTGCATATCTCTTTGTAAAAATCTCTTCATGAAAGAGAAAGCCCATTTCAAGCTTCACCACTGCCATACTCCTCTCAATATCTAAGTTTGGGGGAAAACCCTCATGTTCCCCACTCCCGCCCCAACCCTCCCACCCCCTGAAGTTTCCTTCTCTTTCCTTTCACTCTCCAAGGCTCCTGACCTTCACAACCAAATGAAGCTGCCATTTCCTCAGCTCACAACCTTAAGTCACCTCGGCCCATCCTGGAAGGCAGCCCAAAGCCACTGTCTGGTCACTTTCTCTCATCGTGAGATACTGAGAAGTTCATGCCTCTGCTCCCTCCTAGGCATCCAACTGTCCTCGCATTCTTGGTTCATACAGATGGTCAACAACCATTTAATAATTTGTCCCTTCCTATCCTTAAAAAATAACATGTTAGTGTTTTTTTTGTTGTTGTTAATAAAAGTAATTTGAATTATCATAGAGAATTTGGAAAAAGCCACCATCCAGAAATAACCACTGTTTACATTTTGGTGTATTTCCTTCATATATACATACATGTGTACATATATGTATATACAAATATATGTATATATGCATACAGAAGCAAACATGCACACACACATATACACATCCACGTTCCTTTTAATGTTTAACAGAAAAATTCATCTTTTATCTTTAGAGGGACTAGAAGGACCTCCAGCAGGTGGGGAAGAAACATAACCCCGGGCTGCGGCTCAGGTAGGTGCCAGCTGTGGCCACGAGCCTTTGGAGCACATGGCTTCTCAAGTTTGTCATGTCATGGGCCTGGTGACCAGGGAAAACATCCAAGCTACCCCTGCCTCTCAAACCCCAAGGATGAATCCTTCTTAGAGAGCAATACAGGAGCCACATTCAGAGACGCACACACAGATTCATAAATATATACAAACAGAAGTTCAACATACAAAACATATCATTCAAACAGGTATTTTCTGAACCCTCTCTGTGAACTCTTTCCCAATGCGGACCACACAAGGTATCGCACGTGAGCCTTGTCTTTGTGGGTCTCAGGATTCAGTGGCTGAGATAAAAACTAACCCATGGGAAACAAGGGCAAAGTGGAAGAAGATGCTTTGTTACCAAGTGCTGGTGGAAGGGACTCCAGAGGTCAGCCTAATAATGCAGAAGATGTGTTCCAGCCACATTCGTGCTGAGGTCAGAAATCTACCTGTCAGGACAGGAGGTAATCTTGGAGGCTCAGCGGTAGACAAGGGCAATTGTGGTTTGAGAGATCTTTACATTTTAGTGACCATAATCTCACACATCTACCAGAAAACATGTTAGAGGAGAGGTCTGCAGACAGCAAGGGACCCTGGGGAGAGGCAGGACCCAGGTCCTAGAGGACACCGCTATGGTTTGGAAAACACGCTTCTCCTCTTGAAGCTGCTGGGGGTGGACTTTCTAGATTACACACAAATCTAAACCAGGCTGAGGAAAGTGCAATCGCAGTGATGATCCAGTGGAACGCTATTTCAGGAGGAGGACAGAGAGTGAAGGAGCGACGAGATGGCTAGAGGTCAAGCTATGGATGGGGATCTGGACCAGAAGCAGACCTGGGAGACAGCATATGAGCTTAGTTTCAGTTTTGTTGGGTAGAGAGCAGTGAGTCATCCAGGTGTGGGTACGTCACACAGAGTCAGAAATCCAGTGCTGGATCCCAGGGTGCAAACTAAGGGCTAGATACAGAGACCAGCTGATGCAGCGTTCAGAGCTCAACTTTATGCCAAGCAATGTGGCAAAGACAAAGTAAAATGTGTATCATATGCTTTGGATGTTAAAGCATGATATTTGACTGGGGGAGGCAATGCTGGTAGCTCGGAAGTGGTGGCAGGGGATTAATGCGGAGAAGCAGTAAACATTTCCATGAAGGAGGCATGAATCAGGCTGGCAGTGAGGGGCGCGTGGGATGTGATTCGGTAAAGTCTGTGGGCATTACGGGAAAAGGAAGCAGCAGGAGCAGCTCATGGCAGGAGTGCGGGCATTTGCTTGCCCCTGTTTGCTGTGTGCCAGATGCTGTAGCAGACAGTAAGACAGAAGCATCAATAAGACCAAGACATGATTGTCAAGGAACTCACAATGCACCGTGGGAGAATACATGTAGGTCAGCAGTTATTTGGTAAGTGCAATGAGGTTGCAACCTATAAACGGCCAATATTCAATCAATCATTCTGAAGCCACAAAACTGGCAGGTCCACCTGATTCAATTTAATGCAAGCGCATTATGGTGTATACAATATATAAGGGATCTAATGAATTATGTGTAGGAGGAAAAACTAGATAAATGTCTTTGGAGATGAGCCTGTATTTTACCCTGAGTAAATGTGCTCCTGAAGGCTTTTAATGGACAAGTGAGCCGTCGAGAGAAGGGTTTTAGGAAGATGAATCCGATGTTGGCTGAAAAGATAAAATGCAGGGACAATATCCAAGAAAGCAGAGTGGCCATTAGAAGGCTGCTTAAAGAATTTAAGCAAAGGGTGACCAAGGCCTGACCAGGGTGATGTGACAGACATTTTGAGGGGATCATCCCTAGGACTTGGCATCAGAACGGCTGGCCATCAGGGTCCCCAGTGGACCCACAGATATAGAGCTGAGAATCTGGAAAAGCATTCTTCCGATCCCAAGAGAGAAGTCAAATCAGGCTGCTGGCTTGAGAGAAAAAGTAAATTTTCTGCTGCTGAGACTTCGGGATGCTGATATCAAACTGGAAACACCGACAGTGGCAGAGTTCATTACGTCGCCACTTGGCCTTGTTGTGTGCTTATCGGTTCCCTGGTTCCACGGTGGAACCCAGGGTTCCTAAGGGTGGGGACTGGGCTGTTGGGTTTCACTGCTGCATCTCCAGCCTGCAGCAGTGCCTGGCATAGAGCCGGCGTGCGAAAAGTGTGAGTGAATGAACAATGAACATGGAACTGCCGTGAGGAGTAACGTTACTGCACAGACGTAATCTTGGATGTGTTATCAGGGAAGTCAGAAAGGAAGCAACACAAACTACTCTCGGAGGTGGGGGAGTATCTGGAGAAAAAAGAATCAGGAGAAGTTCCAGTGCAGGGAGTGTCAACGAACAAACAGGTGTGAGATGGCAAAAGGAAAGGGGGTGTCTGACAACATGAGAGAGAGGAGAGGTACTGAATGGAGCTGGGGACCAAGGACGAGATTCAGAGCTTGTGGACAGGTTCACTTTAGACTCTCTGGGTCCAAAAGGATTAGAGAATTAAAGGACAGCTGTGCATCAAAGTGAAGATAAAAGTAACCCTTAAACATCAGGCTAAAAAACGAAAAACACTCAGTGCTTCTTGGGTGCTACTCAGTAATTCTTTTGAAGGGTGTCCAGAATCTGCCAGAGTCTGACTTACCAATTGTTCCAGCCCTGCTGCCCACGGCTCACCTCATAAACTTGATGCTTCATCACAGGCACTCTGCAGACTCCAAACTCACCCTAGGTTTTCCTTTCTTCCTTTCCCCGCTGTTGCTGTTTAGGATGACTTTCCTCTCCATTTGCAACACTCATGCTGCCTGGATAAACTCTACCCACTTGCTAAAGTTGAATGCTGACTCTTCTCTAACCTTCCCAAGCTAGAAGTCTGATTTTTCTTCGTTCTATTTGTTCCCAATTTCTAGATCTCTTTCTTCCCCACAATGCCCAACACATTACCTTGTGCTAATTCGGTCTTCGTTTACTGATTTAACACATATTGACTAAGCACCTTCTATGAATCAGTCTTTTGTTAGATTTGCTGATACAACAGCTATGTCTCTGCTTCATGGACCTCACATCCGGTGGGGGAGGCACCTGTGTAACCAAGTGAAGGCTTAGGTAGTTCATAGTGGTGAGAGGTTCCAAGAAATAAGAATACGGAATGTTGTGAGGGATATCACTTGGGGAGGGGAGTTAGAGGGTCAGGATAGGCTAAGATCTGAAAGAAGAGAGAGAGCAAAAGGGGTGGGCTGTGGCCTGAGAGGAGAAAGAATTTTCCAGGCAGAAGAAACAAAGGCCCTAAGATGGCAAGCAACCTGACCCGTTCGGGGAAAGCCAGGAAGGCTGTGAAGCAGGACACAAGGCGAAGAGTATCTGCGGTGAGAAGTGGGCTGAGGTCCAGAACATACAGCCCTCGTGGGTCATGTTGAGGACTTTGGTGTTTATCCTAAGAGCAAAGGGATGAGCTCAAAGGGCTTCAAGCCATTGAGTCTGCACTTTAAAAAGATCACACTGGTTGCAGAGTGGAGAAAAGATTAGAGGAAGGTCAGAGTGAATGTCCGGGGACCGATTAGGAGGCTTCTTTCATAGGCATGCGTGACAGCACGGAGGCATGGTCCAGCCTGGATTATACAGACCCTTGATAAATGCCAAAGGAGCACAGAATCAGTCATTTGGAGTCTGTCATCAGGACTTGAGTAAAGGCGAATTTCACTTTTATAAACCTTCCCACTGGTGTTCATCACAGTCTGCATCACCTCAGCTCTCCATAACCCCTGGGAAATGTGCTGGTCTGGAC
Source organism: Catagonus wagneri (assembly GCA_004024745.2). Classification (NCBI taxonomy): domain Eukaryota; kingdom Metazoa; phylum Chordata; class Mammalia; order Artiodactyla; family Tayassuidae; genus Catagonus; species Catagonus wagneri. The sequence continues at coordinate 53,830,388 of PVHT021183693.1, forward strand.
AATCAAGTGTTCTGGACAACTGAAGATAAATACCGACAGCAACCTTTTCTTCCCATTTAAAGCTTTTTACTGATCTCTTTACACCTCTGACTTCTTAAAAAGCAAAGTACCTTGAACATAATTTTCCCTTCTGTTGACTATTATAAATACCAACACAAGTAATAATTATGCTGCAGTACAAAAGACAACGCAAGTCCTAAGACATGCTGGGTCATAGAACACTAGTGGTACTTGTGCTAAACAGAATCCATAGCTTTTCTGCTTTCTTTCTTGCCGTCAGTAGCTCAGCCTTTGTGGCTATTAGTGTGTCTAGATAGAGCTTTTTCTCTAATTTTCTTATGGGCTAAGTCACTAGATGACAAAGATGTTAAGAATAATATAAAATTAGGCTTGAGAGGCTTTCCTATGAGCATAGAGGCTAAGATGCTGAGTTTTGCTATATAAAGATTTCCTTCATGGGTCTTGGGTCGTTTTGTCAGACAACTGAGTTCCAAATCCAATGGATTTACTATCTTTTTTTTCTGAACACATTTCATTCCTTTTAATTATTTTTATTATTTACTTTATTATATTTATATATTATTTGTAAATATTGCTATATTTACGTGTTATTACTTTTATTATCTATCATATAATGTAGAGTAAAATGTGAAAGATACCCTTTAAAAAGTCAACTAGTTCTTGTTCTTTCCTTTTTTTTTTTTTTTGTCTTTTTGCCTTACCTAGGGCTGCACCTACAGCATATGGAGGTTCCCAGGCTAGGGGTCTAACAGGAGCTGTAGCCACTGGCCTTCACCACAGCCACAGCAATGCCAGATCCAAGCCATGTCTGCAACCTACACCACAGCTCATGGCAACGCCAGATCTTTAACCCACTGAGTGAGGCCAGGGATCAAACCCGAAACCTCATGGTTCCTAGTTGGATTCGTTAACCACTGAGCCACAATGGGAACTCCTCTTGTTCTTTCTTAAAACAGAGGTAAACTTAGGGATTGACAGAAACCCACGTTTCCATGTTGGTCTACTCTTCCGTGGAGAAAAAACAATGAATTATATTTTAAAGGACTAAATGTAAGAAATGTCTCATTATGTCCCATCATATGAGCCTCTAACTTACAAATATATTGCCTTCAAAATGTCAAATTAGGTTTTTATGAAGACACATTAAAGAAAGTGAAAAAACCAGCCAGAGATATTTATAACATGTACAACTAACAAAGGACTAATGGCTACAACACATGAAGAAGACCTAAAAATGCATAAGAAAAAAGCAGACAACCCACTAGATAACTAGGCAAAGACTTGAACAGGACATCATTAAGGAGAAAACTCAAAGGTCTAATAAGAGATGAAAAGATTTTCAACCTCATTAGCAATGAGGGGAATGCAAATTAAAACTATACACAGATATTACTGCATACTCATCAGATCTGCAAAAATTTTGCATCTGGCTATACCAAGTATACATGAGGAAATGAAGCAATAGAAAAGTTCCCTTACACTGGCAGGAGTGTAAATTTGCTGCTAGTATTTTGAAAAATAGATTGCATCATCTAATAAAGTTGAAGACATACATATATCACCTAGAAATTTCCTTCTTTTTTCACCTGGCAATTTCACTACTAGCTTTAGATCCTATAGAAACTCAAGCACATGCGTACAAGGATACATATACAGAAATATTTGATAGCAGCATGGCTCACAACAGCCCCAAACACCCCATGTACAGAATGGATAAATAAATTTTGGTATGTTCACCCAATGGAATACTATACAGTGAAAACGAATGAACAACTGTACACATACACATGGCTGAATTCCATAAAATAATTGTTGAGTGAGAGAAGATACACACACACACACACACACACACACACACACACACCACACACGGTATGCTTCTAGCCATATAAAAATTTAAAACAGCCACATTGAAACTGTATTGCTTAGGGACATACACATAAGAGATAAACTAGTAAAGAAAAGTAAGGACTTTGTTATTATGAATGTCAAGAGAATGGTTACCTCCAGGGGAGAGGATAGGGAGGGCCACACAGGGCTTCTGCAAAGCTGGCAGTGTTCTGTTTCATGACCTCATGGTTATTACACATATGTTCACTTTATAATTATTCATTCAAATGTTAGTTTTTATGCATTTCAGCATATATATTTTGCATTATTAAAGTTTTTAAAAAAGTTTAATGTAAAAAAGTTTAATGTAAAAAAGTTTAATGTAAAAAAAGTTTAATGTAAAAAAGCTTAATGTAAACCAGATGTTTATGAATAGTAACGCATTTTATCCATAGAAATAGGAGTATAGATAACAGTTAATCATACAAGCCTCAAACTCTCACTAGGTAATAAATTAAATACTACACATTACAAAAAAATAACAAAAATTAATATAGTCATAGTATCATTAAAGTACATACATGAGCAATAATGAATAAGAATTATTTTAAAGTATCTGATATCAGATTGGAAAAGATAAAAAATACTGATGATCCACTAGATTGCAAGACTGAGGAAACTGACGCTCACACTCAGCTAGAGAGAGTATAGATTGGTTCAACTTCTAGAGCGGGTGATCTGCCAATGTCTATCAAAAGTTTTAAATGCATATTCCCTTTGATGCAGTAAACTGATGCAGTAAATTGATGCAGTAACTCACACGCATGAGAAACTGTGTCTGTACAGGGATTACGGCCTTGTTTGTAATGGTGAAAGACTGGAAACATCATGTAACCCATTTCATCAATAGAAGACTAGTTAAATACATTATGGTTCTCTAAGAAATGGAATACTAAGCAGCCACTGAAAAGAATTACATGTCCTGCTATGAAATTACCCAGATTTGTTATATGAAAAAAAGTATAAGAGTACTTATGTTACTCCTTGTTTAAACAGTTTTTCAGAAGAATAAATGTTAGTGTTTACCTTTTAATTTCTCCAGAACTATACCTACATTTTGAACCATGTGTGTTATGTATCATTGCTTCAAAAATTCATTAAAAAAAATCTTGAGTGCATACGTTGAAGGAAAAACAGGTTTAATTAGATTATTGTGAGGAAGTATAAGAAAATTTTGGTAAAGATTCTAAGGGAACTTCTGAAGAGATCCCATCTGAGCTAACAGGCCATTAAAAAAAAAGCCCAATTCCACATCAAAACAAAATACTTCTTTTGATACAGATGTATCAGCAACATTGCTCTTTCACAAGCTGTCCATGATTAGAATACTTATTCTGGGATCAAAACTGATACAAAAGAGGAGAAACAGAAAGGAAGATGAACTTCAAGGTCAAACTCCAATTTCACTTCTGGTGTAAAAGCCTTCCCGGGCTCCCAGGGTGTCTGTCGTTCCAAGTGGGTACACTTTTTCAAAATGTAGTGTGTTGTGTAGTATGCATCCCACCCAACATTCATCCTTGTAGTTCCTCTGACATCTGGCAGGGCAAGTAGAAGTTTTAAGCACAACAGTCTCCTTCCATAAATACATGTAATATGTATGGTCACCCTATTTGGTGTCACATGTAAGATACTTGGTGTGAACTCAGAAGGCTCTGGGACAAGAACAGAGGTTGTCTTTATATATCCTGCATCCCCATGGTATCTGGTCACCAGTGGACTCTCAAAATTCTGTTGATCAAAAGAATGAATTTAGTGTACCAATAGAGTTGAGATAATTTTCTGGTTTGTTTCTAGTTAATTTCATTCTTGTTGGTGAACATATATTTTTTTCTTTTTTCTTTTCTTTTTTTTTGCTTGATCAGGGATTAATGGTAGTGCCTACTTATTTGCCCTCTAAATAACACAACCCATCTAGTAGTTTGGACTCTGTATGCCCCCGTTAGGAGTACTGTCTCAAATTTAATATTAGAGAACACATCCTAACAATCTTTCTCTTTGAGGAGGTTTCAATAAATTTTTCATGAATGCAATAAAGTTGCTTAATAGCCTGTGTGGAAAGAGGCATAATAATTGTGACTGTTCCTGTTTTGGGAGGTTGTGGGGTGAAGTGTGTGGGGAGGTGAGATGAAAGAGACTCTATGTTACAGATTTCAGATTCTACAATTTGAAGTAACTCCTTTTATCAAAGTATTCCCACGCTTCACTCCCTCACGTCCTTCATCAGCACCATCATGGTCGCCATCATCATTGTTTTATTTTTATACATTTTCCCTTTTTTAAAAGAATAATTTTCCTTTAATATTCCTATTTTATGAGATAAAAGTAATTTTGAAATATTTAGGGCCTGATCTTTTCTGTCTAGATCTTTTTTCTTTGTCTGGAATGTCTACCTGCCATGAAGATAACCTTCCCTAATCAACTGCAGCCCAAAGATGGCAGTGGCAGGAAATCTAACCTTCTGTTTTCAAATGGTTATGAATCAGGAAATTAAAAACTGGGGGACTACTTTCAAGAATTCCCAGGTGATCTTTTAATTTTATTTACGTATTTATTTTTTGCCTTTTTTTGGGGAGGGGCTCACCTGTGGCATATGGAGGTTCCCAGGCTAGGGGTGGAATCAGAGATGCTGGCCTATGCCGCAGCCATAGCCACGGAGGATCTGAGTGGCATCTGCGACCTACACCACAGCTCACGGCAATGCTGGATCCTTAACCCACTGAGCCAGGCTACGGATAGAACCTGCATCCTCATGGATACCAGTCAGATTTGTAACCACTGAGCCATGATGGGAACTCCCCAGGTGACCTTTTTAAAAGAACTGCTGAATTCTTTTAAACTAAAAGCTGCAACAGTGTCAGTAACAGAGACATACAAAAAACCCCTAAAAACCCAGAAATTGCAATGCATTCCAAATACCTCAAAATTGAACATATTTAGGTTCATATCAGCACAAAAGAGAAAAGTTTAAGTAGACCCCCCCCCCGGTGCTTTGTCTGTTTTGCTCACTTCCACATCCTCTGCATTTAGAATAGTGCCTGCTAGACAGTAGGAGCTCAGTAAATGCTCAATAAATTAATCAAGGAGATAAAAAGATAACATAAATCAAATCACAATGAAAAGAAAAGGTAATGAATTTTTTAATATCCTCTAGTGCTCACTAAATCAGACTATCGTTCATATGTAAGCTGAGTAACCGCAAAGAGTAAGTGACATTTTTTAAACCTCATTTCTACAGGTGAAAGAATGCTAGTTAGCAGGAGACAGGAGAGAGACAGAAAAATGCAAACACTATTTTGTTTTGTTTATTTCCTTCAGTGATACAGAGAGCAACGCATATGCTAAGCACCCCACAGCCAGCATCAGCAGCAGGGGCTGTGCAGATTAGAGGAATACTGCTCCTGAACTTTTTTTTCCCCCCCCCCGGCTGTGCTCACGGCATGTGGAAGTTCCCAGGGCCAGGGATCAAAACCTGCTCCACAGCAGTGAAAACTCCAGATCCTTAACCCACTGAGTCACCCGGGAACCCCTGTAATCAATATATACATATCTCTGCAATCAGCAATTTCAAACAAAACCCATTAGAGCATTAATAATAATGATAATAATAATAATAATAATAATAATAATAATAGACAGTAAATAAATATTCTGAACTTGGAAGACTCAACTCTAAGCCCTTACCAATGGGGAGGCTGGAAACTGACTTTCAGCTCTGAAACAAGGCAGGGACTGCTCCAACACAACCAGGGCCAGGCCCACAGGGAGCATGGTGGCAGGTGGACGGAAAGACTGACTAGCAGAAGGAAGGGTTTGGTGGGAACTAGGGAGTGGACACACGGAGTGGGTCCAACCTTCTTGGCTCTGTAGCCTCCAGTAGTTTTCTCTCAATGGGTAGAACTACCAGGATAGAGGCAAGCTGCTCCCCAAGGCACAGTGTTTGCTACTTGGTGCCCCGGGGAGAGGACTGGAGACAAAGTCCCATCCTCACTGCTGCTCCCAGTGAGAGGCCCCCACGGAAGGCCTTCTCAAACTCATTTCTATTGATACGGTCCTGCTTTCAGCAATAGGATCACATAGTCTTACCCCAATTTCACAGATCCTTAGATCTCCCCATTCCCAACCCGGGTCTTCCACATGACACTGGTCATGGCGGACAGGTGGGCAGTAGCCACCAGCAGTAAGGAAGTAACACTAATCTTCCCTAAGCTTCCAGGCAGGTAAAGCCCAAGCGAGCATTTTCAATCTAAGGTCAAGATCAAGAAGCAGGTAATATAAAATAGGTAAATAACAAGGCTGTACTGCATAGAACAGAGAAATATACTACATATCTTGTAATAATATACAATGGAAAGAATCAGAAAAGAAAAAAATCTATCTGAATCACTTTGCTATACACCAGAAATGAACATAATGTTGTAAACCAATTAGACTTCAACCTTTAAAAAAAAGAAACAGGGTAATATTTATCCACCTGTCTATCAAATAGGCTTTTTCCAAGACCTTATGGCCATAGAAAATGTAAGTTACGTCTGACAGCACAGCACACGTGGGTAAAAACAGGTCCAGCTAAAGCAAAGCCACCACTTCAAAGCCACCTTCACCTGCCCCACACACTCTAGGCTCACTGCTTTGGCTCAAGGCATTCATTTCTAGCAACACTTCTGCCTGAAATTTCTCCAGTTCATTTTCACCGCCACCAGGAAAGCCTGCTTTCAGATACCAAAACTCCTGGTGTCATTCCTGACCATCCAAGAGCACAATTTTTTCAGAACATTATTTCCCAAAGCCTGTCTCCCCCATGCCATCAGTTTTAATAAGGTAGAGTCAGTCATCTTGTTCTGCACTAAAATAATTTCTCTCTCCTTTTTTTTTTTTTTTTTTTTTTTTTTTTTTGCTTTTTAGGGTTTCACCCTCAGCATATGCAGGTTCCCAGGCTAGGGGTCCAATCGGAGCAACAGCTGCCGGCCCACACCACAGCCACAGCAACATCAGATCCGAGCCACATCTGCGACCTGCACCACAGCTCACGGCACTGCCGGATCCTTAACCCACCAAGCGAGGCCAGAGATCGAACCTGAAACCTCATGTTTCCTAGTCAGATTCATTTCCGCTGTGCCACGACGGGAACTCTTAAAATAACTTTTTAATTAACACAGGAGGAAAAAAGGGTAAATGACATGCCAGGTGGTCTGCGTAGAATTCCCCAGTAAAACCCTTGCCCTGAGAACTGCCACTTTTCTCTCTGCCTCCAGCCTCCAATTTGCCCTGTGCGCCTCCCTGACCCCAGGGCCATCTCCCCATCTGGTCTGTGCCCCTGCCCCGCCCCCAAGCAGAACGTGTCCTGCAGGCAGGTGTACTCACTTGGGTCTCGTTGGCCATGGACTGTCGCCAGCTAATCCACTTTAACATCTTGGCTTGATCTTAAATTTTGCTTTCTCCTTCCACCAAAATTTTTTAAAAACCCAAATCTGAATTTATGCTGGGCTGCGGCTGGGCTGAGCTGGCTCTGGAGACTTACCGCTCGGAGGCAGGGATCGGCCTTGCCACAGTGCTCCGTGCCAAGCTCTCAGAACCCAAGCGGGAGTTTGCCTGGAAAGGCTTGAAGACTCTGGGGCAGAATCACACTCCCACCAAGGCCACTCTATGAGTCATAACTACTTGGTATCAAATCGTCTGTGATAGGCATTAATACTTAGGAAGTTCTCTTTCGCTTTTGCCATATGCCAGCCCCAGAGACACTGGACTGGCCGACAGAACCACTCTGTCATTTACTTTGGGTTGCTGGGGATGTGCTGGGGCTGGGACAGGGTGCTGTAGAGGCAGCCGGAGAAGAAGCCAGGAACAAGTCAGTGACTGCTTTTTTTGCTACAAAGTTCTAGAAGCTGAACTATCAGGTTTACTACAAAAGCACTGTGCTTTAAATCCAATTTAACAGGCAGGAGTGTGTCTTGGGTTTAGTCTTAAGTCTGCTGGGAACTGGCTTTGTGACTCTGAGCAAGTCACTTTGTTCCCTTTAAAGAGGATGAAGGCGGAAGGTCAGGGGATCCCTTAGGTTCTCTTCTTTCCTGAGCTTCTAGGTTTCCAAATTCCAAACTCACCCTGAATCACATCTGACTTCTGGCCACCCCTGCAATTATCATGCAGAGATCTAATCCACTGGCAAATCACCTTTGGCAATTTCTTTTATTTCTGGAACAGGTACCTGCCCAATGCTGCCACTAGAAACAAAGATTTTGTGCAGTGTGGTGCTCTGAGGTTTCCCGTGACTTGCCTTGCATGCGGGCAGCAGACTGCTACCGTGTTTTACGAAGCTTATCTGCTTTTTCAGATGATTAGTCATTTTAAAGGAGGGCTCCTCCAGGGAGCTTCTCAAGCTCTGGAGTGTAAGTCACATATTAAGTAAAATAATGCCATCATGAGAGATTTTTGTCCCGTGAACCTCGGTTGTATTTTTCAATAAAGTATCTTTCATACTTTGGGTCGTGTGTGATGCTGGAAGGCAGTCACTCATCCGAGCAACTTTTCATTTAGAGGAACACCTGTGATCCCCACTTGCTGGACTTTAAAGATTTGTTTGGAAAAGCTAGCATATTTGTCCTGGGTGGAACGTCCCTCAGGAGAGGGTGGAGTTGAGCTTCTGGGGAGGTGACAGGGCAGTCACAGAGAGAAGGACCCAGGATCCTCTGCTCCTTGCCGCTCAGTGCGGCCACCTGCCTGCCCACCACAGATCAAAGTAACAAGTGAACTACTGAGAAAAAAAGGTTATTTTCAAACCTAGTCCTGGACTTGGATTATTCAGAAAACTGAAAACAAACAAACAAACAAAACCCTCACAATTTGGGCTTAAAACTCTAAAGCAGAGATGGCACTTTTCCTCCTTTGGAGTGACTAGCAAGTCCTTGAGGAAACCGGAAAGGTGTTACCTAGGATTCATATGGGAACCCTAACCCACTGTACCGTCAGGCGTGGGGTACAACCACGACGCGAGATGAGAGTTTATAAAGTCCAAATTTAGGTTTCAGATAGATCCACTCCTGGGAATGGGGAATACAATTGTATACTCTTTAAAGGTATTTACTTAACGGTTAGAATCTGCTTTGTTAGACCTCTCCCTCTAATGAAGCATTTTAGGGCCTTGAGACCCAGAGCAGAGCAACGGAAGCGCTGCGGGCTCTCTCCAGGAAACCCATTGCGCTTCCCCCCAGCTTTTAACGCGGCATTTACCGGGCTGGATCTCCAGTGGGTGGTTCACCATCTCAGGCGCCACAGCCAAATGGCATGCTGTCACAATCTCATTCTGGACACTCAGGCTTAGGTGGGCCATCTTGATGGACTTTAAGAATTTGTTAAGTGAAAAATGTAATCTTGTGGGAACTGATAAGATTTTTATTAGTCCTGACACAGTTGAATCTCCACATTTCCAGATGTCTGGTTTTCTCCTCAGGGGCAAAACCCGTGGTCTGTGGGCCCTTAAAAGTCCAGGAGTACGTTGGCCATTTTCTCGCCTGGGGGCGGCCTGCAGTCGCCTGGACGGAGCCCTCCCCAGCACACATCTCGGCTTCACACACCCTTTCCTATCGGATCTTGGTAGGCCTTTAAAAACCCGGGAAGCAGAAATCATTGCCTTCACTCTGCAGACTTGGAGACTGAGGCATGAGATCATTCAATGACCCATTCAAGGTCCTGCAGCTGGTAACCAGGGACTGAATTCAGGCCGCACATCCAAGCCCAGGCCCTTCCTCCTTGCAATGGATGCCTCTGCACCCCACTCAGACCTTCCTTCCTGCTGCCAGGGCTTCCAGGCCCCAGCTCTCAGGCATGGCAGCTGCTAACAGATCACAGCCAATATAAAAGGCCAGGCTCTTGGCCTCAGGGTGGGGCAAACTCTGGGTGCAGTTCATGCTCTGGCTCCGGGAAGGGTCATGCTGAGCCAGACTCCCAGTGAAACCGTGTGTGGTTTGCCTTGCCTCCTTCTGCACCGGGCCCTGTTTCTTGCCCCTCTTCCTGAACACACACTCTCAGTAAGTTACATGGACAGGAATCTTGGTCTTAGATTCTGCTTCTAGACAATCAGACCCAGGAGGCTCTCCTTCCTCCCAAGAAGCCCTACATCCATTCCTGTTCTCTGGAGGGTTTCCCTTTTAAGAGCTCATTTAAATGAAGGGATTCTATTTTTCCCCTCTGTCATCTCTCCCCCATCAACAACTAATCCCTACACGGAAACTAATTTCTTACATCTAATTCAAGTTCTTCCAAGTGCAGCATTAGCCCACTTTTTCCTATGAGAAAAACCGAGGAGGCTTTTACCTCTGATGCTATTAGCAGAAGGCTAGGGAATGCATCCTTTCTCTTTCTGGGTATTTACCTTTCCTCCCTATATGAAAGGAAACCAAAGGATGGCAGGGCCTTGTTTCATTCACTGCTGTTCTCTCAGCAGGGAGAGCAGCACCTGCTATGGAGAAAGCAGGCCCTCCACACAGATCATGAATGAAGAGAGAGGGAACAGGCCGGCGCAGGGGCTGCGCCCTCACTAATGTACCAGTGCAGGGGCTGAACCCCTGACTACAGCCCTTGCAGCCAGCGGCCTGCTCTGTGCTCCCAGAGGACATGTGTCGGGATCACCAGGTTGTGATAAACCAGCTGAAGCTCTACAGAAGTCTATTCCCAGAAGGCTGCCCCGCCCCTCGTGAGAGGCATCGTGTTACTCTACTGGGTGACCTTCGGAGGAAGCCTCCGGCTTTCCCCTTAGTTGGGCCCTCACCATCTCTAAACCAAGCATCTCTTCCCAAACGGTAAAACCAAAATTTGCTCGTCGCCCATTACATTTGTTTGACAATCCAGAGTTTAAAAACTATTGAGTTAGATCCTGAAACCCCCAGGCTTCACCAGGCATTTCCCTGTCCCTCTTCAGCAATTACCATTATAGGCCCATCTTGTATCTTAGATCACATTTGCCTGTTTTTGCAATCCCTCATTCAAGTCACGGTCAGCCCTGGGATGTTTCAGTAGTGTTTTCTCTCTGATAATTTCTGCAGAGAAGAGCACTTGCAACTCAGTTTCACTTTCTGCCCAGCCAGCCTGGCCATGTCTAGAAACTCACAGTGCATTAGGAGGGGTTTGCAACATTTAATTCAATAAGCATTTATTGAGCATCTCCAGCCTGCCTGGTCTAAAAGGCAAATACATATGCACAGGGACTGTCACTGTCCAGATGGCCACTTCTGTAGCATTAGCTGGTAATTATCCAGCCAACATCCATCATGTTCAACGAGATACTTCTTCACTCCACCTTGTGACTCAGCCTTGCTTGTCTAGAATTCTATAATTCTGGATTTCTTTGTAGTGTGTTTGTAAAGGTCTATCACTTAATATACATATAAGCAAAATACTTCTCATAGTGGAATGCCCAGAGTTGGATGAGCATATTTTGGACAGAAGAGGAAGGGGCTCAGACCTAGAAATCTATGGAACAAAGTAAGCACATCCATTTGTTTTTACTGAAATGACACTTTTACCTGGGACAGGTGTAAGATAGAACTTAATTATGAAGACCCATTTGAAAGCTGGACAAAAGCAGCTATGGGGAAAACTATTTGTGCCATTTACTCGTGTTGGATTGTCAGCATTTAATGCAAAATTAGTCTGATTCCTCATCAAGGGTGGACTTACAACAGGCAATCCCAGCCTCTTTGTCAGTGAGAAAAGTGGTGGCATTCCCTTTCCCAGAACAAAGAGTCAGACAAGAAGGGTTCCGAGGGTCAAAACCTTGGTGAGAAATGAGAAGGGGCCAGGCAATGGTCTTTTGTCCTCAATCTTGTCTTTTTAGCAAGACTTTGGACGAAGTCACAAAGGTATGTTTAGCCAGTCATGCTGGAAAATGTAGCTGACATACTGGACAGAATAATTTATATTCAAAACATGCTAGAATATTAGGATGGAATGAAACAAGGTAAGATCTAATAGATATAACACAGTTCGACACTCAGGTTATGATGTCACCTGTCCAATTAAGAATAGTTCATGAGAACAGGCAAGGAGAGTTTATGAGCCAATAGTGTACATCCTTCTAGACACGACGGACCATCTCAGGAAGGAGAGCAGCACAGTGGCCACAGAACAAGGAGCTGAATTTGCATTGGTTCCATCACAGCTGCAGGGCTACATTACACACCACTCTGGATGCCTCATTTTATGCAGATCATGACATGCTAGAGTAAACCGGAGAAAGGCAACCCGGATATGGATGCGTCTGAAAATACGTTAATACGAGGAACAGTGGGAGAAACCAAGGACTTCTAAACAAAGAAGAAAAGACAAGACAACCATCTTTAAATATCAAAAGCCTTAGTGGTCACCACTGGCCAGAGGTGATACAATTTGAGGATTAAAATGAATACCTGACAGTAATAGATCACGGCCCATTAAGTAATCAAATAAGCCATGAGCTAGTGCTAACGGCAAATAGCTACATCTTAGATTCTACGGGCTAGCAAATGGAAAGAGGAGTAAAGCTGTTCCATTTACGGAGAAGTGAACTGAAGCTATGTCCCTTTAGGACTAATACAGAAAACAACCTACTGACAATGGATGAACCATGGACCCAGAGGGCAGAACTCTATACAAGAACTTCCAAAGATCCTCAGACTGCTCAATAACTGCACACTCGTATTCATAGTAACTACATTGCTGTTTCCCCTCTGTTAAGGGTGGGAAATTAACCTTTACTGAATGTCTAACAGGTGCCACATAAATATGTTTTACTTAATCTTCCCAGTGACTCAATGAGATGGCTATACTCTTCCGTTTTACAGACATGGAAATTAGGCAAGTAACTCATACAACATGAGCAAGGTGACACAGAGAGTAAGTGGCATAACCGGAATTTTGAACCCTGGTGTGTCCAAACTCCTTCCACCCACCGCCGCTCAGAGAAAACACACAAGGTGACTGCTGAGGTGTCTTGGGGCCCCACCACTCCTCAAGGCCATGTGTCATGGCCCTTTAACGGCCACATTTACCTGCTACCCAGCCCGCGGTGTCACTATATTCAGAAAAGGCAGAAGAGGATTAGAAGAGGAAGACTGGGGCCTTTTCTAGAAACTTACTGTTATAATGACCCTGATCTAGTGACCTGGGAGGTGTCTCTGCTTCATCCCCTCCCCACAGCCACCCTCTTTGCCCTTCTGTCCAATACGGTACAGTCCACCTGGATCAACCTTTCTCTTTCTCGTCTTGAAAGAGCTTGGCTAGAGTCTGTTCACTTAACCCTTGGGAGCCAGCAGAGACCATTTCCCTGGGCTTCTGGAACAGTTAGGGGCAAGTTTAAGACTGGGAATAACATCTACGAGTTCAAAGATACCAGTGAATGGTTTCTCTGACGAAGGAGGGTGCAGGTCAAGTGGACACACGGCTGGCCCGACCTCCTTGTCCAGTGTCAGAAGAGTATGAACACTGTAAAGACAACGTGTGGTCACAGACAGGCCCACCCCTTATGGACGATTTCTGAGTGATTTTCCAGGTTTCGTGTCAGAACACGGAATCTGTCTTCATCTCCCAACCTGCTGCCCGTGTTTCCCAAGGCTTGAGAAGGTAGGTGGGAGCTGACGCTCCCAACAGGCCAGGTTTCTCCAGCTGACCAAAGCTTTGCGCTTGGAGGTAAGGAAATATCTAGGCTTCTTCTGCGTATTTAAAAGTACTGTATTTGGATGTTTGGCTGCTTTCAGACCACCTGTTTTAGCTGCCCCCTCCTTCCCCAAGCACTTCCCGAGTAACTGCGTGTGCTGTGTGCCAGGGGTACAGCCGTGAAACAGACAGACACAACCCCTGCCTCGCCGGGGCCTGAGAGCCTGGCTAGAGAGACGTACACGAAACGAAAATTACACAAGGATTCACACTCAACAAAGAGTCCACATCTCTCTACAGTATCCAGCACAGAGCTCGGCACACAGTAGGTGCTTTTTCCCGAATGTGTGACTGATGCTTTTGCGGAATGTGCACAAGGACTGGCCTGCTGAGTTTAGCAGGGCACTGGGGGCACCGTGCTTTGATTTTTACGGAGTGAGGGGAAAATGTGGCAGTGAACCAGGAAGAACTGGGTTCTGGTTCCTGCTTCTTCACTCACTGCTAGAATTTTCTTAGGTGAGTCACTTGGTCTTTCTCAGTGCCTGCTTCCTTGCTTGTGAATAACCTGTATAAGTATCAGGGTTCCTCCTTAACCAAGAAATGCCTGCTGTCAGAGGCTGCAACTCTAGCCTCGCTCACCTGGCCAGAAGACGAGGAATGGCTGGAGCCGAGGGCCTTCTAAGACACCTGTCTCAGACAGAGGTGTCTGTCCAAGGGCTGCGGGGAAGACAGTAGCAGGGGAAGGGACGCGCTCCCCGGCCATGGCACTGCCCAGCCTGCCGACGTGGGAAACCCGCATGTCACTTACTGCCCACTGCCTGTTTAACAAGAGAGACTTTCCTTCATAGGATACTAGAGGTTCTATTTCTAAACAACAAATCAGAGGAGAAAGGAAAGTACAGAAATCATTCTCTTTTGCATGTTTCACAAGCAGGGAAAAAAACATTTTCCATCCACTCTGAGAGTCTGTCAAAAAATGGCTTAGAAACTTGAAGGCAGGATGTCAAACAGCATTAATTATCTTGAATGACCTTGAACGCTAGTCTAGGGTCTGATTTAGCACTGTGATCTTAGGAGGTTTGGGGGCCTAGTCATTTTTTTTTCCAGTAAGAAAATAATTAGGGAAACTCCTAATGAATGCAGACTATCTTTCAAAAAAAAAAAAATGCCCCTGGCTCAGAAAAGTAAACTGAGGCGAGGACACAGCCTGTTGCCTGAGGCTGAAGGACTAAGGTCAAAATACTAGGTTTAGAAACTAGGGCCAAATGGTTTTTGAAAACCCATAGTTTTATTCATAAAGTCCCTAGGACGCAGCAAAGGGTCATCTCATCCTCTCCGATCCGGAGGAAAGCGAAAGAGAGTAGGGTCGGAGTCAGAAACTTCCACTGTCCCTGCTGCAAATTCGGACCGCTGGATTCCTCCTCTAGCTTGAGCAGACACACCGAGCCTTTGCTGCATTCTCCTTCCTCTGGCTCCTCAACAGAGCTCCTACCCTCTGCTTACTTGTTCCAAAACGTAAGAGAGCAAGTGACCAGGTTTTCTCCTGAGACGTCTACACCCCTCCACGCTGCTTCCAGCACCGCAGCCTCGGCCTCTGCCCGTCAGGAACCGAGCCCAGTACTCCAGCCAGAGGGAGGCATCACTGCCACAGAGACCCCTTAGAAGGAGGCCCCTTCTAACCAGCGTCTCTGGGGCCATTTCCCGAACCACTGGTCTTGGTCTAACTTTGAGAGGAGCCAGTCACAGCCGATGAGGTCTCCCGCCTCAGCTCCCTGAGCTCCAGCCTCCCAGAAGGCAGAGAAGCCCCAGCAGCGCCGGTGGGGCCTCTCGGAAGGAGAGGAGACCCAGACTCACTCTTCACGCTGGCCAGTTCCGCTAACCGCTCACGACATGAGAGCTCTGGCTGGTCCCCTCAGTCTTCTGTCCCCTCAGACAAGGGCTCCACGCTGTGACATCCCCCATCCAGCCGTGCTCTCTCCCCTCTGGCCAGCACAAGGAGACCACTGGCTCCTGAAGTCAGGCTCCATCACGGGAGAGATTCCTCTGGGCGGAGCTCCCCAGGGGTGGTTAAGCAAACAAGAAGTCTTGGGGGAAGGAAGGTTGGGGCACTGTCCTACCTTGTCACTGTCCACTGTGTTCTGAGAGGTCCTAGAGGCAATGGAGATGGTGTCTGGCTGGCTGCTCCCATCCCCCTGGCTGTCAGCATCCTCCACTCCATCCCTGCAGGAAGAGGAGAAAAACAACAGGGGTGGGGGTGGGGGGAACCACTGTGGGTTTAGAGCACACAAGGCTTTCCAGCTGGGCTGGCAGAGCAGAGCCTTAGCACTTTCTAGCAGGGATTTGTGTAAAATTATCCCACTAAAGGAAGCAGCCCCATGTGATTTCCAGTGACGTCACTTGCAAATACATAATCACCATGTTGATAACAGAACACAAAATGACTCCTTCTCCAAAACTCTTCTGGCCCATGGTACAGAGCGGGCAATTATTTACTTATTTTTACTGGGTCTCTAACAGGCAATAGGAAGAGGCAGGCCCCGCTTAGAACCTAGGCTTCTATCCAGCTGCCTGGGTCATCGGTAACAGTCCTCGAGTTTAGGGTATTCAGATTGCTTTTCTGCATATGCCATAACAGGAAGGGGGTGAGTTTGTAGCTGGCTTATAAAGAAAACAGAACTGATCAGGTATTTTTTGACCTGTGTTTCTTTTACTCAAGAAAATGGGGTGGGGCGTTTTCTCCAGGGGAGTTGATCCCCGAGAAGGTCCTGATGTTGGGTCCTCAGCTCCTGCGTACAGAGGAGGGGTTTACTGCCTTCATTTTGGTGGGTCTTGTTAGTCTCATGCTTATTCGTGATGACTTTTAAGTAACACAGAAGGCTGAAGCATCTTCTCAAAGATAACAGGACAGTCACAGATGCCACTGTGGCTTTTGAGCCAGCTGTGCTCCTGAGAGTCTGAGAAGACACCGTTATGAGGGCATTCCTGGCATCTGGAGCCCTTCCTGGGCCCCTGAACCACACGGCTGCCACATTCACATGCTCCCTCAACTATCCGGCTTGAGAACTGGGTCCTGATCCTACCCTGATCCCAAAGCCTGGACGAAGGGGGATGAGATACCTGGGGACCGGTGAAGGCTGGAGGGTTTACCATCAGGAAAAACTGGAGAGGTGAGCCAGGGGCTGGATAAATCAACACGGGACATGATAGCTCTTCCTCGGCAGGTCTTTGTGATGGTCACAACCCTGATACTGCTCACAGAGAAGTACGGCCTTAGGGCAATGGGAACCCACTGCCTGGGAGTGTGACCTCAAGGGCAATATATCGTATGTATCAAAGCCACCTCAGAGTCTAAATACTCACAATCTGGAGTTTGAGGGCCCGGGGACACACGCGTGCATGTGGGTACACACACAGTGCGTATGTATAGACACAGGGGCTACAAATCATAAGAAGTGTTTTCTCCCACCCAGAACACTTCTAAGCTGGCTGCTCTCTCACCACCATTTGTGGGCTTGGGAAATGCCAACTTATTTTTAATAATATAAGCCACACATTCGTAGGAAGGAAAAGCTGCTGTAAAAAGAAATCATGTGATGCATTTCAAAACCGAAAATAAAGGACTTCCAGATCATCTGTTGTTTTAGCTATCTGGACCACCGCTCCCCACCATGTGGAGAGAGTTGAGAGTGGGCTGTGCTTCCTGCGTCCCACTATTCTGGCCCACTGCAGGCCCTTCTGCTCCACTCCAGAGGAAGCCAGCTCTGGGGGATGCGGGGAGCCCATCCAGGAGTGGAGGTGGTATTGCCCAAGCCAATCCACTCCTCTGCAAACTCTGTCCCCGTAGGCGGGGAGCCGAGCTGATGAAGTAACACCAGGCCCGGCTGCTCTCTGTAGAGTCTGCCAAGGTTTCTCATGCTTATCACAGGACAATGATCAAGAAAAGGCGGGAGGCATTTCCAAGGTGTATCCATCCCATGTTCTAGAGATGCTCAAAGTTGCCTACTGTAGGAATCAGGGGCTCTTTCTCAGAGCAGCCCTGGACCACCTCACCTGACTGTCCTTTCCCACTGTGGTCCTGTACCCTCAGATCCTACAGCTGTTTCCATTCTAGCTTCTTTATTGAGGTAGGGGCTTCCTAAAGCAGGGTCTGTCTCTAGGGCTAACCTAAGTCTGCCCCTTACCTGGACTCTGGATGTAGATAACTGAAATCAAAATAACCCTTTCCCAGTACAGGCATACTTTTTCCCTCAGCATGCAGAGGTGGACCTTATGCTGGCCGTGCTGGTCTTGGGGCTTCTGCCCCGTGGAAAAATCTCTCTCTCCCTCAGCTACACCCTTCTTTTGGTTTCCACTCCCTTGGTGATTCCCAGGCCTGTGCATTCTGGTTGGCACCAAAGGGCCAGCCAAATCTTCCGGATTTATTCCATTCGGGAGCAGGAGAGGAGAGGACAGCCTGTTACCACCAATGTCCATTCACCTCCAGAACTCTGTTTTTGTTGTGTTTTATTTCTTTTCCAAAACCGGTATAAAGTTTCTGTAGGCGTTTTTCCGGAGTGTCCTCCAGAAGAGTCATTGTGGGTGACTGTCACATGGAGACTTGAGAGAGAAATAAGCCGTTTTCCACTATGGAAAACTGGAATTCAGAAAGGCCCAGAGAGATGAAGATAGAAAAAATAAGTCCTCCTTTTTCACTCAATCACGTGGCTTATCTCGGATGAATGAAGGAGAGGACTCTGGGGGCGGAGGTTTGCAGTAAAAGCTGCAGTGACAGCCCTGCTGTAACACCACATCACAGGCCTTTGGCTGTACAGCCAATCCAGGGAGCACCCTCACAGCCCAAAGCCTCCCCCAGACACTTCCCTCTAGTGCTGATCCAAAGTCCCCTCTCCTGGGTGCCTGCAGCCCTGCCTGTCCCTACGCGTGGTCCTGGCTCTTCTGGTCTAACTATTCCACATGTGAGACACGACTGTCCCAGGGGTCTTGAGGGCATGGACGCATCTCACCCTTGCTTTGATCTTCCCGAGGCACCAAGCAGAGTGTCTGTCAGAGAACAGGTGCCCAGGGAAGCCCCGCAGCATGTAACTGACAGAAACGGGTGAGAGGCTTAAAGAGGAACTAACTCGTCCTGGTACCACTCAGTGGGCCATCGCGGAGAAGGTGCCACCCGCAGGGCACGCTGCTCCGCCCGAGGAGGCAAAGGTGTACCCCACTCCCGCTCCCGGAGGCCTGCGAGGCCGCGCTGGGGGAAGAGACGCTGGTTACCTCTTACTATTGTTCCTCAGTTTGGCTGGTGTTTTGGGGAGCTGAATGGGCTCCTTTAAAGCTCCTTTCAGGTGAATGATCCTTTCTTGAATCACCTCGCGTATGTTCTTAATCCACTCCTGCTTGGTTTCTATGCTGGAGGCCTGGAGTGCCACAGGGAGAGACAGTGAGAACCCCGTTTCCCTTCAAGGCCGAAACAGTCCTCCACCCTCCTCTTGCAAGCTAATCCGTCATCTTTGAGGATACCAAATGCTGGAGGAGTTTATCTCTCTCATTTTATATTTAGGACTCCTCAATCCCAGGAGGGACCTCTCCAACTCTCAGAACAGAGCTATGACGTCAACACTCGCTGTAGACCTCTGTGAAAGTGGTTTTCTTTTTCTTTTCTTTTCCTTTTTTTTTTTCTTTGTCTTTTTAGGGCCGCACCTGCGGCATATGGAAGTTCCCAGGCTAGGGGTTGAATCAGAGCTACAGCAGCCGGCCTTCGCCACAGCCACAGCCACGTGGGATCTGAGCCGCGTCTGCGACCAACACCACAGCTCACGGCAACGCCGGATCCTTAACCCACTGAGCGAGGCCAGGAATTGAACCAGCATCCTCATGGATACCAGACAGATTCTTAACCTGCTGAGCCACAACAGGAACTCTGTGTGGGGTGGTTTTCAAAGTATTTAAAAGGCACTGACCAACGCTGACATCTGCCCCTGCTGGGTCAAGGATGAACACTCCAGTCACTGGTTTCTGCGGAGGTCTGGGGAGGGCGGGAGGGGCAGTAAGGGGGCGTTTGGAGGCAGCAGCCATTTACCAGCTGTTGCAACTGGATATACATCAGGGCCTTCAACACCCTGTATAGCTACCTAGGTTTGTACTGACTGTCTTGGGTTTTTAGGCTGTTAATTGAAGGCACTGCTACCATTCCATGAATATCTCATTTGTCTTCATGGAATTTTTTTTTTTTTCAGGTACTTCTGCCTCCTACCAGGTAGCAGCTATGCTGGCAATTCAGAGTGAACAAGCGTGAAGCTTGGTCAGGGCTGGTCCACCTTCTCTTTGGTGACGGGCATCTCCTCGGATGACAGCATGACTGGTGGCTGCTCTTGTCTGCAGGCTCTCTCCTCAGCTACCCTAACGTGGCCTGGGGCACTGACTCGGGCCCCAGGCCGCGTGCACCCTGCAGAGCCAAGGTGATTCCTCAAGGCCCCGTCTCCACACTCCCCTCAAACTGCACAGTTCTCATGCTCATGGTTCCAGAAGGTAAGCTCCCAGAGCACCAGGTCCATACCTTATACACAATCAGGCCCCACAGCGCCGGGCAGAACACCTGGCATGTTAGAAGGGGTTTAGGAGACAAACAGTGAATGAACGTGGAGCAGATCAAGGCGACTTTGGCTGAAGGGTCAGCTGTTGTCCTTGCCCCTTGAAGGGGCCATATGGACAAAACGTGTTTCAGTGGGCCTGGTGGAGGCCACTCCCTGCCTTCTTCCCTCTGGGCGCCAGCAGATGCCCGGCCTAGGGAGACCACTCGTCTCTGAGATTTCAGGCTTTCATGACAGGTGGTGCGTCTCCATACCCACGTGAGGCTGCCTGTCACCAGGGAGACCCAGCGGCTTGTGGAGTCTCCAGCGCCCAGCTTTTAAGTGCGTCTTGCTCCCCCCGTCCCTCCCCGGCCCCCTTGGGGACCCCAGCCCTGATGGGGGGCCCGGCGGAGAGCGGTACTCACTTTCAGCACTGTTTTATTGTCTGAGGAGGGGGTGCGCCCAGACCACAAGGCGAATTTGCAGGGATCGCCCTCAACGTGCTCGGTCACACCCAGCTCTGAGGTCTGTAGACAGGAAATGCCTGTGAGAGGCGGGGAAGGGGAGGGCGGTGGGGAGACTTAGGGCTGGGGTGGGAAGGGAAAGGCAACAGAGAGGAGAGGACCGAGGGAGGGGCTCTGTCAATTAAACTTAAACAGACCCCACGTTCTGTTCTCCTACCCAGGACGAAAGGACCTAGAGGCCCGTGCCTGATGAGCAGGCAGCAGGGAGGGAAGGTGAAGAGGGAGGCGCCCAAAGCCAAGAGGAAGAAGAACGGTGCCCTCTCTTAAGACGTGGACCTGGGACGTGAGGGGGCGCTTTCCAACTAGGATGCGTTTTCATGAGTCCAGGGTGGTTTTGGTGTCGCGCCAAGGGGAGAGATGCGAGGACTGGTCAGAGATCCCTTCCTGCCCAAGGGCGCTAAGCCAACGGGGAGTCTGACCCCAGCCGCCCCACCTACCAGTAGCTTGTTCTTGTAAACATATTTCGTGTGTCCTGAAGAGTCTTTGATCTCCTTGCTAAAAACCAAGGAGATCTCAAAGAGGAACAGGTGCCGCTCCCGCCCCTTCCGGATCAGCGACTTCGGGTCCCACACTTGGAAGGCGTCCTGCAGGATCAGCTCCCCCTGCACGTCCAGGTTCTCGTCGAACCCTGGAAAACACCCGTTTCCAACCTGTGTGGTTTCTCGCCCGGTGTGCGGGTGCCCCGTCCCACGCCCCTCTTGGAGAAAGCCTTCCCCCAACCGTGAGCCCTCTGCGCCCACTGTGCTTTTCTCTCAGGCTGCTCTGAGACTCCTGGATGCCTGGGGAGGCAGCTCTGCAAACCTGGGGTCAGACCTCCTTCCTGCAGAAGCGGGATTGCGCCCACAGAGCCAGTGTCAGTGGGATCTCCTGCGAAGCTCCCTCAACAGCATCCCCCAGCCCCGCTGTCAGCCGGGACCCCCCACGAGAGCAACCCTCCTCTCCCCTTCCTCCTCCACGGTTCCGCTGCCTGCCTGAGTGCCCTCGACTCCGCTGCATTTATCGTTGCTGCATTTCTTATATTCCATTCCTAGGACCCTTCCCTTTGTTTGCTCCTGTACAGTGCTGTGCACAAGCCTTCAACAATTTATATTTATACCACTTCAAATCTTTCAGAGTTCCCGTTGTGGCTCAGTGGTTAACGAATCCGACTAGGAACCATGAGGGTGCAGGTTCGATCCCTGGCCTTGCTCGGTGGGTTAAGGATCCGGCGTTGCCGTGAGCTGTGGTGTAGGTTGCAGACACGGCTCGGATCCTGTGTTGCTGTGGCTGTGGTGAAGGCCAGCAGCTACAGCTCCTGTTAGACCCCTAGCCTGGGAACTTCCATATGCCACGGGTGCGGCCCTAGATAAGGCAAAAAGACAAACAAACAAAACAAATCTTGGAGTTCTCGTCGTGGTGCAGTGGTTAACGAATCTGACTAGGAACCATGAGGTTGCGGGTTCGATCCCTGGCCTTGCTCAGTGGGTTAACGATCCGGCATTGCTGTGAGCTGTGGTGTAGGTCACAGACGCGGCTTGGATCCTGCGTTGCTGTGGCTGCAGCGTAGGCCAGTGGCTACAGCTCCGATTAGACCCTTAGCCTGGGAACCCCCACATGCCGTGGGTGCTGCCCTAAAATGACAAAAAAGGCAAACCCCCCCCAAAACCCCAAATCTTTAACAAAGGTGTGTAAGAACCACCCAGATTGCTTATGAAAGCAGATTCCTGCCCACTCCTCAATCCCCAAGAGATTGGGATTCAGTAGGTGTGGGGTGGAGCCCAAGAACTTGCACGTCTGTCAGGCTCCCAGGTGCTGCTGCTGGTCCCCAGACCACACATGGAGAGGCTGGATCTGGAATCCAGGTCGGGGCAGGCTGGAGGAGAAGGTACGTAAAGCGGTGGACATGCAGGGGTGGAAGTGGGGGGCAGGTGCAAACAGAAATGTAGGGGGTGGAGAAAATGTAACACCGGGAATATGCGCAGCCGGCCAGGACTCAGTCTGGAGAAGGTCATCAGGGCTTGCTCCTTCACATGAAGAAGCGCGGCTTCCTGTGCTAAGAGTGGCCCAGGAAACACTGAGACCAGAGGACCAGACCAAGTCTTTTTTTTTTTTTTTTTAAAAGCCGTGCCTGCGGCATGTGGAACTTCCTGGGCTAGGGATCAAACCCACATCACAATAGTGACCTAAGCCACACTGGTGGCAATGCTGGATCCTTAACCTGCTGAGCCACCAGGGAACTCCCATACTGAATCTTTTAGATGGCCTTGGGGTAGGGAGGGAAAGCAATGCGGAGAGATGAAGCTCAGGAGAAGATACCCCACAGATTTAATCTGCCCAACAGGGCAGACCCATCTTCCCGATGACCTGTTTGTTAGCCCAGACTGGGATGTTGAGTATTGACTCAGCTAACAGCCGCCACCCCAGTATGGCTGCTCTGCCCGTATCTGCTCTGCTCTTCGGTGTTAGGAGTGCCTCATTGGAGCCTCACTCTACCAGGTTTCTGGGTCAAGCACATGGTCCCAGGGGACTGACGGTGCTTTGGCCAAGTCCCATCAGGTTTCTCACCTGCTGGGAAAGGCATTAGGGTAGCTGCACACCAATGTGAACGTACCTAACGCCACTCAACTGGACACTTCAAAATGGGGAGAACCATAAACTTTATGTTGTGTATATTTTAGTACCAAAAAAAAAAGGAGAGAAAAAAGAGAAGGGCATAAGGCTGAAGACGGTGGGCGTGGGTGTGTGCAGGATTTCTACTTATTCTGGTGACACACGCAATGCAAATGCTCTTCAGGGGAAACAGGACCGCTGCGGGCTAGGGTTAGCGCATTTATAGAAACGATGATAGCCTGTCCTACTCAGCCTCTCGGGCAGCAAGCTGTCCATGTATCTGATTCAGCCTAGGCCTGGGCCTTCCTGGAGGCGGGCGTGAGTGGAGCTGGCCGTGGGTCTCCTCTCACACCTCCCCAAGGACCCACGTAACAGCTTGCCGTTTCCCTCTCTTCCGGCTCTGCCCCTTGCTTGGCCTCATGCCGCTCCCCTCCCCAGGGTCTCAGGAAAGGAGACGGCGCCCCCAGGGAGGCGGGGAGGACGCCTACCTTCCAGCATGCTGACGTGCATGGCGTCGTTGGCTTTCTTTGGGACACTAAGCATCACCTCCAGGCCATCCTTGAGTTCCCCTTTCCCTTCTTCACAGCAAGTTAAAAGTTCCTGGGAAAAAAGTCCGGACACAATTAGAAATCTTTTCCCCCAGCTTCCCCCCAACCCCCTCACTGCCTAACCCCTCAGGGCAATTATGTACCAGTTCCCCAAGGAATTATACGCCAGCTTCCTTCTCTGTGAGGGTCCCCTGGGAGCCAGAAGGAAAGCAGGGTGGGGATGAGAGCTTATCTCCAAAGAATTCGACCGCTCTGCTTTTCCCAGACTGAGCTTTCTCAGCTCAGTCTAATCCGAATGAACTCAACTCAACCCAACTTCCAAATGGCTGGCATTAGACGTCAGCAACAAGGACATTTTCTGTCACTTGACTGACCTCCTGGAGGTCAGGGAATACCCCTGGCAAAACACAGGAACAGAGGTGCAGTTCTGTATGATCATAAAGAGGAGACAGAGGGTATGCAGAGGACGCTCAGCACTCACATTTCGCCGCGTGCCTACTGCCAGCACGCCTCTGCTGCCCGAACGCCGACCTCCACCACAGTGGGAGCAACCTGCGCTTATGGACATTGTAGCTTTATAGCTCTTTAGAGATGTAAAATATTTATCGCTCTTCAAAGATACATAAAATATCGTGGATCTGGAGTTCCTAACCTAGAGCCAACTAGGTTAGGACTGGCCATTCCGGACTAGTCCTTTCATTGTCAGATAAGGATACTGTGATCAAGAGGGACAGAGATTCCCCTGTTTACAGAATTTCTTGGAGGCCATGCAGGGGCTTGAATCCAGGGCTCTTGAATCCATACCCAGTACTCCATCCACCAGGCCAACCCATCTCCCCCATGTCCTCCACCACGCCGAGACTTCCTGGAGCACGCCCTCTCTTTTACCTCCCCCCTGGAGACGAGGTCATTACCATCTCCATAAATATAGTATATATATATAGTATCTAGCTGATGGAAAAAAGATAATTTCCAACTACCTTAGGAACCATAAAGGCCATCTGGAATGATTCCACCCAAACCAGAGGGAGGTTGGCTTTCATTTTTTTCCTACCAGGGTCACTGCCTATCTTGCTCACTTTGACGCAAGCAACAGGTCTGCCATCTGTACTCCTTCCTCTTGGGGCAGCGGGAGGGGGGTGGAGGAGGGAGGAAGGCAAGGAATGGGTGGAGGGGTGGGGATGTACTTCCAGGGAAAAAAGAAGTTGACAAGATCAAACCTTATAAACACATTAATCACTGACCTCCTGACAAACTAAGGGTACTTGCTCGCAGAAGAGTCCCTAGTTTATGGAACTCTCTTAACAGGCTCTATCGGACCTGTCTAGGACTTCTTAGAGTCAACAAACCTAGAATTCATGGCTTCCTGGAAAGTATCACAGAAGCTCTGCAACTACCTAAGTAAAGAAGTGATTCCGTTCCACGACACAAATGGCTCTCTTTAGGGTAAGTGACAGGATGCATTTAGAGACCTTGTATGTAAATCTGGGCCACAGCACATCCCAATGCTCCAAGAAAAGGACCTGGAGCTGCTGGTGGCCCCAGGTTCTTTCTGTTTTACCTCTGTCTTGGGATCATTTGTATCTTTGAAATTAGTAGTAAAGCTTTATACTTAGTAAGATATCTGACCAGTGAGCATATGATATGAAAATCCAAGGTTTTGTGTTATCTTGGACATATTTCCCCCGTGAAGAAGGGAACTCTGAGTGTCTGAAGAGGTGCGTTGCCCAGAGTACATGCTTGGGAGGTAGACACGCTCAGTTCTCAGCTCTGTCCTTGGCTCTAGCCAGCATAACAGCGTCATTATTCAGAAAGTTGCATTTACTTCTGGAATTCTGGAGTTCTCTGAGTCTCCCCACCCCCCTTTCTAATTTCAACTCTCCCAACCTGTCCTCCTGCCCCATGAAGGGAACTTCTAGCCAGAAACACAAGAAGGAGATAAGAAATGTGCTTCGGTCAGCAACAGAAAACACCAACTAGTTTAAACTTCCAAAGCAGTTTGGCAAGTCCGCCCATCAACCCGCAAAAACAGAGTTCTCCTCACATCCCTGCTATAGTTTACGATGAGGAGAAGGCTCCACATTTAATTTAGACTCCAAAAGGACAGCTGTAGCAGATTTACACGGAGAATATTGAACACTCTGACTTTCACTTCCACGCAACACCCAAAGGGAGGGACCCCAGAGGATACTGGTAATTAAATATCAATTTACTTGGAATAAAACTGACTTTAATGAGAAAATAAATCCCGTATTATTTAGTTAGAGTTGAAGCTCAGCAAACTATGTTTCTTTTACTCAGCAGGCACTCTGCTACCAGCACTTTTAAAAGAAGTCAAAATTAACTTGTCTTCCCCCCCTCCAAATTTT
Source organism: Catagonus wagneri (assembly GCA_004024745.2). Taxonomy (NCBI): domain Eukaryota; kingdom Metazoa; phylum Chordata; class Mammalia; order Artiodactyla; family Tayassuidae; genus Catagonus; species Catagonus wagneri. The sequence continues at coordinate 53,856,508 of PVHT021183693.1, forward strand.
ATAACTTCTCTAAAATAAATTGCCGCTGCTTTATTTTTTTCCCTCCTCAGTTACCTACATAGTCCTCTCTTTCTAAGACATCCAGTTACAGAACAAAGGCCCCAAACTCACCCCTCCAACTGCCTAAAGCAAAACACAGGGAAGCCCACCCACCCTCCCCTCCCTTGTCCATGTCACAGAATTCATCCTAGGAACTTCAGCCTTATGGGATTAGTAGGTAGGGAGAGGTGAGAAGCTCTGTTTCTCTTAGAACTACAAATTTTTTTTTTTTGGCTTTTTAGGGGCAATATGGAGGTTCCCAGGCTAGCGGTCTAACCGGAGCTGCAGTTGCCGGCCCACACCAGAGCCACAGCAATGCGGGGTCTGAGCTGTGTCTGCGACCCACACCACAACTCACAGCAACGCCTGACCCTTAACACACTGAGCGAGGCCAGGGATCGAACCGGCAACCTCATGGTTCCTAGTCGGGTTTGTTTCCACTGCGTCACAACGGGAACTCCCAGAACTGCATTTTAATTAATTTAAGACCCTGGCAGTGTGGGTGGATGAGTTGGTTTTGTTTTGCTATTTTTTTTGTTTTGTTTTGTTTTGTTTTAATTCACAACCCTACCACTTCCTGAAAACGCTTTGGGACCCTTAAATTTAAAATTCACGAAAATAAATTTAAAAAAATCTGGCCCAAGAAAAATCACTTAGAAAGGTCGTACATTACGTGGGATAGGGAAGGAAAGGACAATTATACACAGAAATCTGGGCTACGGAGAAACTCCTGTAAGTGACCACAGAACTGGATGCTAACTATCTGACAAAGGCAAAGAAGGACCTCAAGCTCTTGCGATTTGAAGGTAGGAAGCCCACGAATTTTTCAGGGGAGAATCCCCACCACCACCACCATTCCCGACTCTGAGATCTTAGGAGAATTTCTTTGAGGCAGAAATTAGAAAAGAAAATTCAAAAACACAACGGCATCTTCAAAACCAGTTCCACCCAAACAGCCATGATGTTCTGTGCATTGTTATTTCTGACACTAGTCCTCAGTGACTTAGGGCATGATGCTGAGTGGGAGCCCTAAGTCATTTCTGAGGAGTGGGAGGCTGGAGAGCCTGGAGGTAAAGCCCATCATTTCTTCCTGGAGTTGAGGAAGGATGGTGCGCGGCCCTGCCCTGGCCCAGGGCGGGAAAGACAGGTCAGGGCATGGCTCACTGCTGCCCCCACGCTGCTCATCACGGAACCACAAGCGCTAAACCAGGAAAATCGCACAGACCAGAGAGGTGGGCACACCCCAGCGGGACTAGAACCTAGATTTGAAACTAGACTGGTTTTCAGGTTTACTGAAGCGGCTGGAGTACGTGAGGTTCAACAAGCATCTCACAGAGGTGCATTTCATCAGATTTTCTCTGGAACTATACTACTCACAACATGGCTCGCATTCTTCTTTTATGCTTTGCATTTGAGGAGCGACCAGCAAAATATTCGAACTTGGGGAAAACTCCACCCTTACACGTTAAGAATTAATATAAAATGTGTTATATAACTGCCTATGACACTGCTTTCCCAGGCTTTTGGCGGGGAAATGTCATATTTTCAGACTGTCAGTGTATCCTCCTCTGAGAGAATCAGCCCAAATCATTTCGTATTTTACATAATTTGGTTATTTGACTTTTCAAGACAAGATTTTGGAGAAAACCCCAAAATCTCTTGCTTGGCTCCAGAAGAATCCCTAACATATGGGATCCTACAGACACAGATTGTCCTTGTGATTTAATATGTACTCTGAAACTATTTCCTCTCAAGAACCTCTTAGTCTTGACAAACGCAATGATTAAGGCGATGGTAGGTGCTGCCCTGGGCCTCCACTGCCCATATAGACAAGCACTGCCCCTGAGGCCTTGACCCCAGATCCTATCAGGAGCAGGGGCCACCAGGAGGAATTTGTCCAAAGGGAAGGACAAGCGAAGCTCCATACACCAGCCAACGCCTGGCGCGGCAGTCACTACAAGCTGTGCAGTGGTGGGTGCCTGGGAGAATAGTCACAACTTGTCCCTCTTCCCATTTCTCCCCTAAAATAAGCCTCTGGTGTTTCAGGGGCTGGAATACTCAGTCTGGAGGGCTCATCTCTGAAGTTCTGCTCCAGGTGGAGGAAGGGTCTTTGGGTAGAAGCTTTGCCATCCTTGGGCAAAGGTGGGACCCCCTGGGCTGGGTCAGCAGGGTGACGGGGGGATGTGGAAGGGAGGGGAGGTACCTTCAGAAGCAGCTGGTACTTGGTGATCCTCTGGACAGGCTTAATCAGGTAGGAGGAGATGGAGTTGGCCAGACCATGCCGCTGCTGTATCTCCTGCAGGGATGGAAACGGGCACCGTGAGGCACAGAGCGGGAGGTGTAGGTATGATCTAGGAGGAGGGGCGAGTGGTCGGGAGAGCGGGGCAAAGAGCATAGGGTGACAATTATGAGAAACCGTTCTTTGATGGGGAAAGGGGGGTAGAAAGGGACACATAAGAGATCAAGATGCCTAAACAGAAAAAAAAAAAAAAAAGGAGAGACGGTCAAAAAAAAGGGGGGGAGAAACTTTAGGGAAAGAAAACAGATCATGAAAGGGAAATGGAATGAAGAAGACGTGGAGAACGATTAAAATAGACAAAGAAAGTGATGAGGCACGCAATGGGCAGAACGGTGAAGGAGAGGTGAAAAAGAGGGGCTGAAAGGAAACAAACCCAGAGCAGAAGAAATACAAGGGGCTCAAAGAGAAGACGAGCATAAAGGAAGGCAGAGAGGGAGGCTCTGGTACCTACTCGGAGGGCTCCCGAGTTCGTATCTGCCCACAGCCTCCTTCTTAAAGCTGCATAAGACCATCTCTCTCTCTTTTTCACCCATTCCTCCTCTCTTTAAAACTAACACATCCCAACCATGGAATCACCCCTATCTTCCCTTTCCCGTTCTCCTTGCAATGGTCTCTCATTCTTCAGGTCTCTTGAGCTGGAAACCATGGGGTTCACTTTGGGCTGCTGTCCTTCTGCCTTCCCTGGTGACCAGTCCTTCCTCGCCATTCCCACCTACACCACTCACATCGTTCACACCCGGGGCCAGGACCTTGGCTTCCAACTGCTATTTGTGCCACGAGGCTCTCCTTTGAGCCCACTTTCCATCCCTGCTCCAAAATGACCTTCCACTCCCTGAGGTCTGGGGGTGAGGAAGGCTGGAGAGGGGTCCATTTCAGTCCTTTTCCTCAAGAACTGTACACTCTAGTTAGCTGAGAACACGCACACACACACACACACACACACACACACACACGCACGCACTAGAAAGCAACGAAGGCCAAGAGAAGACATTCTCCCTGGTTATAGTCAGTGCGAATGGGGAGAAATCACAGGGCCTGGGAGTGGTTGTCAATGGTTCAGTCAAGACAAAGCCTTCAGCTGGGGCTCAGAGGACAGGCAGGGGCTGGTGAAGTGGCAAGTCCAAGCAAGGGCACTCCAGAAAGGGAAAACGTATCAACCAAAACACACAGGAAATAATCACTGTGCCTTTAAAGGGTAATGAGGACCACCATCCCAAAGGAGGCACACCTACATTCTAGAAAAAGTGAAAATACAGTTAGTTAAGCAAGATGTGTATAGGTCCTTGACGGGCTCAAGCTAGAAGAATGAGTTAGGATTTGAGGATGAGCTTTCCCATGGTAAATTACGGTAGATCTTAAATAGAAGAAGAACATGATGAACACAATGTTTCAGAAAGATTAATACAAGCCTAACAGTAAGGTGAAGGGTGGAGGGTAGGAAACAGAGATTGAAAGGCCAGTTAGGAGATTATTGCAAAAGCCCAAGTGTGTAAACACAATCCAGCAGTTCCACCCTTAGGTATATACCCGAGAGAACTCAAAACATGTCCGCACAAAACCTTGATGAAATGTTCACAGAAGTATTATTAGTAATAGTGAAAATATAGACACATCCCAAATGCTCATCAATGGTTGAATAAAACCCAAAATGCATTATATTCATACAATGGAATATTAATAGGCCGCAAAAAGGAACAAAATACCGAGACATGCTACAATACAGACAAACCTTGAAAGCTTTATGCTAATGAAGGAAGTGAGTTGCAAAAGAACACATATGACTCCATTTTTAAGGAAGTGTCCAGAACAGGAAAATCTATAGAGACAGAAAATAGATCCTTGATTGCTTAGGGCTCGGGGAGTAGGTAGGAGGATAAGGTGGAGGGGTGACAGCTAAAGGGTGCGGGGTTGCTTTTGGAGGTGATGCAAATGTCCTAAAATTGATGGTGGGGATGGCTGCATGTGCCTGTGAATACTCTAAAAACAAACTGTACCCTTTACATGTATGTACAGTCTCTGTCACCAGGTGTGTGATGTGGAGGCTTGCGAGACACTGGGATTAGTGAGAACAAAGCATTGGCAAGATTACAAGAAACACGTTACAGCTCAATAAGACAGGACTTGCTATGTGGCCATAAAGGAGGGTGAGGAAGAGGGATATAAAATTTTAGAAATCACCCCATTTCCTGCCAACTCTCCCAGAAAGCAGCAATTTTCTCGCTCATTTGCCTCTTCGCTAGAGGTGAGTAGTTATAGCAAGACTCATTCAAGGAAAATGGGCAAAACAGCTGGCAGCTTGACCCTTTTTTGGGAAAATGAACATTGTGAGTTTACCTGGGGGCTTTGGCAGGAGAGCACAGACAATAACGTGCCTTTGACGGGCTTTGCTCTCTGAGAAGATGCCCGGTTCCGCGGCGGCTTTGTGTGGACAGCGAGGAAGGGCGAGCCTCGGGGGGACAGGTCAGCCCAGCCAGGCTTAGCTAGTAACACAGCACCAGACACCACGGCCTCACAGTTCCCACGTCTGCAGCAGAAAATTCTGGATAATGACGATGGGTGGGCCTTTCTTGGACTTTAATTTTCCGTGCTCTCTTTATAATAATAGATAATAAGAGATTGTCTTTATTAGGGGTTTATCTCTTATAGAAGGAGGGCCTAAAACAGATGGTTGCTAAGTGTAGAATTTAGGGAAACCCTTCGGATGGAATGGGAAAAAGCTACAAAGATTGTGCTTTTTGGAAAGCTTAGGGCACGATCAGGAGAGTTTTATTGTTCTTCCTCCCCACCTCCAGGCCAAGCTCCAGAAACTCCTACTGGACTGGTTTTCTGGCTTCCGTCAGCCTCCCAGATTAACGTGGAGGCTCATCAGGCACGATGTTGGAACTGGGGGGCCGGATGTGGAACTTGGGGTATATCTGGCTTACAAGTTGAAGTCTAGAAATCGGCTAGAAGCAGGGATATGAGGAATGTAGGACAAAAGGAAAAGACAGTCTAGCACCAGACCGTAACATATAAAATGAACCAGGTAAACTGCCAGTCAGCCTGGAGAGGCTCACAGGTCAGGGCAGGCGTGGGTAATAGAAACGTACAGCATTAACCTGCCAAAAGGCAAACAGTTACAAACGCTGTAGAGAGACAAAAAGTATACCGCAGGCCCAGAGAGAGGCAAGGAGTCATGCAAGAAGCAACATGTGACTTTTAAAAAGATGGGGAGAATTTCTAAGAGTGACCGTGTGTGTGTGTGCATACACACATGCAGAGGGGGATCACAAACCACTTTGTGCAGCAAGAGCAGTGTAAGCCAAGATAAGGAAGCAGCAGAGTCTGAAGCATGCTCAGAGCACAGGACATGTATGTTCAGAAAAATGTAAAGTGGAAGACAGGACACAGCATATTTAAAGCTTCAAAAAGACCCTTCTGCATAATGCTGACAAATAACCAGAAATTCGTAAGAGGAGTGCATCATTAAGCAAAGACAACAGTAGTATAGGGCATCCAATATGATAGCCAATACATTTTTTTTTTTTTTTTTTTTTGCTTTATCTAGAGCTGCACCCGCAGCATGTGGAGGTTCCCAGGCTAGGGGTCTAACAGGAGCTGTAGCCGCCGGCCTTCGCCACAGCCACAGCGGGATCCGAGCCGCGTCTGCGACCTTATACCACAGCTCATGGCAACGCGGGATCCTTAACCCGCTGAGCAAGGCCAGGGATTGAACCCGCAACCTCATGGTTCCTAGTCGGATTCGTTAACCACTGAGCCACGACGGGAACTCCATAGCCAATACATTCTGACACCAAGTTAGAGAAGAACTTTTCTTTGATTTTCTGTATAAACACATATAAGCTCAGAAATTCCACTTTGGCACTATTCCCAGAGTAGTACTCCATTTTAAAAAAGCACGGGGAACTATATCTAGTCACCTATGATGGAGTATGATGGAGGATAATGTGAGAAAAAGAATGTATATATGTATGTGTGACTGGGTCACTTTGCTGTACGGTAGAAAACCGACAGAACACTGTAAACCAACTATAATGGAAAAGATAAAAATCACTTAAAAATGCAAAATTTACAGCACAGAAAAAAGACTGAAAGAAATTATCACAAAGCGGTAGCACTAGATATCTTTGGTATTGTAATTAAAAGTAAATTATTTTTTTGAAAAAAAAATTAAAATAATAAAAAGGCACATATGTTTTTTCTTGTCTGGCTTTCACCTATTCAAGGGTCATTCCTTCAGTGAGCCACAAGATACTTGCAGAATCCCTTCTGTTATAGCAGTGTCAGGCTAGAAAGATGCTCAGAGAAGGTTTATTTTGTCACCTTGAGTATGGGAACCATGTTTGGATGTCTGACTCCCCGTGGGGCCTGGAACACTATCTTGACATTCAAATATTTATGAAAGGAATGAGGTAGGCAGAAAGACTAATAGACATTAAAATATTCTGCATTTCAAGTTTTGTCACATTTTTTTTACGGCTGCACCTATGGCATACGAAAGTTCCTGGGCCAGGGTTCAAACCTGCGCCTCTGCAGTGACCCCAGGTAGCAGCTGAATTCTTAGGCCACTGCACCACGGCAGGAACTCCAAGTTTTGTCACTTTTGATATGACTACCAGGACGGCTGTCACTCCCACTATCTTCTTCTCTCTCTGAGCTTTCCTTTGTATTCTCATTTCTTCTCTCCCTCCGGTTCTTCCTAGGAATCCTGCGGCGACCCATTTGATTCTGTTCATTTAATAACCAAGAAATCACTCTCAGGGAACCGGCACTACTTAGACACCGTCATTCACCAACAGGACTGCATCCTCCCCCTAAACCAGAGGACCTGACAAGGCACATGGGCTCTGGGTCTTCTCTCGGCTTCTGTTAGAGCACAAGTGCTCAACCCTGGCTGTTCGCTCCTCTCACTTGGAAACGTTCAAAGTTCTCAACGCCCAGGCCAAACCCAGGCTGATTATCTCAGAACTGGGGGTTGGGACCCAGGAATCAGGATTTGTCAAGGCTCTCCTGCTGATTTCCATGTGTGGTCCAGGTTGAAACAGTCATATTTGAGTAGTGGTTCTCAGGCTTGAGGGGGCGTCAGGTCACCTGGAGGGCTTCCTAAAGCTTAGATTGTTGCGTTCCAGCCCCGGGTATTCTGACTCAGTAGATCTGGAGTGGGGTCCAAAGTACACATTTCTAACTGGTTCTCAGGTGCTGCTGATGCGGCTGGGCTGAGAACACACTTTGAGAACCCCTGTATTCGAGGAGCTGCACGTGCAGTATTAGTGGGGCACGTCTGTCAGCACCTGAGTCATGGGAATGCCTCCTGTGACATGACCCAGCTCAGTTTGGTGCTGAGGCACGCAGGCAGATGTGTCGTGTTTGAAACCACAACACTGGAAATGGGATAGAGTAAAATGAAAGACATTGCTTTTGTTTTCCTCTATGTTCAGCTATGAGAGAGGTTATTTTTGGAGGTGGGGTGGGGTGGGGTGGGGTGGTGTGGGAGGGCAACCAGCAAAGCAAAAAATAAGGAAGAAAGGATAGTTAAAAACCCAATATCTTGGAACTCTTGTAGTGGCTCAGTGGTTAACGAACCCGACTAATATCCATGAGGACAAGGGTTTGATCCCTGGACTTGCTCAGTAGGTTAAGGATCCGGCATTGCCATGAGCTATGGTGTAGGTGGCAGACACAGCTCAGATCCTCTGTTGCTGTGGCTGTGGCACAGGCTGGCAGCTACAACTCTCATTTGACCCCTAGCCTGGGAACCTCCATATGCTATGGATGCGGCCCTAAAAAGACAGAAAAAAAAAATCCAGTATCTCTTCATTGCAGCACTATTTACAATAGCCAAGATATGGAGGCAACCTAAATGCTCATTGGCAGAGGAATGGATAAAGAAGATGTGGTATATATACATAATGCAATATTAGCCATAGAAAAGAACGAATAATGCCATTTGCAGCAACACGGATGGACCTAGAAACTGTCGTACTAAGTGAAGTTAGTCAGACAGTGAAAGACAGACATCATATGCTATCACTTGTATGTGGAATCTAAAAAAAGGATACAAATGAGCTTATCTGCAAAACAGAAACAGAATCACGGACTTTGAAAAAGTTATGATTACCAAGAGGACAGGTAGGGGGAGAAGGATGTTCTGGGGGTTTGGGATTGGCATACGCACACTGAGGCATATGGAATGATTGGCCAGTGGGCACCTGCTGTATAGCACAGGGAACTCTACCCAATATTCTGTGATAATCTATGAGGGAAAAGAACGGTGTGTACATGTACAACTGAATCACTCTGTTGTACAGCAGAAATGATCACAAACTTGTAAATCAACTATACTTCAGGAAAACTTTTAAAAATTAAAACAAAAAAACCCAGTATCTCAAAGTAGAGAAGCATTTCCACCTGCTTATTAGTGGTTCAAGAATGAAATTTCACAGCTTACATCAAAGAAGGTGCCTGCGTGCTCCAGGATCAGCTGGTTGGAATCAGGCTTGTTTTTACAGTAGGTGACATACATTTGAAATTTGTCTGCCTAAAAAGAACAAAGACAGAAATAGATAAGCATCCATTAGTCACTCCTTTCTTTTGACAGTGCCAGCAAGGGCTGCACAGTTAAACCCCGAGATAGTGTCCCATGGGATTACTGGCAGCAAATGTCCTGGCTCCTTGGGCCTAGAGTTCCCCTGACAAACTCTGGGGAGCTGCTTTCTTCCCCAGCAGCAGGGGGAGAAAGCTCTCTGGAAGTGAGCTTATTTTAATACCAGTCTGGGGTAGACAGGATTAGAAAAACCAATCCATGTACCACCTGTCCTGAAGCTGGACAGAATTTATGGAGAGTTTATCCCCCTTCTGGGATCACCTACCACTGTGCTTCCGATCTTGAAAAATGACAGCATTTGCTCTAAAAGTCAAGGTCAAAGACGAAACATGAAATGTGATCTCAGAGGCACATCTGCTCATCCTCCAAACTGGGGGCAGCTTGCAGGGCAGGTCAAGGGACTATGTCGTCACCCACACTTCCCACAGGGAATGACAGGAGAAAGGAAGGCAGGGGTGACCCTTTGGGACAGGGTCTGGATAAGGAGTCTTAACCAGATTGCTTCTTCAAGTCAAGAATCTCAAGGCTCAGTGAAAAAAATTTTTTCTTTCTCTAGGGTCCTCTGCATTAGTGCTAACACACCCTTTGCACTGGGGAATGTGTGCGTATTTTGCCAACGAAGTGCTTTTCCTATTGGTCAAATGCTCCCCATCCTGGTGCCTCTAAAACAGTGGAGGTGTCCTCTTCTGAGAGAGCAGCCTAGATATGGGTTAACTCTGGCAGGATTCACTTAGGCCAGCATTTCCCCCAGTGCTTGGTAGGTATTAATTCAACTGATTTTCACAAGAACCGTATGTGGTAAGTTCTGTCATTATCACCCCCATTTTACAGATGTGAAAATGGTGGCATAAGGTTGGCTAAGTAACTTTAAATTCCCACAGCTAGAAATCGGTAGCGCCCAGGCAAGCTGACTTCAGGCTTCTCAGTCATAACCATGGCTGTTCAATATGTCACAAACAACTCTTTCTACCCTTGACTCCTGCACTATACTCATGCATTAAAATTATGAGACTTAAGAAAGTCACTTTGGGATAATTCTTGGCAAAAATGCGCATATTTTATACAATCACCAGAAGTCATCTGAAACCAATTTTAGGGCTTATGCACTACCTGGGAGGCATTCATCACCCCTAAGAGATGCTGATAAATCAGACTTACGGTTGACTGTGAGGCAAATCCACAAAATTTATGAAACAAGATACCAAGAAAAAAAATCCCTTCGCTTAATGGACAATCTCGTTTTTTCTCCACATTGGCTGTGTGAGGGATCATAAACTATTTATCATCATTAATATGAACTGGGCACAGGCTTATGTACTTAGAGGTAAAGATGCATTAGCACAGAATGAGGTGGCAGTTGGAGACGTCCTCAAGAAATGAGAGCATGCCACAGTCTCCTGAGTTCAGGGCTCGAGCTGTGGGACGAGCTGTGATATTTATTATATGTCCGTGGACCAGTCAATATCCTCATTCACCTGAAACGTTTCCATATATAAAACATAAAACATAAGCACAGCCCTGCCTATTCCATGGGGCTGTTAAGAGCATAAACTTTCTGAACGGTGAAGACATTTGGAAAAGTAATTAGCCCATTCTGAGTGGGAGCTAGAATTAGATAATTATTAAACATTAGAACTCTTGACCCTGGGGGAGGGTTTCCATGTTTAGTTGCACTTACTGTACTAAATAGACTTCCTTGGAGATGCTGGCACCTGTATTGTGAACCTGAACTCAGAATAGCGTGTGGAGATGCTAATGGAGACTCTGTTGATATAGTTCGGACCTGATACATTCACTGACTTGGCTGGGGATAGCAGCACCAAGAATAAGAATGACTTAAGATACACATCCTATAGGTCAGAATTGGGATGGACACCCGGAGTCTTTTCTCTACTCAGAAGACAATGTCAGCAATGATTTGGTGGATTTCTAAAGTTCTAATTCCTTAATCCTCACCCTGTTAACAACAAAACAAAACAACCTGTGGGTGGAGCTGGCATAGTTCTTCTACCAAGGATGGTGGCCTTGTTCCACCTTCCCGATATCTCAATTTCAGAAAATTCTTAGAGAACTTAAGGGGGAGCCCGGACACAACATTCAGGGACTTCTCCCACGGAGGGCTTTGGTGCTCGGGGATAGACTACTTCTTTCAGCCCGGCCCCTGGACCCTCTCTACAGCCCCTGGTCCTGTGTTAGAATGTCAGCGACTCCCATCCTCAGTGCAGGCACTGAACAGTGATGCCATCTGGTACCATCTGCATGCCTGGAAAGCATGGGACAGTGGGAGGAGGAAAGGTTCAGGTCGGTTACCCAGGTAACAAAGCAGTGTCCCACATCCTCAGGCAGCTGCTCGTACTTCTCCAGCTCTTTGAGGAAGATGCTGCAAGGTGAGAGAAAGGCCCAATCAGATATCTCTGTACAACTGACCCCCTCCCAGCCAGAGACTTATACTGAGGTCAAGCCAGCCTCGTAATACTGTACACATCAATAATACCTCATTTTAAAAAAGAGAGAGAAGAGCAAATAGACTTTCAAATATGTGAAGTGACAAATGACATGTAATGAAAGGCATTCACCATTATACTGTTTGAAATAAAAGTAGGTTGGAAACAAAGCAAAAATACACACACACACACACACACACACATATTTGGCTGTACCCATGGCACGCAGAAGTTCTCAGGCCAGAGATCGAACCCAAGCCACAGCAGTGACAACATCAAATCCTTAGCCACTAGGCCACCACAGAACTCCAGCAAAAATACCTATTTAAAAAGTCATTACCACAGGAAACCAGGTGAAGGAACAGGGTGAATGAAAAGATAGTGATGGGTGGTTCTTCTCAGTCCACAGTTTTCTATTTTAATTTTGATTTTAAAAATTGACTCAAAATGAAAAGATATGAAGGAGGTCTGAATTATTAACTCTATCATTGGAACAAATGAATTTTACTGATTTGGCTCCCATTGTCCAAGCATTCTGCTATTTTCTTATTATTACAATTGGTTATGGCTTCTATTCATATGTTACTTGTGTTCCCCCTTCAGTGACATAGAAAGATGTTGGTTTTGGTTTAAAGAAAAACATATGTACAATTAAAAAGTGTTTGGCAAGTCATATTTGGAAGGCCAAAATGCTGAGAACTGGAGGGATAATAGATGAGATATATATATTTTTGCTCATCTGACATTTAAATTTTCTGCAACAAGTGGGCATGACTTCAGTAATTAAAAACAGTCACTTAAAATTTCTGACGACTCCTGGCAGTACCAGTTTGATGATAATCCCCTCTCCCCTGAATTTTATAATATCCTGATCTGAATCATGGAACAGGAGTGTTTAAAATTCAGTTTGGATTTCGGAAATGCAAATATGCAGTGTTCAAAAAACCAACAAAAATCAGTAACGTATCATGTTTATTGCTACTTTAAGAAGAATTGCAGGCAACACACATATATTTAATAAGACTTCTAAATAAGAAATTAGGGAAAATATAAAATTCTTTTTTTTAAAGCCAAAAATTAAACATCTTTTTTGGTGTTGTCAAGAGAAGCAATCTGGCTTATCACTATATATATAGTGCACTATATATATATATATGCACCTATACATATACATATTAATATATGTATATATGGTAATATATGTTAATGTATACACATAAGTTAACATATACATATAACACAATATATTAATATATTATAAAATATGTATGTTCATATGTTAGTATATTAATAAAATATGTCTTATAGGATACAATCATATATGAATATGTCATAATTCTTATTTCTGGAACTGGAGTCTAGAAGACACTTATTAAATGGCTCTTTTCCATGAGAATGCTAAATACTATAAGGTAAATAATGTAATAATAATATAAATAATGTAATAATATTATACAAAATCTTCAGAGGTAGTTTTCCGGGTATTGAGATATTCTTTACACGGTCATTTCTGACACTGGCCTTCAATGTGAGTCTCAGTGAGAACAGTGGATGGAGCTCCAGCTCTGAGCCATGAAGAATGAATAGGCCTGAGGGCTGAGGGCCGAAATGACTTGGCAAGTGGGGGAAGAAAACATGCTGAGCTGTCTTAGGACAAAGCCTGGTGAAAGAAAATGAACTGCTTTAAAGAAAGGAGGACTAGGAAGAAGTGAGTCCGTAGAAGAAGGAAAGGAGAAAGAGGAGAAACTGGAGCCTGGGCACCTAGGAGAAATGCTCTCAGCTCTCAGTGGAAACCACCACTTTCCCACTCTCTACTTCAATAATTATATGTAATAAATCATGGGAGAACAAGCAAAGCAAGGAGTTTAAGTATCTGTGTGAATGTCTGGGATTCTTTCAGAAATGAGTAAGACTTCTAAAGAAATGTCCGGATTCAAAGACCGTATGATA
>PVHT021183693.1:53869943-53881944 GCA_004024745.2 Catagonus wagneri
AGTGGTTAACGAATCCGACTAAGAACCATGAGGTTGCGGGTTCGATCCCTGGCCTTGCTCAGTGGGTTAAGGATCCGGCGTTGCCGTGAGCTGTGGTGTAGGTCGCAGACGCGGCTCGGATCCCGCGTTGCTGTGGCTGTGGCGAAGGCCGGCAGCTACAGCTCCTGTTAGACCCCTAGCCTGGGAACCTCCATATGCCCCAGGTGCGGCTCTACATAAAAGGCAAAAAGACAAAAAAAAAAAAAAAAGACCGTATGATAGCATTTATATGTGGAATCTAAAAAACACAACAAACTAGTAAATATAACAAAAAAAGAAACAGACTCACAGATACAAAAAACAAACTAATGGTTACCAGTGTGGAGACGGCAGGGGAGAGGGACAGCATAAGGCTGAGGGATTAAGAGGTACAAACGATTAGGGATAAATAAGCTACCAGGATGTATTGTACAACACAAAGAATAAAGCCAATATTTTATAAGAACTATAAATGGAGTATAACCTTTAAAAATTGTGCCTCACTATACCCTAGCCTATATCTTATCTAATACTACACAGCAACTCTACTATAATAAAAAGTCAAGATCTAAGCTATGTCATTACTCTATTACATTATTATGATGCAATATATTATGCAGTTTCTTTATGAGAAAAATGCTTCCCTCTGGCTCTGGGCAGAAGCCTGCAATTTATTGATAGAAAAGCTTTATGAGCTTCGTTATTAAGTACTATGGAAACAGTGCCGCGCCAAAGGCACTCTGTGACATTTTGATTTTGTTATTCTCACTAAAGGTAAATCTGGTCTATAGTCTTTACTGCTTCTGGAGAAGTGTGTCTAGTCACTGAGAGACTCACAGTGTGGCCCAGCAGAGTGACCTTCACATCAAGGGTGCAGCTTGCCTTTAAGAGGAAACACATGTGACGACCTTGGGTGTGCGTGCTCTCATGCCTGCACACTTGTTGGGGAGAAGGAGAATGAAGGGGGCGCTTGGTAAGGGGGGGGAAAGAAGAACAAGGAGGAGGCGACATAAACAAAGCGGGAGTCAGGCTTGGGAGAAAGGTAGCGCTGACCATTTGCAGGCAGTGCAGGACACAGCCCCTTACTGACGCTTCCACACAACTGGCGCTAGAGATCGTTTCTAAGGGATTCATTGGTGACCAGATGGACTCAGAGGCTAGCGTGGAAGAGGCTCTGGGCTGCAGGGCCAGGAGAGCTGGTTAGCGTACTGAGCAGCTATTAAACTAACGGAGAGGGGTACGCACTCCAGGGAAGGTACCAGATTGTTCACACAAGTGTTTAATCAGCAGTCTGATCACCTGGGCTGATCCATGACACTCGCCAGGGCTCTGCCCCTTTGTTTCCCGGCAGAAACTTCGGCCTGGTTTAGAGATACTGGGAAAAGGTGCGAGGGCCTGGACGCCTACTCAGCGTATGCCCCACTCAGCCGCCAACCTTGCCGCAGTTTACCCCGCTGCACTGCTACCTGTCGAACACGTTTTGTTGACCTCTCCTAATTTGTGTTTAACTTGTGTGATCAGTTGAATCAAAAAGCACTGCATAGATATAAGTTTAATGTTAAAGTAGAAGATAATATAAGAAAGGGAATTATATCGATGGATGACTGGATCCCTTTACCGTAGAGCAGAAATTGGCATAGCATCGAAAATGAACTATACTTAGATAAAAATTAAAAAATTTTTAAAATATAACTACCTCACAGTCAACGTTATTTAGAGCCAGTGAGCAAGTAGGCACAAACGCTAAGCAGTTAGTGGGCACAACTGAAAGGAACATAACTTTGACACATGCAAAGGAATGTTGAATCTTCATCACTCTATCTATAATCAGCACCAAAGTTGACAGCTTACTGAAAAAACAAACAGTAGTAAAATCACACCTAACTTTTTTTTTGTCTTTTTGCCTTATTTAGGGCCGCAGCTGTGGCATATGGAGGTTCCCAGGCTAGGGGTCTAACAGGAGCTGTAGCCGCTGGCCTTCGCCACA
Source organism: Catagonus wagneri (assembly GCA_004024745.2). NCBI lineage: Eukaryota > Metazoa > Chordata > Mammalia > Artiodactyla > Tayassuidae > Catagonus > Catagonus wagneri. Next base: position 53,871,949 of record PVHT021183693.1, read on the forward strand.
GACACAGCAACGCGGGATCCGAGCCGCGTCTGCGACCTACACCATAGCTCATGGCAACGCTGGATTCTTAACCCACTGAGCAAGGCCAGGGATCGAACCCGCAACGTCATGGTTCTTAGTGGGATTCATTAACCACTGAGCCACGACGGGAACTCCACACCTAAATTTTTTTTAAGGGCCCTTCTGGTGAGTGTGTAAGGCCTGCGATTATCCCTTAGAGCATGGGTTTAGGGCCCAAGAAAAATCACAACAGGTCTTCCCCTTCCTCTTCGCTTGGCATTTGAGAATTAAGAAACTGACAGTGTGACCTCAGAGGGAGTTAGAGAGACCCAGATTCTTTGGCTGTGTCACAAACCTTTGTAAAGCTCCAGTTTCTATAAAACAAGGGAGTTTAATAGAACTAGATTTTCCTGGATGGGGGGGGGGAAGCACAGAAGCACAGAATAGACATATTTTTTAAATTTAATTTTAATTTTTTGCTTTTTAGGGCTGCACCCTTGGCATATGGAGGTTCCCAGGCTAGGGAGTCGAATTAGAGCTGTAGCTGCTGGCCTACACCACAACCACAATGGGATCCAAGCCACATCTGCAACCACACCACAGCTAACAGCTGGATCCTTATCCCACTGAGCAAGGCTAAGGATTGAAACTGCATCCTCATGGATACTAGTCAGGTTCGTTAACCACTGAGTCATGATGGGAACTCCGAAGAATATACATATTTTAAAGCAAGGCATGTGTGTGTGTGTGTGTGTGTGTGTGTGTGTGTGTGTGTGTGTGTGGCGGGTGGGGGGGTGCAGGGAAGGAGTAGGAGAGGCAGAGGAGGAGGAAGGGGCCAGGCACAGTCAGCCAGTGCGAGCCTTCAGGTGTGGCTGTGGTCTGCATATCCTTTTTCTCACCACTTGGTGGAGTGAGCTCCCCACCTTGTAGCTACAGAACGACCCACTGTGTCTCAAGAGGATGTAAAAGCAATTTTGTGGGTGCAAAGCAGCACTGAAAAAGATATCCAAAATAGCAGAATGCATCATGCACAGCAAGGGTGTTATGCTGGAGAACTTAACTGTCCTATTATATATAATATACAAACATAGGCATATCAGGACATAACATTCTATAGTTCAGGATCAAAAATGTTTGAAAAAAACACTCTGCTGATTTTCCTGCCTGCAATTGGAGGCAGGGAGCTCTTGGTCTTTATCTATCTCCCCCCCCCCACCTCCTTTCTCTCTTTCTTGCTCTCCCCCCCCGCTCCAGCACCACCCCTCCCCCTTCCTCCCTCCCTTCTCTCCCCATCTCCTTCCCGCCTTGATATCCACCCACCTCACTTGTTCTCACTTCTCCTCTGCCCAAGTATTTTATCCCACTCACCCTGGCTCTCTCCTTCCTTTGTGCTCTCCGCCACCATCATTTCCGATTTACACCACCTCTCCCTTCCTGTGCCTCAAGTGACAAGACACCAGGAGCGTGACCCTCCGGCCTGATCCAGGATTGAGACTCGTTCACTAACTTCTCCCCATTGCCCCTCAGCCTCTCTGCTAGACTTCACTCCTCCCCTCTCCTCCCTGTGAGGCCCTGTATTCAAACCTTCCTCCATCATCAAGGGAGCTGCCTTCGGCTGTACAAATCCCACCTGTGATTTGAATTCCATCTCAAATGCCCCCTCCTGCGGGAAGCCTTCCTGTTCCTCCAACAGAAGCTATTTTCCTTGCTCCTTTAAACTGCATTTGTGCTCACTTCTACCCATCACCGGTGCCTCACTAATCCCCAGAACTCTGGGGGCAGAGCCTGGGTTCGATTCCTCACTGGGTACCAGCTTCATCTCCAAAGCAGCACAGGTCCGACCCTAGGACGGAGCTCTGGGAAGATCACAGAGGTGTGGGCCGGCTTCAGTGGTTCACCAGCACCTCCCATCTCTTCTCCCGCCCCGCCCTGTTTTCTCTCCCTGCTGCATACCACCCTCTGCTCCTGGCTGCCCTGGCCACCGGTGCCCTGGTAGGCTGCCCTGGGCCTGGCCAGTGCTCCCGGTTCAGTCCCCCTGAGCTCTGGCTCAGGAACACAGGCTGGGAGGACCGTGGGTGGTGGCTGAGGCCAAATCTGACAGTTTCTGGCTGGGCTTGGAGGAAGGAAGGGCTGGCCAGCCCTGGCTGTTGGTCCCCAACTCGCCTTTTCAAGCTTTGCTGAAAACTTATTTCAAATAAGTGCTTGTAAGGGAGTGTGACCTGGATGACATTCCTGCGGAAGAGATGGGTTGAAGCTTTCTTCAAATTTGGGGACCCACATGGAAACCGGTTACATAGGAATCAAACTAACTAGATGTGGCGGTGCCAGCTGGTGGACCATGGAGTGCGGGCAGGGAGGAGAGGACTGACGTGGGAGACCCACCCCCTGGAATTGCCTCATCTTTGGGGGGTGGGATATGTCATATCAGGCAAATCATCGGCCTCTGAGTTTCAGTGTCCTTCTCTATAGATGGAGATGTTTGTACTTGATGGTCAGGGAAAGAACCCCTGAGTCCTGACAGCAGAGATTTTATAAAAAATGCTATTGCCCAGACTCACATATGGCTGTCTCTCCAATAACTCAAAAGGAAAAAGTAAAGTTCAGATTCAACTGAAGGTGGTGATCATTTCAAACAAACAGCTGTCCTTACCACAGCTGAAATTCTAATACAAGGAAAATAAATGGTTTTCCCACATTACAAGTTGCAGGCCAGTCAAAGTGGGGAGACAGCAGTAATGAAACCATTAACACTGGGGGATCTGTTTATGGAACATACCACCTCACTTGAGTGCTCCTGGAATGCCTAACAAAAGGCAATAGAAATGGGTCTAGTTTTTGAGTAGATAAGTTTCGTTTACATTTAAATCTATAGAAAAAGAAATGGATTATGAAAATGGGATATTACTTATATCTGGAATCTAATAAATGGCACAAAGGAACCTTTCCACAGAAAAGAAACTCATGGACTTGGCAAACAGACTTGTGGTTGCTAAGGGGGAGAGGGAGGGAGCGGGATGGACTAGGAATCTGGGGTTAACAGATGCAAACTACTGCCTTTGGAAGGGTTAGCAATGAGGTCCTGCTATATAGCACTGGGAACTATATCTAGTCACTTATGGTGGAGCATGATAATGTGAGAAAAAGAATGTGTATGTGTATGTGTGACTGGGTCAGCTTGCCGTACAGTAGAAAATTGACAGAACACTGTAAACCAGCTATAATGGAAAAAATAAAAATTATTAAAAAAAAAGAAAATGGGGATAATAGAGAGTAAAAACTAATCATCATTCCACTTAAACCTCCAATTTGTAATAAAACCACCACTTGTAGGTATTAAATTCTACATATTGAATTGTTCTTCTCTATAGAAATTTTGGTGCTTGGAAACTTCTCCATTTAAAATACCTATAGAGACAAAGGTCCTAAATAAAAATGACACACACAACTAACCTTGGCTGCCATTTTTCAAAGTGACACCACTTAAAAGAATCAATACTAACGAGCTGAGATATTTAACATATTCACCCTTGGTCTAGGTACTAATTTCCCAGCGGCTCAGCTAATCTGGTTGTGCAGGAGTGTCAATCTCAACCCCCTGCCTCTCAGTCTCTCTGCCTCCTGGTCTTACCTCCCTCTCTCTCTGCAGTGAGAACAGATGACCCGAGCCATGCACCAGAAATCAGAGGAGTCTGCTGCTCTGTTAGGTAGCACTTAATTATTACTTGGAAAAGATGCAAACAATTGGGGTTAAAAAGAACCCTTTGGTATTTGCGGGTTAAAAAAGTGACCATTTCAGAGACGTATTCCTGAAGAGCAAATGGGTCTTTGGACAAATGTCTGGTCTTCCATTAAGAAGTGCCCAGGAAACCCCTTCATTTGGACGTTCAATTGTTTTGCTGGTGTAGAGGGTTCTGGTAGTGATTGGGGAGGTAAGAGGGGAAGTCATACCTAATGGTTTTCCACACCCTGAGACTTTTTTAAACTAAAGACTGAATTATGACTTGAATGGCATTAACCATAGGTCTGCAAATTGTAATTCTATTTTTAGTCCACCCATCCATTCATCCATCCAACAAATACTTAAAGTTTATGTGTGCAGGCACAGGGGATACACCGTGGGCTCTTGTGGGGTTCACAGTTCCTGTATTTTTTAAGGTTGGCTTACTTGCCATTTTATCTCCCACTTATTAGTGATTTCAGAGGCGTTATGCTTTCTATATTAATCAAAATTTGTATGGTATAAGCAGAGATCAAACATTATGAGCAGAATAAAGCCTTAGTCCTCCAAATCCTGTAGGGAATTAATTTATAGCTTGATTTTCTTGCATGTTACCTTAAATTGTGGATAACTTAAAACATTTTTTTTTGGTGGATAGCTTTCTAAATGCATTACAGATTTCCTTGCTTCTTCATGCAGAATATATGAATGATTCAGAGTTACTTCTAATATATTATTACACTAAACTATAATGCAGTGGCTGTGTTGGGCTCTAAATTGGAACACAGGGTCATTTGCACCAATACAAAATAGCCCTTGACCACAATGATTTGGGGGATCCTTCTGCCTAATTTTCAGGGGAAACCTCTCTTCTTTCCTGAGAAGTTTTACTATATGCTGCTAGTATCAAGCTACTTGCTCAAGTTCTTGATTCTCGTTTGCTGCTTCTAAATTGCCATGGGCCTGGAGTCCCCGTCATGGCTCAGCGGTTAACGAATCTGACTAGCATCCAAAAGGACACAAGTTCTATCCCTGGCCTTGCTCAGTAGGTTAAGGATCCGGTGTTGCCGTGAGCTGTGGTGTGGATTGCAGACACAGCTCGGATCCTGAGTTGCTGTGGCTGTGGCTGTGGCATAGGCTGGCGGCTAGAGCTCCAATTCGATCCCTAGTCTGGGAACCTCCATATGCCACAGGTGCGGTCCTAAAAAGCAAAAAAAAAAAAAAAAAAAAAAAAAAAAAAAAAAAAAAAAAAAAAAAAAAAAAAAAAAAAAAAAAAAAAAACAAAAGAAGAAGAAAAATAAAAATAAAAAATAAGATAAAATCGTATGGGCTTGGAAACAATCTAACCAAGAGGAAAAGTGGCTTTCAGGGAGGATAGAATGGAGTTCCTATGAAAAGACAGAACTTCATCTTTGTAATACCTCTTACAGTTGCTTGGAGGCTGGTTTTTATTTCCTTCTTGCCTTTTTTATGATGTTATAAATAGGTAACATTTGCTATATTCTTAATCATTGAATTTAGTTCTCTGCAGAATGCAACATTCCATATGGCTTAACTTGCCTTTTTTATTTTATGGGTTTCTTAGAACTCTACTTTGTAACTAGTAGGTAGATTTTCAGCTGTTTAAAAGACTACCCAACTGCTTGCTGAGACTTACTGGAGTGATATTATGAAACAAGAATAAGGTATGGTTATGCTAGATATTTTGTTACAATTGGTCAATTTTGAAATGAATAGCCTTTCCCCTGTGTTTTGGCAAAAACAAGGGCTCACAGGAAGCACATGTAGTGATCTCTAGATTTCCATTCCTTGTCAGTTTGGTAAGAATACAACTTAATCCCAGAGATCATACATCAGAAGAGAAAAGCAACATAACTTACTGCTTTCCAGGCTGATGTCTTCCCAGGTGTCCTGGGGGAGATGGGATAACGCTCTGGGGTAACGCTCAGCTGGGCGCAGATGATGGAATTTGGGATCAATGGTGGAGAGTGGCTTTGTTGGGATCGTATTAAATAAATAGGTATGAGGAAGGAATATTTCCATGTCTGGAGATCTCCAGACAAACCATATGGAGGGTGTTAAAATTTGTGATAAAATAAAAGACTGGGAACTTTCACAAAGTGCTCCAGAAAGTCAGAAGGCATTTTCACCCTAGGGCTTACTGCTTTCATACTCTGACAAGGTTAACATATCACGGGAGCTACATATTTTATGTTCTCTTTAAACTCATGCCATTTGATGACATTACAGGAGATTAGTCACCAGGATTTGACAAGAGAGGAATGACTCTCCACCCTATCTTTAGACCTTTTAGAACTCAGGATTCTTTTATACCAGCTCTCACTTGCCTCTCACTTGATCTTAGCAAAGGGCCATACTTAGATTGCGGTCTCATTTTCTAGAGCTGGGCTGTCCAATATGGTAGTCACTTGCCACCCATGTTTCTTAAATAATGTTACCAATGCAGTTCTCAGTAGCACTAGTCATATTTTGAGTGTTTGATAGATACACAGGTCCACTAGTTACGCCTCTGGACATCACAGACATGGAACATTTCTATCACTGCAGAAGCTCTATGCACAGTGCTGTTCTAGAGTCTTGCCTCAGGGGGCACATGGCCTCCTCAGGGACTCTGTGAGCTGGCAGTTTCACCTCCAGCATGACTACCTACGTGGTCAAAGCCTTGACCAGCCTAGTTCCTCTGGACCGTGTCCTACAACACTCAACCCCTACCTCAGTCCTTCCCTGCAACAGGGGCCTGAGAGAGCTCTAGGACTTTATGTCAACCTTAGTTCTTGTGTCCTGAGGTTCCCTCATTCATACTTTGGAAACGGAGCTATTTCCCTCAGCTGGTTACATAAGTAATAAATCAGTACGCTTGCTGACCCTCTGTTAATGATGGAACGTGTTTAGTGTGCTGTGAAAGATAATAAATCAAGTTGGGAGCTGGAAAAAATGAGTTGTGAGGTTTTGGGGCTCTATGATTCTATTTATCTCAATAAAACAGAGCTTGCTTGATGTTCTCCCCTATAAGCTGTCAATAAATATGTTCCACTAGGTATTTTGAATATGTATGTGTGGACGGATGGATGGATGGATGGATCTGTCTATCTATTGGTGCTTTGGTTGAGAGTGGGGATGATGAGGTACTCGGGGATGGAGGAAATATTTAGGTTGAAAGAAAACTGCAATGAGATTAGAAACCAGAGGCCCAGAGGGAAGAAGGGTTAGCCTCAGATGAATTCTAATGCTAGGATTTGCCACAGTTTTAATGAGGAAAAGCTACTTTTATTTCCTCAAAAGCTGGCTGTCATTCTGTTTGGGTCTGAAGATGTTGGCAGTTAGGTCCCTCAGGACACCAAGGAGGGACCCTAGTAACGTCTGACTTCAGCCCCCACTAGGATTTTGGACTACAGCAGAGAAAGAGGGGTGAGGGAGAAAGAAGTGTGACAACAGCTGACTGGGAGAATTCACCAGGCAGTCCCCTGCCTGGTGAGATTTCCTGGTCAGCTTTGGTCAGCCTGTTGGGAAGGCCTGCGGCTGGGTACTCATGGCCTTACGTGTGTTCCACCTACTTGTTATGGAAATCGTAGATCTCCTGGATGTTGCCAAAGATGATATGCTCCTTGTTAAGGATCCCGGGGGGAATCTCCTCCACACCACTGGTCATCTCCCACAGGTAGGTCTGTAAGACAGCAACGGCTCCGTCACTGGCAAAGCACTGCCACGGGGAGCGCACGCAGAACACACAGGGCTTTCAGACTCGTGGGGTGGGGCTCAGACTGGGAATGCACGGAGAACGTCAAAAGTGAGACGGTCAATGAGCAGAACAGGGAGACAGACAGCCCGGGTGCCCCCTTATCTTGAACCCTTGTTGGGGAAACTCACATCCCAGGCTTTAGCAAGAACACAAACTGCACACTCTGACTAAATGTGTTTAAGTTTGTGTGTAGAAGGGAAGATGGAGATTTCCAGATGTAAATTCACTGTGTCATGGATTTTATGCTGAATTCAAGTGTCTCCTATGCTTCTTCGGTTGGATCTAGTTCCAGTCTGAGAAAAGTTCTTTTTCCAGAGCGCTCTAAACTCCCATGCACTTATTACTGACTCAGGGAGAAAGATGGCCTCTGGTTGGTTTTTGTTTGTTTGTTTGTTTGTTTGTTTGTTTGTGTTTCATGCTCTGGGAGATGACAGGGAGTAGAGGGTTCCCCTCCAGGACTTGATGTGGCAAGGTGGTCATTTTCTAACAGAGCTGAGAACCGATCACCGCAAAGCTTACCTCTAAGCACTCGTGTAAGTCCCTCACATACGCCTTCTCTGTCTGGAGCAGCTCTGCCATAATGAATCTAGAAGGAAACAGGTGGGGTTTCAGTCGGTTAGGGATATGATCAGTCCCTTCTTTCAAACTTCACTGCCCTCCACCCCCAGCATTATGACATTCTTAAATGTCCTCTTTTTCAACTTTACCAACATACAACTCTTCCTCTGAGTCCCTCGCACTCTGATCATTTGCTCTGTGTCCCTTCAGCATGCCTGTGCTTCCTAGTTCCATATTCTCGCCCCCTTTTCTGCTCCAGTTCTACCACGCCGTGATTCTATACTGATAGGTGTGTGCCATTCTCACCAACTAGACACGAACTCAGCTTCCTACATTTCTCTTACAGCTTCCAGAATGGTGATCCCTGTTTAGCAGAATTGCTGACGTACACCAAACGGGTTCACAGAACCATAGGTTATATGAGGTTTAAAAACCTCAAACAGATGTCCAAGACACCACTGCCAAGACTGGGGCATTAGCAAACTTTTTCCTGTAGAGCCAGATAATAAACACTTGTGGGCCGTTTAGTCTTTGTCACAACCACTCAGCTTGGCTGCTGTGTGTGAAAGGAGTCACGGACAACATGTAAAAACAAAAATAAGTCTGGCTACATTCCAATAAAATTATATATGAATAGAAAATAATTTTGTCTTTTTTTTACATAATATTCTTCCTGTTTTGATAGTTTTCAATCATTTAAAAATATAAAAAATAGGGAGCTTCCTAGTGGCTTAGCAGGTTAAGGACCCAGCACTGTCACTGTCATAGCTTGGGTTGCTGCTATGGTGTGGGTTTGGTTCTCAGCCTGGGAACTTCTGCATGCCACAGGTGGGGATACACACACACATACACACACATATATAATCTCGTAATAATTTTCAGCTTACAGACTATGTAAAACAGGTGGCTGGCCAGATCTGGCCTGTGCGCCATAGTGTGCTGACCGCTGGCTTCTTTTTGAAAGATTTTTTCCCCCTGGCTGCAGCATGCAGCAGCTTGATGTGGGATCTCAGTTCTCAGGCCAGGGGTTGGACCTGGGCCACAGTGGTGAAAGTGCTAAATCCTAACCACTAGACCACCAGGGAACTCCCAATGACCTCTAGCTTCTAAAGGGGCTATTTCACATCACGAACTGCTGCTCATGAAGCTAAGTGTTAGATCTCAAGCACAGCACAAACTAATGACGTCAAGTGACCTCTCTTCAGTCTCCCACAAAGAGAAGCTTGTGGTGGTGGTGGTGGGGGTGGGGGGAGCTCCTTCTTCCCTGGACCCTCTAAACAATACAATGTACTCGGATGGGGGTAAACTTCAGGTGCGTGGCCTCACTGTAGTGCACCTATGTCATTTTCTTTCTATCCCACATTTGTATTAGAATTGGGGCTTCCTAGCTGGCCTATGATATGCAATCATTTCTCATTCAGCATGAAGTATATATTTATACATTTATCTTGGATTTCCTATGTCAGTTTTTCACAGTATTCCATCATGAGAACCCCTATCTCTGAGGTGTTCCATCCCACAGAAATTTTGCAGATTAGCTCCAAAGCATCCCCTATCGGAAATTTCACGAGAAATGTTAAAATAATTAGCATCTTGTCCGAGACCCTTATCTTGGTGGGATTTTCCTTAAAGCAATACATTGCTCTAGCTGGGGACTTTCTATTCAAGTATTGATTGAAAAAATCCCTATTTTCAGGAGTTAAGGAGCCACTCTCTCACTATTTTTGCTCTCTTGGTAGTGTGGAAAGAGCATGAGCTTTGGAGATTGGATTAAGATGGCGGAATAGAAGGACTGGAGCTCAACTTCTCTCCCGAAAAACAGCAAAACTACAACCAAATGCCGAGCAGCCTTCAACCAACTGGACTGTAAACTTCCAAAAAAGATATTCTGCTCCAGAAGACAAAGAGGAGACCACATCAAGAGGTAGGAGGGGCGATTACGCGATAGAAGCAACCCCAT
>PVHT021183693.1:53882944-53977768 GCA_004024745.2 Catagonus wagneri
AAGAAAAAGCTCACATAAACAACCTAATTTTACATCCAAAGCAGCTAGAGAGGGAAGAAGCCAGGTCATGGAAACAACCTAAATGCCCACCGACAGAGGAGTGGATAGGGAAGATATGGTACATACACATAATGGAATATTACTCAGCCATTAAAAGGAACGGAATAACATTTATAGCAACATGGATGAACCTAGAAATCATCATACGAAGTGGAACCAGTCAGACAATTAGACAGCAACACCCAATGCTACCGTTTACATGTGGAAACTAAAGAGACACAATGAACTTCTTTGAAGAACAATGACTCACAGATTTTGGAAAACCTTGGTTTTTCAAATAAGACAATCTGGGGGGTGGGGGGATGCACTGTGGGTTTGGAACACAAAATCTATCGTATTGACTTATGATCTTTGTACACCTATAACTGAAATAAAATTCATTATTAAAAAAAAAAAAAAAAAAGAGCATGAGCTTTGAAGTTTGACAACCAGGAATTGAATTTGGGCTGCTGTTTACTAGAGGCAGGTTTGCTTCTCCAAGCCCCAGACTCCATACTTATAAATAAAACAGCTGATCACACACGGCTGCTGCAAGGATTAAACAAGATCATGGACGCAAAGTTCCTAGTCCACTGTAAGTACTTGGTAAACACGGAAAGACAGAAGATCAGAAGGAACATAATCCCACATTCTCTGAAAAGCTGTCTTTGATTTTACTGCCTTGGGTCCTGGCACGCTTCTAGCTTCTCTTTTCTCCATCTGCTTCCCGTAGTTTTTCCTGTTTTTCTCCATAATTTAGCTCCTCAGCCCTCTACACTGTTTTGCTTTCCTTTCACCCCTACCCCCACCCCTTGCCATCCCCTGGCTATCTGGTATCTGAGACAGCCTGTAGAAAGACCTGGCCACGTGTCATCTCCTCATTTCCTGACCTGTTCTGGGTTGAGTTGTCTCCCCCCAAATGCAAATGCTGTATCCCAAGCTCCAGTATCTCAGAATGTGACTTTATTTAGATACAGAGTCACTGAAGAGGCAATCAGATAAGATGAGGTCATACTAGAGTAGGGTGGGTCCCCATTCCAAAATGACTGGGGTCCTTAAGGGGGGAAATCTGGGCACAGGTATATGTTCAGGGAAGAAACCATGTGAAAATGAAGACAGCCCTGTATAAGGCAGGGAGAAAGGCCTGGAGCAGAACCTTCCCTCCCAGCCCTCAGAAGGAATCAACCCAGACGATACCTTGATTTCAGATTTCTAACCTCCAGGACTGAGAGATAACACATTTCTGTTGTTCAAACCACCCAGTGGGTCATACTTTGTTACAGCAGCCCACAAAGCAATGCACTTCCCAGATGAAACACAAGCCCTGGCTTCACAGACTAGCCCGAGTTTCTTCTGCTCCAAGAGACCTGTGGTCCTGCAGAACGTATATAAAATCAACTACAGAGGGTTTCTTAATCTTAGGATACGCTATTTTTTTTCCAGCATTACCCAAAAGGAATCTGTCAGGATACGCCTCATAAAACCCTTGCATATCTCTGGCTACATGTAACTATGTTACAACAATCTAAAGGAAGTAGAGAGATCAAAACAATTTATAAGCCTGACATGGTTCCTTGTTTCTTCTGTCCAATGCCCTGTGGTTCTGTGTTAGAGCGAGATGTGGGTGGAAATGTCACATCTGTCCATTCCAACCTCTGTAGGTGGTCATGGGGATACGTCAAGCCGTGTAAAAGGGCCAGGTGGCAGTGAAAACCAAGCACAGCCACAGGGAGCCTGCCAGCTGGGGGGAAGTCCCGCTCCAGACATACTCTTTCTTCCGGGCTGATTTCCGCTTCTCTTCATTGACCTCGTGGTTGGCGTCCCGGAGCTTGACCTCACGATCTGAAAGGCTTGCCGGGATGATGTCCAGCTCTAGGTCCTTGTTATCCTGGACAGAGAGATCGCAGGCGTCACCTTAGAGATGCTTGGGGAAAGGAGCTCACCAGAGCTGGGGGGAGGTGGTGGAGGGGAAAAATCAGAGAAAGTGAAGTGGAGAGGGATGAGAGAATGGGGAATCCCACCAACCACCACCCGCAAGCACTCTTCTTCATGGGATAACCTCTTAAATAAGAGAAGTATAAAATGTTCAGTTATATAGGCTTGGGGCTAATATCCACAACAAAGTAAATGAACAGACACATTTGATAATCAGTGTCACATTTCCCTAAGGACTTTGGTCCTGATTAGACACCACACACACACACACACACACACACACACACACACACACCACACATTAGTCCAAAATTGACTATTAACCATTAAAATGATGTGAAACAGAAATAAAGACATAAGAAAATTTTCATTTGTCAAGGGAAAACACTAAAAGCAGATATTTTTATTTAAACAAGCAACTTTTCTTAGAAATAGAAAGCTAAATGATAGAACAATTACTGAACTTGCGAATTGCTCATCCCCTCTTATTTCAACCACCGTTTGGTATTTATACAGGATGGAAACCCCTAGGAAAAAAAATCTCACAGGTTAAAGCCTAACGGAGATGTTAATCCCCCCAGTTTTAGTGGTTTGACTACTTTACTCTCTAGTTTGCTCTGCTTCAGAGCGTGGGCCTATTTAAAGATTTAAGAATTAGAAATCCTCGGATTAAATTGCCAGCCTGTATTTAGCTCTTAATTCATAGGTTACTGACCCCTATTATAAAGAAGAGATTAAAAGTCAATCTTCCTTTGATTCCTGGCAAATAGTATCTCCTTTCTGTTGAAATGTCAAATAGTCTTACACAAATTGCATCCCTTATTCTCGAAAGAGCATTATTATACATACTGGAGACTCTAATCATTTGCTGATTAACATAATTGGGTGGAAGAGAGTCTTGATGAAGCCAAGACAAAGGGTTTAATCCTCAAAGTCAACAGTTAACTCCTATAGCCATTGGCCCTCCAAATGTCCAGCCAGTCTTGCAACAGATAACCAAGGCATGGGAAGCTGGAGGCCAAGGTTCAGCAAGACCCAGCCCACCACGAGAAAACCACACAAAGCAAGGGCTCTGGAGGTCAACAGCTCGGGAAGAAGCCTCTGTAAACCCAGCTTCCTTCCATGGTGATGGGCAGCGGTACTGAGGCTGTCAGAAGGAAGGCTGTCCCAGCTGGACCACCCCACACCTACCTCTGTGTTGACTCCTAGGGCTTTCTCCAGGGAGTACCGGTACTTTCCCATCCTCAAGGAGAAGTCTCTGTAATGCTTGTCCACCGTGGTCACCCATTTCCTGATCTCTGTGGCATGGATATGGCCTTTTTCCACAAAGCTATCGGCCAGCTGAATCAGAAGCTTCACCTTCTCCTTTGTTTGCTGCCCCAAAAAGGATGGTGGTAAGTTACTAGCTTACCTTTCCTCTCCTGGCCCTTTACTCCATCCCTCTTTCCTTCTTCAGAGCAGCCATAGCTACCCCAGACCCAGACAACCGAAACCCTCTATGCCTCAGTTTCTTCCTCTGTGAATCAGGGATCACAACAGCACCGACATCATAGGGTTGCAGTGAGCACTGCTTAAGGTCCCAAGGTAGGATGTGTCTGGGACAAGGTACTCACAGCAAGAACTCAGTAAGCAATAAACATCAGCCACAGGATGATTATGGATGTAAGACTCTCTTATGTTAATACAGTACTTCATTGGTTTCCAGAGTATGTTAATGTCACACCTGAGACTCCTCTGAGCTTTAAAGCATCCCCAGGAGGCAGGTGGAGGGAAGTGGCGTGGGTCTCTTTGAACCACAGATGATAAAAGCTGAGGCTTAGAGAGACCTGGGGTTTGTCCAAGTTCATACAACCTGTAAGTGACAGAGCCTGTTTGTCTCTGGTCCATAGTTTCTTCCTTAACTGTACTGGCTTGAAGAAGGCTCTCTAAACATCGGTGAATTGGCACTGCCAGGATCTAAAGAAATCTAACCAGCAGATTTAAGAGTAAAGTCTGTCCATTTTACCACCAGCGTGTCTGTGTGTGTGTGTGTGTGTGAGAGAGAGAGAGATAGGGAGAGGGAGAGAGAGAGAGGCAGAGAGAGAGAAAGGTGTGTGTGAATGAAGCTAGCATCCATCACAGGGTGAAGCGGGTTAATTTCACTTCTAACAGGAGTGTGTTCAACACCTACTCTGTCCACACCTCTGTGCAGAGGGCTGTGAGGAGAGACTTGGAGGGTAAACAAAAGAAGAGAAAGAGATATTCATTTCCTCCAGATAGTCTACATTCTAGAGGGATAAGATTTTCACACCCAGTGGTTAAATAACTCGGGGCACTATATAATTGAATGTTAGAATAAGAAGTATGTACAGTTAACACTGCAGGGATTTTAAGACAGGAGAGGAATGAAGGTGGGCTGGCAGGGGCAGGAAAGGTCTTATGAGGGAGGTGGTATGTATAGTGGGTGATACGGAGATGGAAGGGCTATTCCAACAAGCAGACCACTTGTTCATCTTTTATCTTATTTTGGGTTTTGAAACTCTAAAACTTATCAGGAAAGTCCAATAGATTTTAAGAGAATTCTGAGAGGTCACCTTTTACCTTTTGGACTGGGGGAGAGTAGGTCCAAGGTTTGGATCGTGCTACGACCTAGATGACTGAGGGAAACTGAGGCAGAATATCACTGGCACGACAGCAGAACAGAGAGAAGAGCCTTTCCTTCTTTATCTCACCACCCTCTCCCTGACCTTTCCAGGCTCCTCTACAGCTCCTCCCACGACAGACTGACCCTCTCAAGAAATGCCATAGGAAGCGAGCTTCCGGCTGGAGAGAAAGTGGGCAGCATGTGGCCACCACACAGCCAGGGGTCCAGCTCTCCAGCAACTCACTCAACATACCTGAGCCCTTCCCATCTCAGGGCAGCGGGCTGGTCCCCAGGGCTGGAAGACAAGGGGCCAGAGGGGCTTTGGTGTGGAGGAAAGAAGGTGGTTATGAGGTCAGGAGAACTACCTCCTTAACTATGAAAAGGCAAAGAACAATGGCTTGGGAATCGGTTAGGAAAAGATACCTGCTATTCCAGGGGCTTCTATCTTACTGCATTTAGGGCTTCCTTCCCCTGCCTTGCCCCACAATTTTTTTCTTTGGCTTGGTATTTACTAAAAACAGAGATTAATTTTTGCAGCTATAATCAAGAAATTCATCTTTAGGAGTTCCCATTGAGGTTCAGTGGTTTCATCTCTGTGAGGATGTGGGTTTGACCCCGGCCTTGCTCAGTGGGTTAAGGATCTGGCGTTGCTGTGGCTGTGGCGTAGGTCACAGCTGCAGCCCTGATACAACGGTTAGCCTGGGAACTTCCATACGCCGTAGGTGCGACCATAAAAAGGATAAAAAAAATCCATCTTTATATAAAAGTCTTGGAAATACATATTTATTCTCTGCTCTTGGTAAAGAGACTTGAGCATGAGCTGGGAGTGTTATTAGCCAGCTGGCAGCAGCAGTCCTATCAGAACAGCCCTATCTGAGGAAATTATACCCTGAAGCATTAAAACTCTGCTTCAGAGTCAACAGGGAGAATGGCTTGTGAGTGTCAGCATTCCAGGTATGTGTGGGACCCGGAAGAGCAAAAGAGCAGCACAGACAAGCCCTTCCCCACATGGCCTCACCTGCCTCTGTGACTGCTCTCCGTGGCCCCTCAATTTCAGCCCTGTTGAACCTCACCTGCCCCCGCCCCCTGCTGTGATCATAGGCTCCTCCTAGTCCCTGCTTTCAATCCTTTCCTCCCCATAAGCCGAGGGAAGATGCTCTTCCCAGTGTAACTTCCCCGTTATTTATGCGTCTTCTCCCCTGGACCATTCACTTCTAAGGGATAAGTGAGACACCTTGTCCATTTGTACCTCTGATATCTAGCAGGCATACCGTAAGTGCTAAATAAAAGGATGATTGAATAAATATTGTGCTTAGAGGTAAGTAAAGCTAGATCAGCAAGAACAGAGGGAAGAATGTGATGAAAAGATTTAACCCATGACCTGGACCCCAACCATGCCCACGGCCCCTGCTGAGAGCAGTCTGATGTAACTTCTCACATGTGGGTGACTCTAGTGGCACCAGGTGACCCGCCACATGCCTGGTCATCGCTGATGAGATGAGAGGTAAAACTTGTCCCACAAGGACCGCCTGTTGACACATAGCCAGTGAATCCCAGGTGTCCTAGAAGCTCTGACTGAACAGGGATGGGGGCAACATTCAGAGCCAATTGAAGATGTTTTTCCGGGGATGTGAATGTGGAGACAGGGGACTGGGTAGCTGGTTGCAGAGCAGAAGCGACAAAAGGAAGCGGAGAGGAGAGAGAGGAAGCTGAATCACAGTGGTGATGGGCACGTTCCCCAGTCCCTGTGACGAGTGGGCCAGGTAACGTGGCTGCTGGGGCTCGGGTGACATCCCAGTGTCCATCTCCAGAGGTGAGACTATGCCGCGTGTCTCGTTCTTCCCACTGGGCTGAGTCATTCAGCTTTGGCTGGGCTCCCGGGAGGTCCAGCCACATAGTTTCTGTCTTCTTTATTCTTGCATTCAGCCAGACACTATCTCTTCCCCTTTGTTAACTTAAGCTGGCTTGAAACTCAAATCTTGCCATCAACAAGAATGTCTTTTGTAGACTGACAGGCTGGGGGGGTCAGATGGTGGAGGTGCTTGTGTGTTAGGTTCAGAAATGTGGACATGGTCTTGTGGACAAAGGGAACCTCTGGGGAATATAATTCATCTGGGCCTGAACATCTGGAACTGACATCTCACTTATCTTGGGCTTCCTGTGTCCCCTAAAGTCCACTTGTCCTTTCATTTTGAATTCTATGTTATCTACTGGAAAAGACAGTACTTCCAATTTTCCATTATTTCTCTTCCTTCCGTTTTTTTTTTTTTTTTTTTTTTTTTGGCCACACGTGTGGCATGTGGAAGTTCCCGGGGCCAGGGATTGAACCTGTGCCACAGCAGTGACAACACCAGATCCTTAACCTGCTGAGCCACCAGGAAACTCCGTTTCCTTCCTTCCTTTGATCAGTTAAGATTATACCATCTTCCCCTACTCAGAATATAGTTTGTTAAAAACCTTTTCAGTGTCTTTAGCACATTGCACAAGTCCTTATAATTTAACTGTGACATTATTCTTATAATCTCATTATAAGCTTTGAAATGGCCTTTCATCGCTGATGTGCCTAGTACTCACTGATACATTCTTGGTAGGTATGGAATTACTGAGCTCCCTGTGTGGGTAAACAGTTTCTTGAGATCTGTCTTCATATTCATTCCACAGGAGGGAAGAGTCTGTCATTAGATGCGAAAAACTAAACCTTTCAGAAATGTCCATCACACATGAGCTATATTCCTCTTAAGAGTCTCAGCAATAGAAACAAGCCCACCTTTTAGCTGAACTGTTTAGATTCTATTTTTCTCATAAAAAAGTGCCTCTCTGATAAGCCCAGTGTTCCCTTTGCTGGCTCTCTGAATTCCAAGACATAATTCAGTTCAGCAAAGGCTCTAGTCACTTTCATTATCACTTCATTCTCTTTTGTTAAGAAGAATTAGTCCAGTTTATCTCCTAGCTTCTTTCACTTTCAGAGATAACATTATCAGTTTAAAAAAGGGTCTTCTCAACATCATTACTCATTGAGAAATGCAAATAAAACCACAATGAGATACCACTTCACACGCTCCTGCATGGCTATACAAAAAAGACACGATAACCAGGGCTGGAGGGGGTGTGGAGACATCAGAACTCTTATATGCTGCTGGGTGAGAAAGGAAAACGGTGGAAATGGTTTGAAAAACAGTTTGGCATTTCCTCAAAACTTTAAATACAGAGTCACCACGGGGCCCAGCCCAGTCATTCTACTCTCAGGTATGTGCTTAAGAAAAATGAAAATGTATGTTCACACCAAAACTTGTACACAAATGTTCACAGCGACATTGTTTGGAGTAGCCAAAAACTGGAAACCATCCAAATGTCTATCTACTGGTGAATGAATAAACAAAATGTGATCTATCCATACAATGGACTATTATTCGGTCAAATAAAGGAATGGTGTACTGATACATGCTACCACATGGATGAATCCTGAAAACAAGCTAAGTGAAAGAAGTCAGAAACAAAAGGCCTTATGGTATGAGATTCCATGATTCCATTGACATGAAGTATCCAGAAAACGCAAATTCATAGAGACTGAAAGTAGACGAGTGGTTGCCAGAGAGGGAGAGGAGGTGAAAAGGGGAGTGACCGCTAAAGGATGTGGGGTTTATTCTGGGATGATGAAAATGTTCTGGAACTAGACAGTGACAATGGTTTCACAACCTTGTGAATGTATGAAAAACCGCTGAAGTGTAAAAAATGTAAAACAGAAGAATCTAAAGAGCTTTGCTGTTAGAAGAAATAGAGTTCTTCCAGATGTCCAGATGATTAAGCTTGCCTATCCCCATGTGCCTTGACCCCTTATAAATTTTGAAACCCATGATAGGAAAATATCATTTGTACTCTTTCTTCTAACCGGATTGTCTACAGGGTACCACAACAAGAAAATTTTGTTCTCCTCTTGTTCTTGCCCCCGTTCTCTTTATCTTATTTTTATTCTTATATTTGTGTACTGCTATAGCAAAAGTACCTTTTCATATTCAGGGGTTCTTCTACTTGATCAGTTTCTTGGGAGCAGAGTACAATAATTCAGCGTACTCACTACACTCTACTGTTCTGTTCAATCACGAGGCCCACCGTACTTACGGCCTTATGGTTTAAGGTCAATTTGGTTTCCATTTCAAATTCACCTTATTGGTTATAAAGACTGAAACCCAAGATAGCTGCTTAAAAGAGGGCTGCTTCTATGAAGTCGGACTGGGGTGGGGCAGGAGGCTGCTGCCTTTCATCAGAATCTCCCCAGCTGGATTTGTTATCTTGCAGATATTCTCAGAACGAATAGTCCCGGGACTTGGAAATAAGAGATGGGAGGATGAAATCCCATTAACAGAAATAATTAAGGGGGAAAGAGAACAGAGAGAGAGCCAAAGTAAAAGGATTACATTAAACAGAGATTTTGGGAGGAAGGCTGTTGAAATCTACCCAAACTTCTTTTCTCCTTGTGTTCTCAAATATTGGTAGCCTCCCTTCAATGTGTAAGATATAGTCAAGCAAGTGAATACGGCGTGGCCCTTGTCCTTTGGGATCTTGCTGGCTTGCACAGGAGATGACACTGCACACACGTTACTGGAGAACAGGATGGTCCATGCCAGGTGCCTTACAGGTGATACGGACAATGGCTGCAATGTAGGGAGGGGCCAGGTCGTATCCTGACATATAAGCAGGACCATAGGGTAGGTGGCACTGAAGTGAAAAGGTGGGATCTTTTTAAAAACTACAAACTAGAGTGAAGGGAAGGATATCCTAGGCAGAGAAATAGTAGAAGACACACAGGCAAAAAAATAAATGATATATCTCTCAGAGGGTAAGAAAATATATCCACTCAGCTGGTGCATAAAACTCGCATAAACGAATAACTGAAAATCTAGCTGGGCAATAAGGTGGCACAGTTGTAGACATTGTGGAGTGTTAGCCTGAAGGCACTGGAGAATCATTAAAGCTCTTAAGCTGGGTGGTACAATGACCAAAGTAGTGTTTTAGGGATGAACACCAATGAAGGGCAGGATGGACTGGAAGGAAGTTAAGGCCACAAGCATGGAACTCAAGTTAAAACAACGTCAGTAGAAAAGAGGAAGCAGATTGTACAGGAAGGATGAATTAAAACTAGCTACATGATCCTCCATGTCTCCACTTTGGTGATGGACAGACTCCGACTGTAGCAAGTTCTGGGTATCTGCTGTGATTCACCCTGTGTGAGTATGAACACCAGTGAATCTATTCAGCCTGTTAACGGTTCACTGCTGACACTATTTGGAGAGGGGCAGAAGGCTGCAAGGTGGGTCATTCAAAACCGCTTTCATTTGCTGTTTAGTTTTCATAGTGCTGTTTGCTCTAGCTGGTCTTGAAATGGATCTCCTATCTCAAATGGGTTGAAAAGGTCCCTAGGCTCACAAGTGTGCAGGGGAATGCCCCCCACCCCACTATCTAGAGTTCATAGTGTAGGATTCCCAAAGTGGGTAACCACTTCTGAAATGTCAGTTAAGGGCCTAATTTTGTTGTAGCAAATTAGAGACTCTCCCTAGTGTCAGAAGGACCGCTGGGAGAGACAGGCATTAACACGCTTCCCCTTGACTCCCACAAAAGGAGCTCCCATCCTGGGAAGAGCGTCTGCCATGTGTGGAAGTGATGCCAAGGATGGTCTTCATAGCGTGGAGCCCAGAGTGAGGGACAAGGAGGCTACAAAGAGGGAACTGAGATAAGATTTCAAACTCAAGGGTCCTCAGATCCAATCTTGCTGGGAAAACAGAGGAAAATGAGACTCCCTCCTATGACCGCATTCTCTGCCTCAGTGTGAATGGGGGTTTGAGGGTGCGTGGTACATGCACCAGTGCATGTCCTGCTTCCCAGATACCCCAGCCTGGCTCATTTGTAGGGCTAAGCCAGAGGGAAGTCATCAGCTCCAGAACCTGCTTTGTGAACTCACCCAGGGCCACTGGCCCTTCCCACAAGCTGGGTTTCCCAAGCTATTCAAATTTCAAGAATGTGTGGCTGGGGGCAGATGTTCACCCACGCCAGGTGCATTTCACATGAACACGCTCCTCTGCCCTGTTTGATCCGAAAGAATATAGCAGATTCCAGAACCTGGAGCATGAAGATGACTACTGTTTGGAAGCACGGCATACGGGAGCTGACTTCCTAAGTACAGAGACTCTACCGAGCAGTTGCAACTCTTTGGATGTTCAGGTTTCAAAGGAGATGATCTTACCCGTGCAGCCTCCCTACACCTGCTCTTGCCTCTGTAGTCAGACCTTTCCAGTGCAGAGGCGGTTCTCCCTCCCACAGTGTCAAACTGGCCAGACTGCAGGGCGCTGGGGGGATGGCGAGGACTCTGAGATGCTTCCTACCTTGGCAGGCACCCTGAACTCCCCATATTCTTTCAGCAGTTCCTGAGTCTCCTCTGTGGTCTCCCCGGTGGAGGTATGTGTTGAGAGGTAATATTCACCTGTTTCTTGGATCCAGTCTAGCGCCTGTGGGAGGAAACGAACCCCTCAGTGGCCCCCAAAGCCAGCTGTTAGCAGGAAAACATGCCATGCTCCCAGGTAAAGCTTTGTGGTTTTACAGAACGTGATGGAACCAGGAAATGCTGGCGGGATTCATTCGGCACGTAGCTTGGAACCTGACTTTATGAGTGCGCCCTCCCCGTTAGATGTGGAACACCCTGCCTGCAAAGAGAGTGTCTTGCCCATTAGACTGGGGACTCTTCTAGGCCAGACCCAGTGTCACCCATGAGTTAGGGGCAATCTCCCTGAGCATCTCCTCCCAATTTCTGGCACCAAAGTCTGAACAGAGTGCTGGGTGAAGCCTGAATGGCTGGAGTCTGTTCTCTTTGCTCTCTTCATCCCCACCTCCCATCTCTGCTCTGCCTGTTGCTATGACCCTCTTCTGGACTGTACCCGGTCTTGGTCATCTGGGCCTCCGTACGGTCTCCAGAACAGAGGTGAAGTCAAGGGAGACTCTCGACATACCTGCTTAGCGCTTCGCTCGAAGACCACGTATTGCTGGCATTGGTCTAACCGCCGCTTCTTCAAGGTCCAGAAGTGCAGGACGCGGTTCTCCCTCTGTAGGAGTTCACTCAGGATGGCTGCAGGGCAGAGGGACGGGCGCCGGTCATAGCAAGGCCTCGAACAAACCTGACCAGCAGATTTGCCCTCACATCCCAGGCACCGGATAACTGCAACCTTTGAGCCTCCCCGTAGGACTAATCCAGGCACCAGAAGCGAGGGAACAATAGCTTGGTCCAGGGAGAATTTCCCAGAGGAGGAGAGGAAGATCAGGGAGACTGGGGGAGGCCCTGTTGATGAGGGGAAGAGGCTGGCCCTGATCTTCTTCACACTATAGCTAGCCCTCGAGGACAAGAGACTTTGGGAAGTATTGGTCCCCAAAACAACAACTCAACTGGCCCCTTGGAGCCTATGAAGAGCGAATGGACTGGACAGGAATCCCATCCACTCTCGAGGGTTCTAGGAGAGGGCCGGAAGGCAACACGGGCATCAGGACTGGGGTAAGTGCCACACTCTCTGCCTTGTACAAGAGGCTGTATAGCCTGGAGTTCCCGTGGTGGCTCAGTGGTTAATGAATCCGACTAGGAACGATGAGGTTGCGGGTTTGATCCCTGGACTTGCCCAGTGGGTTAAGGATCCAGCGTTGCCGTGAGCTGTGGTGTAGGTCGCAGACGCAGCTCAGATCCCGCGTTGCTGTGGCTGTGGCGAAGGCCGGCAGCTACAGCTCCTGTTAGACCCCTAACCTGGGAACCTCCATATGCCGCAGGTGCGACCCTAGATAAGGCAAAAAGACAAAAAAAAAAAAAAGAGAGAGACGCTGTACAGCCTGAAGTTTAAATCATGGGCACAGGGAAACTGTGTTGGAATCACATTATCATGGAAACATGTCTCTAGGCCCAAACGCCCATACTGGTTTGGAACTGATCATAAGAGAAGCTCAGAGCTATTCCCCTGTTATCGCTAATGATGGTGAGTGTGAGGACATGCACAAGGCACGGAGCACGTGGGCCACGCACCGTAGGCGTCTGTCCATGTCATCTCCCTCCCTTCCTTCTCCTGCTGTTCCAGAAGCAGCTGGCTACGTGGATAGGTTTCCTAAGTGTTTAGCAGTATGTGCTAAGCGTGAAGCAATCAAATTTACTTTGCACCACTTGCCTCCTGCTAACCATAATAAATACTAATAAAATACACAATAATGATGCTATGAAAAATGAACACTTAGTAAGTACTCACTATGTGGCAGGCACATATTTTCACAGTACCCCATGACACATGTACCATTATTATCTCCACTTTCCAGATGATGAAACTAGGTCTCAGAGAGGCTAGGTAATTTTCCCAGGATCATTCAGATAGAAAGAGGTGGAGCTGTGAGACTTCTAAGCCTGAATCCTTAGCCACCTTGGCCTCCTGGGTTACTGTGGTTGGAAAGCATAGATTATTGTGAACTACAAAAGGGCACGAGTCAAACTGCAGTGCTTGTACTTAGATTTTTTGTTGTTGTTGACCTGGGGTACTTTTTTTTTTTCCCATTGCTTAATGAATTTTATTACAATTATAGGTGTACAAAAATCATCACAACTCAAAAAGACCTTGTGTACTTTTAATGCCCCATGGAATTCCAGCTCTCTAAGGACAGAATCTGTCTCTCCTCCCTTAGCTCTCAGCCTCCCTTAGGCTGAGAGCTTTCATGGGTCCCCATTATTCGCCTCTCCCTGTATCTATGCCCTTATCATGGAAGTTCTTAGTTCCTTCCCAAAGAGACAAAGCCTATTTCCTCACCCTTCCCCCACTTCTCCCTCCTCATCTCGTGCTCAGTCATGTGACTGGCTTTGGCAAATGGGCTGTTAATAGATGGGACACAGGGAGGGGCTTGAAGTGTGCTGGTGCATTTGACTTTGCCCCGTCTACCTCTGTCATCACCACTATAAGAAGTTCTCCTGGGTAACCGCTGGCCCTTCAACCAAGATCCCAGAATTAATCCACAAGAAGCACATGAGAAGTTACTCTGCAGAAAAAGGGCCAAACCAGCCAGATCTTCAGCGTCAAGCAGAACTGTGTAGCTGAGCCAGCCAAGGCAGCTGGTTCCCAGCCAGCGCAATCACTTGAACAATAAATGCTTACAGCTGTGGGCCCCTGAATTCTTTGGGTTGTTATGTAACAATTGCTCCTTGGTGGCTTAGCAGGTTAAGGATACAGTGGTGTCACTGCTGCGGCTTGGGTCACTGCTGTGGCATGCGTTTAATCCCTGGCCTGGGAATTTCCACGTGCCATGGCCAAAAAAAAGAAAAATAAAGTGGCACTGGCTTTGGGTACAGGCAGCAGGTGGAAAGGAAATGGATACAGAAGAGATTGTAGGTCCCTGCTCAAGAGGAAGCTTCAAATGGGCAAAATCAGTGAGAATCTGTGTTTCCTTTAGTCTTTGACTCCTAGTCAGAGGTTCACTGAGGTCCCTCTATGGTGGCTGAGAGAATCAACCCAGTTCGGGTGAAAGTCCTAATGAGTTTCAAGTCTCATTTTTGCCCCTTCCTGAAAGCTTTTCTGTGGGTAAACCCTGCCTTGGCCCCACAAAGGTGTAGCACATGCTGCTTTCTCAGCGTGGCTGTCATCTGGCACACTGGGGAGGAGGTGGGACATGTCCTCTCTCAGCAGGCAGCTGGCCTCACCCAAGCTGCCACCTGCATTCAGATGTCAGAACGTATGCTCTGAAAAAGATGCAGGTAGGTGACATGCCCGCCACCCATAGGGCCCCTGGACCACATACTAGGCAGCACATCTTGGAAAAGGAATCCCCACTTCCCTCTTCTCTGCAGGCAACTTTGAATCCTAAGTTTAATTCTTCCCAGTGGCCTCTGATCTTCCCACCTCCTGAGCTCTCTGAGCAGGAAAGAGGCCCTTACTGAAGGAGATCAGAGCCTCCCACTGTCCCCTCCAGTCTCCAGGCCTGTCCCCAAGCCTCATTCCAGGTCTGTGTCATTTCCCTCCCTAGCCTTGGTCTCCGGGTCTCCGGGGTTGTGTTTCTTTGCTGTGTCAAGACAACACTGTTGAAATTCCTCACCCACTCAGAGGCTAACTTCTGCAAGGTCCAGAGTAAGCAATTCCACCCACAATCATTTAAGTTTAATGTGGTCGGTCAGCTAATGAGCAGTTTTAAAGGTTACTGATTATTTTTTAATACGATTATAGATTTACAGAATTCAGGGAAATATTAAAGATGATATAAACCAGTACTTTTCTAAACTTTATATGCACAAAAATCACCTGGTTGGGGTGGGAGATGGGAGAGCTCTTGCCAAAATGCAGGTTCTGACTCAGATTAGATGGAGCCTGATACTGTGTTTCTTGCAAGCTCCCAAGTGATGTCAATGCTGCTGGTCTGGGGACTACATTTTTAATTGTTCATAATTTTTATTTTTATTAAGTATTACTTTTAATATTTAATAAAATATTACTTTAAAATAAATTTATTTTAAATAAAATTTTAATAAAAATTTTAAATAAATTATAATTTTTAATAAAAAATTCAGAATTCTCCTTGTGGTTCAGCAAGTTAAGGACATGATGTTGTCTCTGTGAGGATGTGGGTTTGACCAAAGGCCTCACGCAGTGGGTTAAGCATCAGATCCGGCGTTGCTGCAACTGTGGTGTAGGCTGGCAGCTGCAGCTCCAATTCTACCCCTAGACTGGGAACTTCCACATGATGCAGTTGTGGCTGTAAAAAGAAAAAAGAAAACTGAAATTTTAAAAGTAACGCTTACATGTGGAAACTAAAAAGACACAATGAACCTTTTTACAGAATAGACAATGGCTCACAGACTTTGGAAAACCTTGGTTTTTCAAATAAGACAATCTGGGGGGTGCGGGGATGCACTGGGGGTTTGGGATACAAAATTTGTAAAATTTTGACTTGTGATGATTTATGTACACCTATAATTGAAATAAAATCCATTAAGAAAAAAACCAAACCAAACCAAAACAAAACAAAATAAAGCCAAACCAAACCAAACCAAACCAAACCAAAACAAAACAAAAAAAAGCCTAACCAATATGTAATAAAACCAGGATTAGAATGAAGTTTTATCTTTCTCAGTCTATGTCTCCTTTCCAGGCTATAAGATACCTCAGTCTTATGCTGTTCAATATGTTAGTCATGTTTCACTAATACATTTAAGTTAATTACTAGTCAATGGAAGTTAACATTTAGTTCCTCATTTTGCATGAGGCACATTTCAAATGCTCAGCAGCCACACGTGACTAGTGGCTATGATAATGCCCAGCATAGACATGTAGGAACAGACTACTAGTTATTTCAGAAAATTCTGTTTGTGCTGCTCTAGACTCTAAAAGCAAAAGTTTGGGGGAAATTTTATCATCGGGTTTCCATTCCAAATCTTGATGCTTGATGAACTGCCACTGCCCTAAATCCCACATCACACTTTTTCTTACTGAAGAAGAACCAGGAGACGCGAGCTTGCGTGAAGACCAGGTGTGCAGGCTCTGGTCCGTGTGGCTGAAGCGGCTCGAGGCCGGCCGGGTTCACACTGACCTTTCACTTGCTGCTCGGGTCCTCGGGTGTGGCTGGCGGCACTGGGCATGCTGACGTTGTTCCTGTGGATGTACTTGAGAAAGACCTCGGCGTTCCGCCGCGCCAGGGTGCAAGCCTGAGAGACACAAGGTGTGAAGCCCCACGTGTCAGTCCCGGTCCACTGGGGGGGAGGGGTGATCCAAGACAATGGAGAAGGGGTGTCTGTGATGAGGTTTCTGGGGCTCTGGGTGAGCCCACCTTTGGTTCGTGGACACTCCAACTCCAGTGCGGGAGGCTCACTCTTTTACTGAGTAAAGAAAAGCTCCCTGTGCCTCTCCCCTTTCTATCACAGCCAAAACCCAGAAACGAGCCACCCCTTGATAGCTACATGCGCATTCAGCACAACTACTGGTTTCCTCTGCCACCAGAACGCCTTGTATGTGACTGCTGGTATAAGCCACTGTAACATTAGCTTACGTTAGACTTGAGAAGACAGGCTGAGCAATCAAACCTATTGACTCCAAATCTAAATGGAAATTACCCACATTTTAAAAACTTGTATGTCAGACTCACAGACACAGAGAACAGACTTGAGGTTGCCAAGGCGGAGGGGGAGGGAGTGGGATGGACGGGGAGTTTGGGGTTAGTAGATGCCAATGATTCCATTTAGAATGGATAAGAAAGGAGGTCCTGCTGGACAGCACAGGGAGCTATATCCAGTCTCCTGGGCTAGACCATGACGGAAGATAATTTAAGAAAGGGAATGTAGACATATGTACCACTGGGTCACTTTGCTGTACAGCAGAAACTGGCACAAAATTGTAAATCAAATACACTTTAATTTAAAAAAGACTTACTTGTCCATCAAACCCACCCTACCTCAACAACGCTAATAAACACCCTATTGCTGGGAAATACCTATTGCGTAAATCAGTAAGCGTCACTGCACTACGCTCTTAAGACTCACAAGAGGAGTGAGTGGCAGAGAGGACAGGTCTGTCCCATGCAGTTGTACCCAGGGAGCAGGCAGAAGCCCAGCAAGGGCAGGGGTCAGGAAGCAAGTCAGGGCCAGAATTTACGTCCACTGACAAGAGTTCTTCTAGTTTCTCTCAAGGCCAGAGATTTTCTGAATTTCTTTAAAAAGCACTATTTTTCCTCAAGTAATACCTGTGAGTCCAGTAATTTTCCATCCACAGTTTTCAGAATTAAATTACCTCTAAGCAAAACTCTTAACTTTTAAACCTTTTTACACTTAGCATCCAATTCTACAAATTATAGGACACAAAGTTCTTTTAAATGTTGGGTTCTTTCACTTCGAAGCCCATGAATTTAACAGCTGGACAATGGTTCAAAGCTAAGGAATCCAAAACAGATTGACTAATGCCTATAAACAGAGAGCTCGATCTCTTGTCCCTTGGGCTTGTAATCCCACAACAACAGGGAATTTCTCAACTATGGTTTTAGGCACATATGGAAAACATCAGACCAGAACATTTTTTTTTTCCTTCTTCAAAAGAAATATTTAATTTTATGAAGAAATACCCTTATACTTCTATTTAAAACCTTTGATATGTTCTACTTAATTGTTTTGTCTTAAACTTTGTTTTATCATAGGGAAGACTTTGAAAATCATCTTAAGCCCTACGTGGAAGACTTTCTATTTAATCTGATTAGTCAGAGCTGATTACTAAGGGCTCTGATCAAATGCAGGTGCAGTCTCCAGATGGACAGGCGGAGGGCAGGGGACCGCCGCCTTCAAAAAAGAAGAAAAACAGAACTTAAAGAGGTGGTCAAGTAGAGAGAATCCCTAATAAAGGCAGTTAATTAGAGAACTGTAGAGAATCAGTGGCAACATGTCAGGGTATAAAAATCCTCTTTTGCACTTTAAGACACGTGAAAGGCAGCAGAACACAAAAGCAAGGAATCTGAGAGTAAACGGAGCCTTTAGATAAGTGTAAAGCAGAAGACTGTGTCACAGAGATCAAAGGCAGAAGGAAGGAGTCCTAGGGGGGCTCCCCACACCAGCTGAACCCCACACCAGCTGAATGCTTTTCAGAGCAGGCCTGTGCTTCCTCCCTGGCAAGCGAGGGCTCTAGCAACAACAAAACACACAAAAGCAGGCGTTTCTTTCTTCCTGCAGCAGAATAAACACTGTTATATTTATTGGCAATTAATAATTGTTAGACTGATAAATACATGTCTAATTTTATTTCTTTAATTCTTGGCCTAAATTTTGTATCACCCACTTACAAAAGATATAGCTTGATAGTTTTGTTTTTTATCTAAGTTTATGTATTTCAATTAAAGTACTTTTATAGACGAAATAGAACTGCGTGCAAGTACGGTATTTTTCTCAGTTAATCTCAATGAGCTATCAAGATATCTGTATGGGGCACCAATAGAAATGGCGTATCCTAATTGCCTAATTATACAAAAAGAGCCAAGAGAAATAAAGAACATTTGAAATGTAACCTTTCAACCTTTCAAATTAACCAGCCAATATCCTCTCTACAAATGCCTCACTGTAGATCAGAAGTTAGGAAAAACAGGAGTATGGGAAGCCCACATGAAGCAGGTAGTGGGGAGGAAGGATTGGGGCGGGGAGAAGGGGAGAGAGGGAGAGAGGAGGGGAAGGGGGGAAGGGGGAGGGGAAAAAGGAGGGGGGAGGGGAGAAGGAGGATGGGGGAAAAAGGAGGAGGAGGCAAAGGGGGAGACAGTAGATGAAAAACAAGGCTAAAGTCCCAGACCTTAGATGACAATGCGCTCTGACCTTAAGAAAGGCCTCCTTTTGTTCCAAATGTTTACTGATGAGTGGAATGACGTGGTCGATCTCTGCGGCTGGCCCCAATTTATCTCGTCCACCGCACCAGTCCTCATCTCTCCGGTATTCTTGTTCTAAGCTCTCCAGGACACTACAGACCTAATGAATCATGGAGGGAAAGACTCAGTAGATTAATCATTTAAGAAGTATTTTTCATGAGGCCCTTCGGCCGAGAGACCCCCGCACAGGTGACATTTTTTCATTCAAAATTCTATTTGTAGACTTAGATGCACAGCACCCTGAGACATCTAAGAGAAGTGGGAATCCAGAGTCTGGAGCTTCGGAGACAGATTACAACTGAGATGAGGATTTGGGAATCATCCTGTGACCAGCTGGAGGCTGAAGGGGGTTGACGCCATCACCCAGGGACACTGTGCAGAGTAAGACAGGAAGAGAGTCTAGTAACTTGGGTTTCAAAGTGTTTTTATAGATTATACTGCTATAAACTTTCAATATGTCCATGTACTAGGCAGAACAGGAAAAGGAGGTTTGGAGAAGACCACTTGGGTTCCCAATCATCTGTCCTTGACCCGCAGGAAGTAGCCTCAAGCAGAGGTGAAGGAGGGAGTCGCCCATGTCCTACGACTTAACGGCCATAAATGAGTATTATCTTTCCCCTTCGTGGGGAAAAACATCCCAGCAAAAATGGCTCAAGGTACTACCATAAGGCAATGACACATCTCCAGGCCTGTTAGTGCAAAAATGTCATTTCCTTCAGAGGGATAACAAATTTGGGTTAACCTAAAAGACAGTAAAGAAGTTTTTCAGTTCTAAAAATGCTGAGAGGCTATGCTCTTAAGTGGCCTTATAAATGAACTCAGAAGACCAAAAGCATTTCCAATGGGGCTTGGAGGGCAAGTTCGGTCACGCGCGTCACTAGGAGATCCCAGGCAGCCTAGCGTCAGGGCCCAGGGAAGGATACAGAAAACATTCAACTCCTCCCTGCACTTTCCTTCACTAGGCTGTGGCTACTTGCTTGGCTATGGCAGCAGGGGAGGACAGGTCTAACTAAGGTCCTTGGCTTCCTCTGTCTGAGAAAGTCATCCCTTTTGGTGAAGGATGTGATGTTGGAGAGGATGCTTTTTGAGCTATGAACTGAGCTGAAAAGGGAGCTGCAAGATGTCCCAGACAGAACACCTCACGGCCAACATGCTTCCCATGTCAGAGAAGTCCTGTCCTTGAACTCTAGCTGGATTCTTTAGTACCCCACACCTCTCTTGATGCAGGGCATCAAAACATGCAGGAGGCTCGTGTCTTGAAAGAAAACAGATCATACACACGCAACAATTCTGAGAAAAAGAGTACTTGACATGTATCCCACGATAGTACTGGACTTAAAACCAGTCAATTTGGGGAGCTAGAAGAAATGGAAAGATTAC
This sequence comes from Catagonus wagneri, assembly GCA_004024745.2. NCBI lineage: Eukaryota > Metazoa > Chordata > Mammalia > Artiodactyla > Tayassuidae > Catagonus > Catagonus wagneri. The sequence continues at coordinate 53,903,301 of PVHT021183693.1, forward strand.
CCAGCATGTCCTTTAATAGGTAAAAAGATCAGAAATCTAGAGAGAGAAAGTGACCTTTGGCAAGGTCAGCTCAGTGTCAAATTTCCTGACTCTTAATCTAGTACTCTGTCCCCTTCGGCATCTTTAATATCAAATTAAAATCTGTATGTGATATTAGGTGGGATTAAGCCTCACTTTTTTCATATGGATATTCAGTTGTCCAGCACCATCTGCTGAAGGGACTTCATTATTTGAATTGCTTTGTACATACATGGGTCTACTTTTGGAACCTCTGTTCTGTCCCACTGTGTCTATTCTTACACCGATACCATTCCGCCTCGACCACTGCTTTAAGTAAATCTTAAAATCAGGTAGTGTAACCCCTCCAACTTGGTTCTTCCTTTTCAGGACTGTTTTGGCTATTCTAGGTTCCTCGCATGTCCATGTAAATCTTAGAATCAACATTATCGATTTCTACCAAAAACTTGCTGGGATGTGATTGAGATGTGTTGAATTTATAGATCAACTGAGGAAGCTCTTTATCACGTTAGTCTGCTGCTCCCCCTTCTGGGGGTGTCGAAGGCAATATTTCTCTGCAACACTGGCAAGGAGGACTGAGAGAAGGCATGGGGACAGAGGCTGGTAGCAGGGGCCCCTGACAAGCATGTTACATTTGCTCTGATATAGACTTCCCCATGGTCCTTGTAAGTCAGCCAGAGGAGACTGCTTCTCTGATCTATTTCTGCCAGGAAGTGATTACAATGAGGAAAGTACTTTACGTTGAACAAAATTAATTCTGTCTTAAACTTCTGTTTTGTAAAAAGAATTCCCTAAAAGTACCTAAATCATTTAAAAACCCTCTTAGCCCTTGTGCATATGGCTGTTCAGATGTACTTGTAATGGGTTTGCATCTTTATGGCTCTGCTGATGTGTCTCCTACCTTTTCTCCCACAGCTGCGCCATCCTACCAGTTAGGCTCATAGTTCTCCCGTGACAGACAGAGCATGGGGTTTCCTCTATTAGACTGGGAACCTCATGAGTGAAAGAGCTGTATGTTTTTCAAGCAATTTTTCAGCAAATCGTCACTCTCCTCTCTCAACCTTCGTAGGAGGCATATACTTCCTTGCTTCACTGAGGCTGGCTTGGCCATGGGACTTGTTTTGGCCAAAAGGATGTTGGAGCATGTGACACATACGGACTTGAAATCCACTTGCACAGTAGATCTGGGGCTCTTGCACTCTTGCCTTTCACTGTAAACGTGCCTTAAGTAGCCGCTGGTCAAGAATGAGGAGAAATGTAGGAACATATCCAGATCCAATCTGCAGCTTGAAGTCTAGTTTTACCAACCTCAGCCAAGATCAGCCAACTCCAGACACTTAGGTGAAGAATAAATGCTTATTGTTTTATACCACTGGGTTTTGGGGGTGATTTGTTACACAGCACTACTGTGGCAATAGTTAACTGGTACAATACTCAAATCTAGCATTCAGCGTACACACACCCAATTTCTACTTTGATGGCTAGTTCCAATGAGTTTGAGAAATGTGTATGAAATAAATCATATGGTCCCACTCCTCTAATGGAAAGTATTATAAGGAGAAAAATGGTTTCCACAAATTGTTCTCCTCTCAAAGGCTAGTGCTGGGAGAACTGGCTTTCTGGCAGACGGGCAGTGTGAGGTAGAGAACAGCCCTCTGCCAGTCTCGGTCCCTCCCTCACCTGCTCAGAAGTTTTGTAAAAGGCCACCGAGGCGTTGACCAGTTTCAGCCGGTCTTCCATCTTCAGCATGAGCTGCTGCCAGTGGAGGGCCACCTTCTCCGCACATTCCCGGATGGCATCTGCGTCATAGTGGCCGGCCTGCAGCAGTGCCTCAGCTTTCTGCTGCACCTGCAGGGCGCTCTGGTGCGTCTTCTGCAAGGAAGTGGCATGAAAGAGGGACTGGGCACAAGGGGAGGAGAGAGAGGTCCGTGGGAACGACCCAGGCGTGGTACGGGAGGGGGTGGAGTGAGGCGTGAGTGGAAAGATGCAGAAAAGTTAAAGAACTTTAAATGATGGATTCAAACATGTTGTCATCATTGTTTTTAAAGCATATTTTTAAAAAGGATGTCATGCATTTTCATTAACTAATTGCTCAGATCCCTAAACCGGCCCCCACTCCTTTCTCTTCTACTTGCATCACTGCTGTTTCAAAGACATTTCGGTTTCTGTGCTAGAGAAATGCAGTTGTGTATGAATCTGCTTCCTGATTGATTCATACCTTAGTTAAATTTCCTTTTCAAATCTAATCACAAAATTATTCTGCATGAGTTTTCAAAGGAGGTTACTGCTGTAGTCCCATCCTACAGGTCAAATAAACATTGCACATAAAAATACCCCCAAGTAACACCAATCTCAACCCACAATACAATCATACAATCATTTCAAATATGAATGATCAGCTTTTAAAAAGGATTCCAGTAGAAGGAAGACATTTTGCAGGTTAATAAAGCAGAAGAGTAGCATCTCAAACCGTCTCTTGGTTACCCAGGGAACAGAGCAGTACGGAGGATAATTCAAACTTCTCAAAACTACATGATTTACGTTCACCCTTAGAATAATCTATATTGTTGAAGGCTGATCTTCTTATTCAGGCTAAGTGTGGTTTGCATCCTTGAGTTCACATTAACTATAGAAGGTGGGGAGAACAGGTTGGAGAACTGGGCGTCAGGGAGAGACCCAAGTGGGATTAAAATTTACTAAAATAAAGAGCTCATGTGGATGAACCATAAGACTTCAAAGAGATAGTACTACCCCAGCCTCAGCTGCTGAGGTCATTTCACCTCAATGGCAGAGTACTAATTTGGCCTCTGCACTTTCAGGAAAGTATAGCTTAATTGGCAGTGGAAAAGGGCAGCTAGAAGCCTGGTTCCTTACTGCAGAATGATTTCTGCCCTTCTTGGGCAGCAGTGCCAGGACAGTGCCCCAGAGCAAATCCACTCAGCTTCCCCTGTGTGTGAGCACAACCTCCCCCTTTTCACGCCTACCTCCCCCTTCACGCTCCTCCAGACAGCAGGCTACACAGCCCCATTCCTTTTCCCCAGCCTATCAACCACCTCCTGGCTTCCCTCCCCCCTGGCCCTGAATCTGTCCTCAGTGTTAGCTCTGCCAGCATGACCTCCTCTAGCAACCTAGGCTCCACTGTTCACTTGCTTTGCGCTGGGCCAGCCTTCAGTCCTGATGACCACATTAGTGTCTGCCTTCCTAACTGCTGGATGAAGGCAGAAACAGTAAACCGATGGGCCCAATGATCTACTACAAACATCTCATTTCTTTCTCTGTTTTACTCACTGGTACCATTTTCTTTTCCTGTCTCCTAATTGGAGAGGTACCCTGGGGTCCGTTCTTGGTTTGTGTTCACTTCTATAGAGTTCTATCCATTGCCTTGGCTTCTATCATCTCTGCCTTGTAAATGACTCTCCAATCCCCATCTCTCGCCTGGCATCTGACCCTCATTTTAATTGTCTTTGGCTGTGAGGATGAGCTGCCTGCCATGCCTCCCACAAAGGTCAGTAGCGCTGACTCGGATGACCTAGCTGCCTGGCCCATGTGGGTCACTCACGAAGATGCATTTTCAGTAGAAATGAAAGCTCTTCCTGGACAGAGGAGGAACACTCACCACTGAATGAGAATGGCTTTCCTGCCCAATCACAGCCTCGACCTTGCTCCCAGACACCTGCTCAAGTTCCATATCTAAAACTAATCTCTCCTCCCTCCAAATCAGCCTTCCCAGGGCAGCCGGCCATTCTTTTGATGGTGTCCTCCTTGATGCCACCTGGGATTACATTCTTGTCCTCACTCTTGCCTGCTGCTCCTCACCTTGAGTCTCAGTCCAGCTCTCACCACTTCATACCTAGGCTGCTGTGGAGACCACTTAACTAGTCTTCTTGCCTTCCACTCTAACCCATCAAACCCATCCCTTACATTTCGGACAGTCTCTGTAACAGGAAGTGCTTTGATTAAGTGAATTCTAACTTTCTTTCCAAAGGTAAAACTCTAATTTTATGCTCTAAACATCACTCTCATGTCTCAATCAAAATGCCTTCTGTGGTGTCCCCACTGCTGTGAAATTAAGCCCAAGCTTTAAAGGATGTCATGAAAAGCCCCTACACTGTGGTTCTAATGACTTCTCTAACATTATCACCTACTACTTCCTTACAAAAACCATTTGAAAACACACTGTACACTTGCATTGCCATCATATTCTCCCTGCCTTTAAGGAACACCCTGTAATCTCTCATCATGAATGTTCCAGTCTTGCTTAAGACTCAGCTCTGCTCTGGACTCCTTCAAAGGGGCCATTTTGGGTAGCCTGAGACTTCCTAAAAACTTCCCTCACCTGAATGCCTCTATCACTCATCCAACACTTGGCTGATCTTCTTTACTGAGACCACAAAACTCTCAAAGTAAGAACTCCCTTGGGAGTTCCCACTGTGGCTCAGTGGCTTAGGAATCCGACTAGTATCCATGAGGATGCGGAGTCTATCCCTGGCCTCGCTCAGTGGGTTAAGGATCTGGCATTGCTGTGGCTGTGGCGCAGGCTGGCAGCTGCAGCACTGATTCGACCCCTGGCCTGGGAACTTCCATATGCAGCAAATGCAACACTAACCCCCCCTCAAAAAGAACTATCTTAAAAAAAATTACTTTAATAGCTATCATTTAATCAGATGTATCTTCAGTGCCAGGCACTATACTAAGGCTTTTTTTTTTTTTCTAGTTCTCATGATACTACTACAAGGTGGACATTACAATTCCCACTTCACAGATTAAGAAACTGAGATTCAGGCTGGTTAAGTGAGTTGTCCAAAAATGTACAATCAAGGAAGTGTTGAAACCAGGAATAAGACTCAGGTTTGACGTATCCCCAAATCTGTGTCCTTTCCACTGCATCACACCACATCACTTCATCTCTAGCAATTAGAATGGTATCTACAGTTTCTCATTCAGAGCACAGGTTCACCAAATGAACATCCATCTTTATGATAATTACCTGATCTCTCCTCAATATAATTGTCATCATAAACCCATTATTATACCTTTTTCTCTGAGAGTGGAGGAGTAACTTTAATTTTCCTATAATTTATGCTATGTAACAAACCCTCTTCCTTATTCTGAAACTCATTATTATCTAATAGTCCTGGGAGCCCCTTCTTCCCCATAATTTCCTAAATGATAAACTCTTATGCATATGACATAATCTCTGCTCTGTTAAGCTTGAGTCATTATTTCGCGTTTATTTCTACTGTTATCTAATCCTATTGAGTGCTGTATCTTTGAGACATGGATTATTAAGGATGTTCATATTTAGTAGAAGGACATGAAAGAAAATTGAACCAAATCAACTGAATTTATTATTCAGTTTTAACTACTATTTCTGCTATTAATGCTTATGCTTCAAATGCATAACAGGATTGCAAATAAAAATGGATTTCAAAACTCAAGCGTGTCCCTATGACATTCACAGTTCTTGAAGACATAGCAGCCACAAAGGCTTGGACACTAACAAATAATAATCCGGGTTTGTTGGTAAAGCTGTTTCTGGGTGCTGTGTATTGCTCTCTACCCTGAACGGTCTGGGGAAGTTTTTCTGAAACGAAGGCTACTTCAGGTAAATATTTTGACCTTTATTGTGACCGAGACCTTCAGACAGATGAGGCATCCAAGCCAGGGCGAGAAAACATCTTGGCTAGCCTGTGACAGTTCTAGCACAGGCTGTTTTTCTGGCTTAGGTATTAGCAATTCCCTTCTTCACTCTTAAAAGTGTCTCAGTTTTAACAATGAATTGTATGATCATCTTACCTATAGCTATTTTATTTTCCCTTCTGGAGCCCAGGGTTTATTCTTAGGGCCCAAGAATTCAGATTATGTTCCCTGTCAGTGATCACTGCAAAGGCCTCCAGTAACTATCAAAATGGGTTCAATCAAGCCAGACAAGTAAGATCCCCTTTCAAATTGCTTAAATCCTCCCTGGCCTATTTTCCCCCACTGCAGACCCTGGTCTAAACTGGCACATTCAGAGAGAAGCACAAGGCCACCTGGAGAAGGAGCATATGTTGAGATTCTGGCTCCATTCTCTTCATGATTCTGGCCACGCTGCCAACCCTGCCTACTTTCTATTCCCAAGATTTCTCAGAAATACTATTTGTTCTGCCATGACATCCTCTTGAGTCCATAGACCTAAACTCTACAGGGGTCTATGTCTCAACATCTATTCCAAGAATGTTTGATCAAGTTGCATTCATGAAATTAAAGAGACATAGATAAATAGATGAATAGACTAAGAATGTCTATTTGGTAAGGATGCAAGAGCATCCAATACAAATCAGTACATGCTGCGTAGGCAAGTCATGTGGCATTTAGCCATTTCAATGGCACTGCTAATGCACTCACCCACGGTTTTCTACTAGCTCCTTGAGGTGCTCAAATGTGTTATGACACTTGATTTTACTTGCCCAACATTTGCTTATGGGAGTAAAAATTTAATTACCCAACAGGGTAGGTAAACCTTCACATTTAAGATAAACAAGGAGGAAGTATCACCAAGGGCTGTCCTTTCTCTGCTGGCAGCCCTCCCAGCTTCATGTCGCACCTCTAGGGTGACTGCCCAATATGCTTCTCTTCGGAGTTGCCTTTCTATGGGGCCTTGACCACTGTGTGTCTGATTCTGATCATAACCCCAACCCTGATTTTTCCTTTCCAAGGAATAGATCCTAATACTCTCACGCTTGGGCATGCCAGTAAGATGCAACCGAGCAAGCTGATGACAATAAAACCCCTCTCCTCTGGTCAGTTCCACTTCAGAAAATGATTTGCCCACACCATGTGTGTCATATACAATCTATTTTCAAATCTTAAATCTCAGACATGACTCTGGTACTAGCCATGGTGCTTAAGAAGCTAGCAGGCATCTTCCAGAAATATGTCATTTGTGCTAATGCTATGTTTCCACATACAGGACAGCTTTTGGTTAAAAGCAATCAACGCTATTTCAAAAATGGCTTGCACTTGGTTGGATCACTGTATTAAAGATAGACTTACTGGTGTGGACAGTTAAAATTTTATCATTGTTGTGTTTTTTCAGAAGACAGTACCTTTGTACTTCTTACACACTCAGAAGTGGGTTAAGTTTTATACTGAACCACAAGTAAGGGATGTCTTTGAGGTTTTCACTCTTTATCTCTTTTCCCATTTGTACTGAACTTATTTTATTTTTAACATAGTTCCCATGTCCCATTTCCAACTGTTTTCCCCACACTGCTCTAAAGCAATCAGCTCAAACCTCTTGGGAAGGAAATGTTCCAGTAGAAAGGATAATTAAAGGTATTATTTAAAGTAAGATAAAATTTATATTAGACTATCATAAGTGGAGTTTTATTTTAAAATAGCCTTTAAAACAAGTCTTGGTTGGTGAATTTCTGGTGTTAGTTTATTCACTAAATATGTCTTCAATTAGCATTACCAGCAACTACTTTCAGTGAAGCAAACTACCCGTGTTCACTGCTCTTGTTAAAAGGCAGATCTGACAATGGAATCTAAATGTTACATGTAAACCAAGTATTTAAAAATGGAATCCTGCTGTGTGCCCAGCTAGTTCAGCCAGTAGAGCATGAGAGTCTTAAAAATGGAATCGTAATCTACTAATGGTTTCTGCAGTTGTTTATCCTCAGCTCCATGTGATCTTCAACTACAGGTGAAGCTTTTAGCTTTACATTTCTCACCTGGTGCATAGATCCTACTATATAAAAACAATGTACTGAGGGTCTTGGAGGTTAAAGGTTAAAGGTACCAATAAGTAAGAAAGATCCACATTTGCAGTGTGAATACTGGCCTTCTAATACTAGACTCCCTGAGGTGATGAACTCTTGCATTTATACTTCTCCACCAACTCCTGGGCGATACGGAGGTGCTCTAGCCCATTTTACTAGAAAGAGTAATGGCTTCACTGCATAAGGGACCACCACATCTTGAGGAAACATCCTGCCAAAGGTGTTGAGCAGAAAGGGGAACGGAGGACAGTGGAGCCAGATTTGGGTGTTACCTCGATGGCCAGTTGGAACTGCTCGTGCTCCCGCTGCAGCTGCTCTGCTTCGGACAAAGAGCTGGCATTGACCAGGCTGGCGCTGAGCATGGACTCCCCATTGCGGATCCATCCCAGGACCTAGGGAGTTGGGACAAGAGCACAGTGAACGGCCTTCGCAGCTTCCCCACAGCCGCTGCCTTCTGTGACGGGTCCTTGAGTCAGGGAGCTCACTACCTTCTCCCTACAGTTGAAGAGAGGGCAGGGAGAGCCTGGGTAATTAAAATCTCCCTAAATTCACCTGGTACCTTGTGCCATAAGGCACTTATCTGAAGTACCAACCTCATGCCCAGTTTCATATCTTCTTTCCTGCCCTATCACTCCACAATCTCAGTTTCCTCCCCCACCTATTTTAGACATTACTTTGATTGCAGTTATGTACGTTTCTGATGTTCCTTCTGGAACACAGTATGGTATAAGTAAATAAATTCCATCTGTTGGTGTCCTTTTCTTTTAAAGCCCAATTAAAACATCAACAACATCTTGCAATCTCCCATTCTAACCACTCCCATTAGAAACGATCTTTTCATCATCTAGTATAACCAGACAATTTTCCAGGCACCAACTTTATGGCACTCGGCCATGCGTGGCCTGCCTTATTCAGTTACTTCTGTTTTTATGTTTCTCGGTTTCATCTCCCCGTATTAGAATGTAAACTTCCAGGAGACCAGAGTAATATATGAGTCATATTTTAATCTCACCTAGTGCCTAGCACAGTATCTTGCATATGACAGGTATGCAGTAATGTTTTTGAAAGAGTGGACAACCATCTATCTGTGGAAAAGATCCAAGTCACACCTGAGCAGTGAGTCCAACCTCCAAGACCTTGCAAAACTGCCCAAAGTAGGCTGGTTTGAGCTTTGATTGGTTAAGCATTCCAAAGAGAGGAGAAAGAAAACAAGCAAAATAGCATGAATTATCCAAACACCAGATCATTAGAAAAACGGGGAGTAGGTTATACTTGATTTAAATTATGCAGAGGCTATGGCTAGGCTGAGTAAAATTTCCGGGTGACCTTAATTAGTGCTGGGGCAAGAAAACTCTGCTAGGGACTATTAGACTAGAACACTGTCTAGACATTCCTAGCTGAAACGGAGATGTGGTAATTATCCAGCTGATAGAGTCAAGTGCAAATAATCAAACCGGAAGTGTAAGGCCTTGAAAATCTAGCTTGTGCCTGGTCATCAGAAAATTGCCAAATATTTGCTTTATTAAGGGGTCGGAGTCTGAGCGTTTGCTTGGAGAAGAAATATAAATTCTTCTGAAATTTCAAGATCAGTAAATAACATCCATCTGTTCTCTCAAGGCAAAGCAGAAGACACCACAATCTGTTTCAGACATTTTTCGGATTTTTTTTTTTCTCTCAACTTCTTCAAGTTAAACACTTAGAAAAATACTAAGCCTGGTCTCCTATTCCATAACCCTCACAGGCATTTCTCAAATGTCCTCCATGGGCAGAAAATGACTGACACCATACTGTGCGTGGTTAACATCAGCACATGAATCCCATTGAAGCTGGGCTGCTTGGATTGAGATGTTAATTCATGGGCTGTCTGGCAGGCTGGGGATGAGATGCCAATCTGTAAAGCAATTAGTTGCAGGAAGTAAGTGCTCGGAGTGTATGTGTGAAATCTCTGGTGCCACCGGTGCACTGTGCCTGGATGACTTGAGGTGCTAATGATTTCTACCAGCTGGCTGGAAGTTGGGTACATGCACGCATGGACTGCATTGCCCAAGCGCGTCACCTCTTTGGAAAACGGAGCTCATAATTTACATTTTGAACTATGCTAAGTCCTTCTGCCATGATTCATTGCATCTTGCTTGGTTCAGGATTCATTCAAGGGTGTCAAAGAAACATTTTCTCAGTGCGCATCGCAGATCAATGTTGGCGGGGCAATCTGACTCCCTCTGGGCCTCCTGAGTCTTGCTGGAATATTTTCCTCGCTAATTTCAGCAACTGAACACATCAGTTATAGTTATAGTTATGGGATCTCCATTTGCCAGGCTTCTGTTTAGAAATATAGGCTTCAGTCTCTCCATCTTTTGTTAAATCGTGCCCTGTCCTTAAGATCCCTGTTCATTTTTATTTCCCAGATGTTGTTTAGAAAGGCATTCCTGGACTTCAGCATGGGAGATTTGATACTAGAAAGGCAAAAACGCATGGTAGTTTAATCAAAGCCTTAGACTCAGGGGTGGGACTGATGCCTATGATTAAATTACCATGCGTTTTTATCATCCTAAAATCTAAGCTCCCACGTTGAAGTCCCGGACTCAGTCCTAGAGGCAGAACTGGGAGGGTGGAGAAGGAGCACAGAATCTCAAGTCAGAACACCTGGCTTTGTTACTACTACCTGGTCAAAACCACTTACCCCTCTAAGCTTTTTCACGCATCGGGGCAGGATAGCAGAGCCTTCCCTGGAGCAGGGCTGATGGGGCATTCTGAGAATGCAAAGCCCAAGACCTGGTAGGGTGATTCTTAGTTTTGAGGCAAAGCTAGAAAAGGCTATGATTCTTCATTTACACCTCGCCCAAAGAGAAGAGGAAAAGTTTAGGAATGTTCATTTTTATTCTAGTGTTTGTAGAGCTCATTGGCATATTCCGATGTGACATAGAGACCGTAGCTGTTTTGTTATCATCATTCTTTACGCCCTGATCAATGACCACTCGTGTGGGTATAATTTTCCATTACCGTATGCCTTTATCTTCCCGGTTCATCAAATTGGTTATTTATTCTTCTGTGAGAATCCAGAGGAGCAAAAGCCAGTAGTAGATATTTTGTAACAAAAACAGGAAATGTTGGTCCTACTAATCTTGAGCTGTGTGACTTGGGAAGCATTATTCAACCTCTGGGAGGCTCCGTTTTTCTTACCTTTAAAATGGTGAGTCACGGGGTACGGGAGAAATAGTTAATGAACAGTATTTTGCAAGCCATAAAATGTCATCCTTAAACTGAACGTTTTATGTTGCTCATTCATCTTAGGCAACAGTTTACCTATGGCTTAGATGCTGTTTGAAGGTCACTTTGAGTCCTCGGATTCATACCTCTTTCAAAATCCAGAGACTGTCCCACACCCCTAGGACACCAGAGAGATTCAGCTCTGCAGAAACGAGGGCTGGAAGAGTATTGCTGCTTGGGGGCTTAGGAGCAAGGCCACGGATGCAGCTCAGGCATTGCTGAGGGGGGAATGAGGATGGGGATCTGCTGCTCCCTCCAGCCAAGGATGCTCAGATAAGTCCAAGTTAGGAGAAGAATGGATTTGGTAATTGTATGTGAATGTCCAACATGACGATGCCATCTAAGTTGGGCAGGCTGGACCCTGTGGCCGAGGAGGTATGGATGCTATTGGGACATGGCTGTGTTCTCTGGGTCACAAGGACAACCAAGCTACAAGGTGGCACTGAAGAACATGGATGACGCCTGCTGTTGCAGATGACTTGTCATAAGGCACAAGCATTTCTGAAACACCAGCCACAGGAAAACCGTCAGGCCCTCCGATAGTAACGGGTTTCTGTAATATTTCTTAGTGTTTCTCAGTTCTGAATATTCATGATTTATGAGATGATGTGTTCATCCTGCACAGTTTTATAGGCTGTGACTGTGTATCTTCTTAATTATCTCCATTTTGAAGGAAATGGATGGTACTTGCCCCTTCGGCTGCCTCTCTTTTGGATCTACCTCAACTCCTCCCTGGCTTTTATGTACAGTGAACAGAACAGAACAGTGTTCTCTATAGGAATATGAGGGGAGGGTAATATTTTTTCCTTTGTTTTAATTTCCCATCATGATCGTATGCAAATTTTGGCCAGAATTTGCTCCACAGGGGTAATTTAAGTCAATGTCTTTCGTACACAAATGAATATGATTTCTTTTCCCACTGCTTAGAGCGCCAACATCTTATAAATCCATTTTGGCCTATTTACGGCTAAATGCATTCCTCTGCAGGAATACATATGGAAATTCGTTTTATGCCCATTAAGTGGGTTTGTCAAATCTTCCGGAATTATCTAATAAATGTGAGGTCATCCTTCCCAGAGTAGCAATTTTCCTGGAAAGCAATCAGAGCATTCTGTGGGGTCTAGAGAATAGTCTGAACTGTTTTTCCAGAAGAAAGGGGGGATCTGGGTGGTCTAGGGCCCTGGACCATGGGAATCATGGGAGTGGTTTCCCTTGAAGATCTGACATTTCTCTGGAGATTTGGGGGCCACTTATCTCAGATACAAAGTCCTATGTAATCTCTCAGAAAGCAAATCAGTTGCATTCATCAGGTTCACTTGTTTTAAATACTTGAAAATAACTGTCAGTCAATGTCTGTGACATCAGTGCCCCCCCCAGAGCTTCAGGTTAATATAATTGTAGTGTAACTGCACTTAAGGTTGAGAAGGCCAAATCTAAACCTTTAATCTCTAAACTCCCGACAACAGAGCTGTATAATGACACATCATTGTCCTCTTCCTTTCAGTCCCCACTAATGGCACTTCAATTAAGGTGTCCTTTTCTTTCTTTCTTTTTTGAGAGTATATTCAAAAGAGAAACTCTCAAGCTAACGTCTAAATTTAGCCTCACTGATCAATACTGACATCTAAATTAACTCCCTCCTTCCAAGTGTCAACAGCTTCCAAATCAATATTTCCTGCTCCACCAACTTCCATCAAACACAAATGCCTTCTCTGAAACTGGATCAGACGACTCCCTAAAGAAAGAGCCCACCTTGACAAGGAGCACAGGTCTGTCTAATGAGGCATGGTGGCTTAACCAAGCAGCAGTCCCTCGGTGCCTCCCAGGGCCGCTGTCCTTGGTGAAGGCCTTCGTGGGTTTCCTAAAGGCTGACTCCAGACATCCTGTACACTGTTTGGAACTACAATCCCCCTACGTGTCATTCTTGTGATGATGGAGAGAAGGAGAAGTAATTACCTCACTCCCGCAGAAGAATTTTCACCCTCCAATTCATGAAACACTGAATGGGAATGTATTCACGTTATTAGTCAAGCCTGGATGATCCACAGATAGACGGCTGACTTCCCCACTTGACAATCTATCACCACCCCAGCAGAATGTATACTTGGGAGGATGACTGTGCATTTCATTTCCATTTTCATCTCAGTCAAAAACATAATTAGGAGGAGAAGGGGAGCAGAGAAGGTAATTTTGCACATTATAATAGACAATAACTAAAACATAGGCATTAGCAGGGAATACCCTGAATAAAAGGGTCTGAGCAATAATGAAATAAAATGTTTCTTTGGGGGGGAGGTGAGCACTTGTACATTCCTTATTTATCAAGCTATAGTTCATGGATAAGGTCACTGAGAATTCGGCCTTGATGAAAAAAATCATGAATAATATTCAAGTGTAAAAATATGATGTTTTTGTTTCCTGTGCTAAATTAATATTTAAATCTAAAAGCTCTATCAGTCACAGCACAAAAGAAAAACATGTTTAAAAGAGGAAGATGGTGGCTCAGTGGGTTAAGGATCTGACATTGACAGCGTTGGGAGAGGATTTGATCGCTTAGCCTGGGAACTTCTGCATGATGTGGGTGTGGCTAAAAAAATAAAATGTGTCTCTGCTGGGTTATTTCTGGGTGGGAAGCAGAAAGCTGGGGTTGCTTGGGAGGGCTGGAGCAGACAGAACAAACACTGAAGGGCTATGGGTCTGCCCTGCTGGGAGCCCTCCTGGCCCTTTGGCAAGTGATGGCGAGTTCTTCTCTCAGTGACCTTTGGTGACCTTTCTAAGCTTCAGTGACTTGCTCTGTAAGGAGAGGAATATCTACTTCAGAGAATGGTTGTGAGGATTGGTCAAGAGATAGGTTTAAAAGGCACGTAGCACTTAGCAAATGGAACTCTAATTATAGTTGTATTTCTTTAATCCCGTTTTGTCTAAACAGGAAATCCCCATTCATTCCTCTGATCATTCCTACTTAGTCTGTTTATAATATAAATATGTGGTACGGTTTCAATATGTCTTCGTTCACTGTATGTTCCTAGAGATTTCTGGGAATGGCATGGGGATGTTCTTTAGTAAAACGGCTAGTATCGTGTCTCACACGGGTAAGAACTTCCTTTTTAAAACTGGCTTTCATGTGGCATTTTCTGGTAAGAACCACACACACATTGGAAAGAATGATGGCTACCACTTAACTGATTACTGACTATATGTCAGGTGCTGTACTACACGCTTGGGGACCCCAAATTAATCAACCTGGCTCTAAAGCCTGAATGTGTTTGTTGATAAAGGATTTGCACTTCTCATGAACTCTGTGGACAGAAAGGAAGAGAATGGATTTAGTGACTAAGGACAACCTGGAGAAGCACTGAGATGCTCTCCTTGGATTGTCACATGGCAGAGAAATGATGCATCTGTAGTCTGAGACACTGCACCATTAGATTTATTTGTTAGGGCCAATAGATAGCAGCCTACTTTTCAGAAACTAATAAACCACTCCCTAACTTACCACTTTCCTAAGTTTTGGTTGCAGCTGTGGCTCTGGATGCCATACCCCGTCCCAGGAGCAGGCCCAGGCCAGACTCAGCCTCTGGGCAGCCCAGGCTGAAGGCGGAGGGCCAGGCTCACCTGTTTGACCTCGGCCTGGAGGTGCCGCAGTTGGAGGCACTGCTCCAGCCGCTTATGGGTCTGCTCCGCGTTGAGCTCCAATTCATGCTGCTTCTCGTGGAGAAACTCCAACAGCTCTTGCACCTGGGCTGCCAGATCGATGTCTTTTTCACAGATCAACTCAATTCCTGATTTGAACAAAATGTAAACAATTAAAAGCCAAGTAGTACCGTAAAGACTGCATTTCCTTCAATATACATACGAAAGCTGGAATTTGGAAATAGCCTTTAGCAGCACCCCACCTCCCAACCTCTGCACAGCCCTCTGTGAAACTGGATAGGATTTTACATAACTAACCTAACTCATAAGCTACCTACCTTAGGGGCTGGTTAGGAGGATTGAATGAGATAACACATATAAGGCATCTGTACTATATCAAAATAAGCATGCTTTGCTTAGTCCTATGGCTTCACTGGTTCCTGAGTCTTAAACTTCCATGTTCTTACATTCATGCCCTATTGGTTCCTATCTATCTCCAACTTCATGCAAGTTGTAACTGTACGATTTCCTGATTCTTATTGTCTGGCTGTTTCCAATTCAACC
Organism: Catagonus wagneri; assembly: GCA_004024745.2. Lineage (NCBI taxonomy): Eukaryota > Metazoa > Chordata > Mammalia > Artiodactyla > Tayassuidae > Catagonus > Catagonus wagneri. The sequence goes on from PVHT021183693.1 coordinate 53,918,546, forward strand.
TTGCTCGGATCCTTGGCTCTGGGAAAATCCTGACTCTGGACAGCTTGTTCCCTGATCCCTGACTCCACCTGGGCTCTTCAGATTTTTAGTTCTGTCCAGATCCTTTCCTTGGGTCCACATCCTGGAATCTATGACCCAGTGCGGTCCTGATATTTACAAACAGAATCTCAACCAACAATGGGGTTCAGACTCAAAGCCCAGCAACTAAGTACTTCCAGAGGGTACAAAGGGTATTGTAGTTCCACGGGGATGACACTCAAAGGTGCTCACCGATCTCAAGGTATGGCCCCGTGAAATCAATTCCCCTTTGGGACACTTCCCTCTTTCTCTGACTCACACCACTAGAAACGCATCTCTGCCGCCACCGACACACCTGCCCTATGCAGTGGGGGCGTATAAGCAAAGTCTGTACACGCTCAGGGAAATTCATTTCTAGATGCAAAAATAGTGTTTTACATAAGGACAATATGGGAGAGTGGGAAATTTTTTCCCCTAGTGTTACATGGTATTAATTTCAGTATCTCTTCATGTTTATTTTTTTTTCTGTCAATTTCATAAGTCCAAGTCCCAGGTCCTGAAATAACTGGGAGAGAAAAGGATGGCTTGTTCTTTTGGCAGTCAACTCCCTCCAGTTACTATTTTCAATTACCAAGGGGATGAGGCAGAGCATCTCCTTGGCTGAAATTAAAAAGATAAGAAGAAATACAAACATTTCTACCTCTCCAGTGATAGGCATCATGGGATGACCTTTTACCTCTGTGTATACTTTCTAAAACTATATTTAAGATTCACCTGCAGAAGTGGATTCCTGCTTCTAGCCACAAAAAGGATTTTTCTCCAGCTCGTTTTCTTTCTGCATGCATCTCTGGTGTTTAGTATGCTGGGCTTGGGCAAAGCGCCTTGCTATGGGAAGCTCATGGTCCACCCCTGCCACATCGCATGCAAATGAGCTCGCTAAGCCTGGTACCTCATCAAAGGGGCCAGCTACCTGCTTAGAACATCATACAGAACAGGCTCCCTGCCTGCCCTGAGATTCGAGCCCTTCATTTTCATCTATCTTGCTTGATTTTTGTGTGTGTGAGATGAACACAGGAAACGAAACGGGAGAAGACAGTGCTGTTGCATTTCTGCCATTCTCAACAACTCATCCTGTTGTGGATGGAGAGAATGGGAGGGACATGAGTTACTCCAGCCACACGTAGAGAAACAGAAACTCACTTCTCTCCCGGTACCCCAAACACATCAACACGTGTCCCAGTTAATACCCATCAACTGGTAAGTGCAATCAATCGATAGCAAACAGCATTTTCTTGTGTGGTTACTGCTCTCAATCTAATAACACGCCTGTCTTGCTCAGGGGCTCTCTCGAGAGGCAATGTGTTTGTTTTTTTCCATCAAGTAGTGAAATATATTCGTAATGAAACGGTCTGTCCTTCTCGCTAAAGAAAGTTGTATTGAGATTTCTTTCTGATGTGTCCCCACAATGTCCTGTAAATATTCCTCCATCACAACACTTCCACTAAGGTCAGTTCCTCACTAACTTGTCCGTGTTCTCACAGGAATGCAGGTTCCCTGAGGTCAGGGCTATGTCTATTTTACGCATCTTTGCATCTTTAGGACCTAACACAGTGCCTGACTCACAAGACCCTAAAAATACCTGTTTAGGGAACACATGGGACTCTTTAGGGAAGAGCTCAGGCCACCGGAGAGCCCTGGGGACAGATGGACTTAGGTGTGAATCCATGCTTTGTAATCTATTAACAGTGCCTCTTTGGGCTCTGCATCCTGTCTGAGCCTGAATGAGATGGGAACCCCAACAATGACTCCTCAGGGGTGTCGTGAGGACAAAAAGAGATAAGGTGTACACAGTGCTTGCCATTTCGTAGGCTCAAAACCATCCATTTCCCCACTTTTTCCTTTCCCTTGGGGGAAATTACAGTTTTTGTTCATTACTGGGACTGAGTAGCTTGCATAAAATGTAAACATAAAATCTTACCATTGGGAGTCTGTGAACTTTCTCAAAGTATATCATTAGAAATTATGGTGATTTGGATGCTATTGAACCAACAATCTCAACCTTGGCTCACATTCGATTCACCCGGAGAACGGTAAAAGGCCACCATGTCCTGGCTACGCCCCAGACCAACGACATCAGAATCTCTGTGGGTAGGACCCAGGCATCAGGAAGTCTTAAAGCTCCCAGGGTGACTCCAACATGAGACCAAGATGGGGACCCACTGGGTAAGATGGCACCATGGTCAGCGATTAGGGACAGAGATAACCCTGTGCTATCTTCTGTTACCACGATGCTTGGTGCTGTGATTCCTTAGAGCTCAAGGCCACAGCTGATATTAAAATGTTACTCTGCTTACCTCTGCTCTCAGGCTGAGTGTTTCACTTGGATTCCCTCAAGAACATAGGCGGCTGTGGTCTAGGGTAAGAGTTAAGTGTTCCCGCCCGATGCTGCCCACACATGGAACGGGTTTTTCAAGTGCTATATGTTCTTTAAATATCTGTGTCTGCGTGCATGTTCACTGCAGCACTATTCACAATAGCCAAGACATGGAAACAACCCAAATGTCCATCAACAGATGACTGGATTAGGAAGATGTGGTATATATACACGATGGAATATTATTCAGCCATAAAAAAGGATAAAATAATGTCATTTGCAGCAACATGGATGGAATTAGAGACACTCATACTGAGTAAAGCAAGTCAGAAGGAGAAAGACAGATGCCATATGATATCTCTTATAACTGGAGTCTAAAACACTGCACAAGTGAACCTCTCAACAGAAAAGAAAATCACAATCGTGGGGAACAGACTTGTGGTTGCCAAGGCGGTGGGAGAGGGGGTGGGAGGGAATAGGATTAGCTAGTTCTTCCGTGATGGAAAAACAAGGAGATCCAGCTGTATAGTACAGGGAACTATGTCTAATCACATGTGACAAATTCATATATGTACATGTAACTGGGTCACCACACGGTGCAGTTGGAAAATTTGACAGAAATCTGTAAACCAGCTATAATGCAAAAATAAAAATAAATAAATATCTGTGTCTGCCTCAGAGAGAGAACTTCTTCTTTTCTCCTCCCCTCCTCACTCCTCCTTCTGTGTCACTCCCTCAGTATAACATTCAGTCTAGAAATTACCAAGTCCTTTAATCAGGTTTTTAGATCAGTATTCTCGACCCTGGTTGTACATTAGAATCACTTGGGAAGTTTAACAAATCTGGGCCCACTCCAGACCAATTAAGTAAGAATCCCAGCGGGGTGGGACCCAGACACGGGTATTTTTAAGAAGCTCTCCAGATGATTCCAAATAGGTAGTCACACTGCAAACCACTGTTTTATACCAGTTTCTCTCTCTTCCTCTCAGATCCACATTCCTTCACCCCCTTTTGGAGAAACACAGATCATTTCTTTCTTTTATGGCACAAGTACAATGATTTGTGGCCCATTATTTTTACCTACATCTGTTCCCCCCAGACTGATGTTCATTCTTGATTAATTCAGTGGCCTTTAATATTGTGCATTTGCTTTGTGCCACTCGGCCGGATGCTGGGAATATAAAGAGAAGGAAGGAGGGCCCTGCCCTCATGCTGGAGAAGCTATAGGAACACAAATAACCCCAAGAGAATTCAGATAGACAATAACTATAGACGACAGTTATCAAGATTCCCTGAACTCTTCCCATGCTCGTGTTCTCCCCACTACATCCTCAGTCACTCTATGTGGTTACAATTCCTGGGTGTCCCTAAACCCCTTATCCCCGCTCCCTAAGCCTCACCTTTCTCTGTTGTTTTTCAGAGAAAGGTGAGGCTTAGGGAGCGGGGATAAGGGGTTCAGGGACACCCAGGTAGCGAGAGGTGTGGCCAGGATGCCAAACCAGGAAGTTTCTCTCTCTCCTGGCTGTACTTTTAACTTCTATGTTCAAGGAGCAGCAATCCTCACAGCCAAATTTAAGAATTCATTTAAATGCTGCAGCTGGGTTCTTCCCAGGCACAGCAAATTTTAAGCATCATTGCCACAAGCTCCAAAGAGTTTTCACCTACAAACCTTGCATTAAGAGAGAATTTAATGCTTTGATTAAACCACAAAGGCCATATATCTGCAGAATATGTGGCTCCTGTCTTATTCCTAAGGTTGTGTGTAAGAGTCACAGGGTCAGCTGACATGAGGGAGAAGACCCGGAGCATAACCAAGCAGGGAAGTGAGGTTGGATCAGGGCAAGTGGAGCTGGAGGGGACTTTGGGAAGGAAGTACTCCTTGCCTCTTTAGGCAGAGGAAGAAACTAAGGTCTCAAGAGAAATAACAGGGCCCTCCAAAGTCAGACTGCTTACACTGAAGTAGATGGAACGAGTGGCCAACAGGGAATTCTACTCAGTATTCTGTGATAATCTATGTGGGCAAAGAATCTGAGAATGGATGTGTGTATTTGTATGCCTGCATCACTTTCTTGTACAGTTGAAATTATCATGGCCTTGTAAATTAACCATACTTCATTAAAACTTTAAAAAAAGTCCAAAAAACCAAATAACCCCCCCCCAAACCAAATCAGACTGCTTGGTGGCAGTGTAGCTGGACCTTGAATCTAGCCAGTATCTTTTCCCCAACTTGACTCTTTCTAGCAAACCCTGCCACTTCCCAAACTGAGGCCTAAATAGATAACCCTAAACAATTCAGCAACTGAAGAAATTGTTCCTATTTTGCCAGTTAGTCCTAAGGCTGATGTTGATTTCAGCAAAGGCTTTTGCTTTGGTTAGGGCTGTTGGTACATCCGGTGGATTTAGCAGAACCTGGCTGAATGTTACAAACATCATACCTGAAAACAAGTGTAAGGAAATTCCTGACTTCCATTTACTCCTATAAAAACCAAAGCATAAGCCCTTAATTAATTTAGCTTGGAGGGCTGAATAGCAACCAAATTCTTAATTTTGCTAACTGTCCTTTTTCTGAGATGACATTTTGTTTTAGCTTTGGTTCAAATACAGTTCACTAGACATACAAGGTCAACGCCTTATATTTACGCCTCAGTCCTGTGTCTCTGAAGTCCTGCATTCCTCGGTCACTTAGGTCCTAAGCAAGACCCACTCCAGGTCCACTACGAACCCCCACCCCCAGCCTCAGCTCTGGTGTAACCTTGCCCTCCCTTCCCTCAAGCCCAAGAGATGTGATCGATGCCCCCTTTGCAGGGCAGGCCTCTGGCAGCAGACAGTGCGAGCTTCCCTGAGAACCCTGGAATCATTCCCCAGCAGCCTCTCAGGCTATGCCAGATGGAACAGCTAGCTGAGGAGGAGCAGGGGAACAGCCAGTCCCAGCAGAGAGGGCTGAAGAGGCCAATCAAAGCTCTTCTGACAGAGCTCTTTCCTAGAACAGGATACTGTGGGGGTGAGCAGCCCATCTGCCTGGGGTGTTGTCACCCACTCAGCCGTCACGGTTAAGGTGGCAGCCAAGCACAGCCAGTCTTCGGGGACTGCAAGCTCCAGGCTGACTTTCTGTTACCAAGGATACCTGGCTCTTGGACAGAGGTGCACTTGCTCGAGATCACCCTGGTCCTAAGTGCCGCAGGCTTTCAGGCAGATAGGCTCTCCACCTGCCAGACTCATCAGTACTGAGGGGTGAGGGGATGTGGGAGGAGCAACCTCGTAGGGATTTCCTGCACAGCCGCTCCCCTGGGTACCGTGTCTGCATCCTCCAAGGTTCCCCCACCTCTGACAAGGCCTTAAAAAGGTACAGCCACGGCCAGGAGCACTGCTTCTCAGATTTTACATGCACATGATTTACCTGGAGATTGTGTTAAAATGCAGATTCAGCATCCCAAGTCTGGGCTTCTGCCTTTCTAACCAGCTTTTTTGTGAGGCTGATGCTGCTGGACAAGGGCCCACGCTTTGAGAAGGTCCCAGATCAGTGGTCCTCGATCAGTGCATCAGAATCACCCGGAGGGCTTACTGAAACAGATTGTCAGGCCTCACCCCTAAGTGATTCTGATGTGGTAGGTTCTAGGGCTGGGCCCTTGAACTTGCAATTCCTAACAGATCCTTAGGTAATGATGCTGCTGCTGACCTGGGGACCACATGTCCTAAGACATGTCATAGATATCAGCTGCTGTGAGGGAACCGTCCTGATGAAAAGCAGTAATTCTCAGCCCTGTCTGCATGGTGGCATCACCTGAGGAGATCTTGTTGATACCCAGGTCCCATTCAGAGGTGTCAAATCAGAGTACCTGGCACTGTCATTTTAAAAACAGATGCCAGAGAGACCACTATGTGAGTGAAGGGCCCTTCCTGGAGCATGGTCTGCACCCTGCAGGCCTGGGTCTCACAGGCAGCTACAGCCGATTCACAACACAAATGAGAATTGAAGGAAAGGGAGTTCCTGTCGTGGCTCCCATGAGTACGCAGGTTTGATCCCTAGCCTTGCTCAGTGGGTTAAAGATCTGGTGTTGCCATAAGCTGTGGTGTAGGTTGCAGACACAGCTCGGATCCAGCGTTGCTTTGGCTGTGATATAGGCCAGTGGCTGCAGCTCTGATTCAACCCCTAGCCTGGGAACCTCCATTTGCTATAGGTGCGGGCCTGAAAAGACAAAAAGACCAAAAAAAAAAATCCAAGGAAAGACTATGCTGACTTTGTAGGAGCATAATAAGTAGATAGAATTTACTAGATTGTCTCTCCTCTAGTTAGAAGAGTTCTTTTAAAGGCTGGTTTATCCTCTTTCAGGTCATTGAAAGAAACACAGTACCTTAAAGTCAAATTCTTTTTGTTTTTGTTCCGTTTTGTTTTGCATAGTAAGCCCAGAATGTCTTATCAATATAATTGTGGCATGAATTATCCTGCATAACAGTATAACTTTTTTAAAAAACATTGGGGCTGACCACATTTCTGAACTTCTGGACCTGAGACAACAGATTAATTGCCATGGCCTTTCCTTGGTCCACATGCCAGGCTAACGAGGTGATTAGCAAGCTTAAACTACTGATTTCTAGTCAGAAAGTTTTGAAAAAATAATCACCCTTTGTCAAAGAGAATAGGAACAAAGGCTCAATAAGCCCAGACATCACACAATAAAAGCTGGATTATGCAGTGTAACTGGGCTGTTCCATCTCCTCATTGCTGCATTCCCGCCTGTGAACATGTTTTCCCAAAGCCTGGGTTTTGTGATGTCACTGGGCTACGGCATTGCACTGATAACCCATCATTCAACCTGGTGTGGCCTCTCCCAAAGACATGCAGGCGGCACCCCTGAATGCAAATGAGGACATTTGGGAGGCAGGCCTTATTCTAGAGTTGAAGTAAAACTCGATGGTTCTAAATATCCTTCACAACCAACAGGGACATACACCAACTGAGTTTTAAAGCATTGATGGCCTGGGCCCCTGACTGCCTCTCTTGGAGGACCCAGGGTGGGCAAGGGTGTGGAGACCCGGGTTCTGGCGCTCCACGGGTATGGGCTCGGGCCAGGGACCTTTTTCCTGGACCAGCTGGACGAGGGGACTGCTATGGCTCTCTTCAGTTCTAACATCAAAGACTGTTTTAGAAACTGGCAGGTGCAACAGTAAGGGCGCATGCATTTTTTGGATACATAGTGAATAAATCCTGAGCAGGCAAAGAAGTCAAGTCTGGGTAACTTGGCCGTGTGTTTTTCAGAAGTTTATAAAATTATATGACCTTGCCATAAATTTTATCCGTCCTTCTTACACTCAGGCATAGACCAGTGATAAGAAAAATGAGGAGTGTGAGAGGCATGAACTAGAGATGAGGAGCCAGCCCTGGGGGTGGAGGACCACGCAGAAGAGTGTGTGCAGGGTACGGGCTGGAACAGCAACGTCTGTACACGTGAAGACAATTCACAAGGACGGCTGACTACTCGAGGCCACCTGGTTTGCTTCCCCAGACTACCATGTTTTTGCATCTGTGCTAAGTCCCGTCATTGGCTTTTTCCATTCTCCCACAGCACCAGGAGAACGTGGCTCTATCCCTGTCTTTATCATAGCCTCACTTGACAACCACAGACAAACAATTTCAGCTCCCTTGCTTTGGTTTCTTTTTCTTTAAAAGGGGAGCAGAAATCTCTGTGGGAAGAGACTGAATGAGGGGGGTGGAAGTGCTTGTTAGAGTCAGGCTGGTATTCTTGACATCATTTCCCCACCAGAGGCGTGAGCACGGGACAGGTGGCCTACCTGAGGCCTGGACCTCCATGATGTACTGGTGCAGATCCTGGCCCTGCTGTATGACCTCAAAGGTCATGTTGTTCATGGCCAGCTTCCGCTCTGTGTGGCGCTGCAGTCGCTGCTCTGCCAGCGTCAAATCCTCCGTGTTGAAGTCATTCATCTGCCGAAGCAAGTCCTCATTCCAGGCGTCCAGCTCTGCCGTCACCTGCGGGGAAACCACCATCAGTGCAGATTCCTGGTCCCCGAGAGACAGCTAGGTGGAAGCTCACTGATTCCAAGCCGGATTAACTAACCCGACCCTCATATCTGTCTCTGCTTTGCATCTCTTTCTTGACCCCTGCTTTAAGCAACAGTGCCACATGCCCACAAAAGCATGCCTTTAAAAGTGTTGGCCCTGTGAATCAATGTCTACAACAGCAGCAAACACTTATAGGAAGAATTATGGTTTAGAAGGTTTGGGCATGCTCCATATCATCCCACCCCCACGGTGACCTGGAGAGGAGGCAGGGCGGAGGTCTCCAGGTCCATCTCACAAACAAGGAAGCTGACACTCACTTGTACAGATGGAATGGTTTGCCCAGAGTTCACATCGCTCATGAGGGGCATGACCTGAGGACATAACTCAGTTTTCCTCCTGACTGCAAAGACTTTGTCCACCATACCATAACTGTTGTTCTAAAAATCTCACCCTTGGAGAACGCCCCAGATATTAGGCACCGAGTCAAACACTTTTCAAGAAACAGAAGCAGAGGACCGGAAAAGCCCAGTGAACCGCCTGAGGTTATACAATCAGAGCCAGTATCCCCCGAACCCAGGGGTCCGATCCGGTTCCCCTGTTCTGTTGTATAGCATTTTCTCTACTACAAAGTCTGATACCTGAAACGGTGACTAACAAGGCATAAATGTATAGCTTACCTCTAGAAAGCCAAGCAGAGTATAGCCTACAGAAAGGCACAGATGATTCTAATGCAGACTGAAGCAGGTAATGAAGGGAAACTTGCCCTAACATGAAACTGCTAATGGGTTATTGCTCTACACCTTCACTCACGTGACTTGCCCTCGTTTACTTTCAAAAATGCGCCTCCACATAGAGAATGAATCCTACACTTCCTCTACAATTGCCGCCATCACCCACAGTGTAGGAAATCCAAAGTACTGAACTGGGTAATAACTCCATCTGATATATGAATCAAAGAACAACTTTTCAGGTCTGTCATCTCAGGCTCCCCGTGGTAGCCCTCTGAAGGCACTGGCACCTCCAGTTAGGGTACAGAACAGCACAATGGTACTGTCACCTTCTTTTCTGGGAAGAGGCAATGGAAACCTCACCCCAGATCACTCTGTATGGCCCAGGCGACCTAAGCTCACAGCCCAGAGCCCCAGCTCAATGATTCTCATCCTGCTGGATCTCATCCCAGCTGACCTGTGGCCCAGCCCTTCCCAGTTTCCAAACACTGCTGTCCAGGAGCATCGGGGGACACAGGCGAGGAAAGACCGGCTTGATGCAGCTGGGAGACGGTACGGTTACATCCTATGCTCTAAGGTCTGCGGCCATACAGACTGGGACGGGAAAGGCAAGCACTCCCTCATGAGGTCTAGGATTCCATTCTCGTCTAACAGCAAGACTTTTCTCCATAACAGTGTAGATGGTCTCTTTGAAACAGATATGGGGGAACTGTAAACATATTCCCTTCACCATCGTGGGTTCTCACCTCATGCCCCCACCTCTTTGCAGGTCACCTAAAGGATCTACTGAGCTCAGCCCGAAAGCCTGGCGTCTACTTATTGCGGAGAGTCCTTAGGGTCTGGGAACCAGCAAGTTGATGGGCAAATGGGTTTTCGTTGTATCTCATCTTTGAAAAGCATTTCATTCTCTAATTAGAGAAAGGAGTTAAACTGAGAAAAATAAGAGAGATGATTTACTCGAACTTTGTAAGAGACAATTTATAGGAAGAATGGGTCTTTATAGACTAGGCCTATAAATGTACATTTTTTCTTTCTGTGGTTAAAAAAAAAGTTGAAGTATAATTTACATACAGGATATACATATTTTAAGCATCCAGTTCTGCAGGTTTTGAGAATTTTATACAGCTGTGTAGCTGTCACCAAAAACAAAATATAAGACCTTTCCATCACCCTAGGGAGTCACCCGTTCTAGGTGGTTCCTGTCCCCAACAGCCCCCATCTCAGGTACCACTGTCTGATTTCTATCATCACAGATTCTTAGATTCCACACAAATGAACTCCTATAGTATGGACACTTTCATATAAGATTCATTGAAGATTCATCTGCATAGTATGTGTCAGCTCATTTCTTGCTATTGTTGAGTACTGTTCCCTGGTATATATACCGTGACTGGTTCATCCATTCTCCAGCTGGTGAACTCCTGGGTCGTTTCCAGTGTTTGGCTATTATGAATAAGGCTGGTGGGAAAGCTCCTGCACAAGTCTTTCTGTGGATATACAGATTTTCATTTCTCTCAAGAGTCACTTAGGAGTGCAATGGTAGGGTCATAGGGTAGGTGTCCATTCAAGGTTCCTAAGAAGAATTTCACCGTCCCGATAGAAGTGTAAGAAAGTTTCAGTTGCTCACCATCATTTGGCATTACCAGTCCATTTAATTTCAGTGCTAGTGGGTATGAAGTGATATCTTATTACGGTTTTAGGGTTTATTTCCCTGTTGACTCATGATGTTGAGGACAGTTTAACATGCTTATTGACTGTTAGTATCTCCTTTTAGAAAGTGTCGAGTTTTTTGCTCATTTTTCAAAAACTAGACTATCTTGTGATTATAGGTTTGCAAGAGCAAACATGCTGGATAGAAGTCATTTATCAGATCATATATTGAAAACAGCCCAAACAAAATTTTTAGTCCATTTTCCTGTCTACAAACTCAAGGGGAATAAGAATAAAAGACAACAAGCATGAAAGGAAGAGCCTGCCTTGTCTTTACATATTAGTTTTTGTTTTGTTTCCATGAAACTGAGTCTACGAAGAAGCTGTTTGCTGCAGGAAGATCCCAGAGGAATTCCAAGACCTGTGTCTGTGGAGTGGGAAGGCAGGTGTTAAGGGTGTTGCTTAGGGCAGAGCAAAGGTGAGGGGCTTTAGCTGGGAGAGTGAGGCTCTGAGGTCTGGTACCTTGGGAATCTGAATCTAGACCAAGCGTGAAACAGGCCCAGGATTCTATATCTAGTGTTTCTATGTTCCTTCTTACCCCTTCTCCACCTGCGCCTTCTGACCCCATTAAGTTAAAGGGCCCAAGTCTGTCAGGAAGCCTCAAGAATGAGAATTTCAAGAAGCTACTCAATGCAACATCCTGGCTTCCAAGGCTCCCACCCTGGGTCTGCACTCTCTTTACTCTCTCTGTGTTTGACTCTCTTCCCAGTCACCCCAAACACTGATGCTCAGAGCCCTGAAATAGTCTGACTTGTGTATGTCTAATGTTGGCTGGAGTTTACTTTCTTTCCTGAGTATTTCCTATTTCCTTGAGGAATATTTTGTTACTGGGCTCCTCCTCTTCACCTTCCTTCTGGGGCACAAGGCTGGCCCAGAGCAGAGTTTTCAAGCCTGAAACTTACTTTACTGCTAATGAAAAGAACTTTCCAGGCTCTTCTCCTGGTCTTGTGTTGCATGAACCAGTCAGCTGGTTTGCTTCCTGTCCCTGAGGGGTGCCTCTGTCATCTCCAGCCACCTTTCCTAGACCAGCAGCTCTGAAACATCCCTGTCCCTTCTTCCAGCTGCTCAAGTCCTCACCGCCCTTCAGAGTCAACCTTCTCGTATGAAGAGCTTCATGACAACCCCCAAACCCTGATGTTTTCCCTGGTTTATCTCATAACAGAGGACATGGGCTAGTTGGCTAACACAGAGGCAAGACCGTGAAAAGAAAAACCTGCCTGGGGAATTAATCTGGTGATCTAACTCCATTTGGAAAAGAAACCTGGAAGAATTTGTTCTGGACAGAAACCAGGGCCTGAACCCAGGGAGTGAACGATGGGACAGAAGGTACCCACAGGGCATTCAGCTTTCAATCAGCATCTTTTGCTTTCTCCTTCCACTCCATTAGCCTCATCTCAGCTCCTGGCTCACTTGGTTCCTCTCTTGGCTCTGGTGGCCTCACTCTGCCTCCCTCTTCTGAATTAATTTGAGTCTTAAGATATGATGACCTCTTTGCGAGACACGTTGGCAGTGTTTCTACTGTAGCAATTATCTACTCCAGAGCCACAGGCATAAGGGACATCAGAGGCACTAAACAGGAATTTAGAAGGGATAAGAGGCAGTGGGAAATGGGAAGACACTTCAGAAAGACTTGCCTGCCAGATGAGATTCATTGAATTCAGTATTCTGTGGCCAAAAACTGACCCAAGGGACTTGGTTTAGCAATGGCCTTGGACTCTGTTCTCAGGGAGCCCTCTTCACTGGCTCCGCCCACTTTCTGGGTCCCTCCTAGTAGCTATGTGTACAGAATACTCTGGCCCCTCATCCCCAGGGGCACCTGCCTGAAACAGAACTCACCAGTCCCTTCTATTCCCACTGTCTCTGGTCTGTCTCTTCCCATCAACTTAGCTCTTTATTATCAACTGCAAAGTTGGAAGTCCTCTTCTTCAGATCATTTTAGATGCTGGTGATCATAATGAGGATGATGATCATGGTTAAAAAAAAGACATTTTACCCCAAATTGTGCAGTTATTATGGGATAGTCAGTGTTAAGCATTTGATTTTCTTTTATGTAATCCTCTTAGCAACTCTAGGAGGGAAGGAAGGCACAGAGAAGTCAGACCGTTGGCCCCCAGACTCTCAGAAATTGTGGTGGCAGAGCTGAGCATTCAACTACAAAGTCCAGGGCTCTTAACTACAGTGTCAAATCAAAAGTGCTGGCCCAAGAATTAATTTCAGGTGATAGCTTTTTAAAAAACTTTTCTCACTTCAGAGAAGTGCCCATTTAGCTGTTCCCTGGTTTTCTTTTCTAAAAAAACCCTACAGGAGTTCCCCTCGTGGCTCAGTGGTTAACGAATCCGACTAAGAACCATGAGGTTGCAGGTTCGTTCCCTGGCCTTGCTCAGTGGGTTAAGGATCCAGCGTTGCTGTGAGCTGTGGTGGAGGTTGCAGACGCGGCTCGGATCCTGCGTTGCTGTGGCTGTGGCGAAGGCTGGCAGCTACAGCTGCTGTTAGACCCCTAGCCTGGGAACCTCCATATGCCGTGGCTGCGGCTCTACATAAAAAAAAGGCAAAAAGACAAAAAAAAAAAACCCTACAAACTCATGATAACTCCATTTTCTTCACTTCACATGAACCTTTTAAATAAATCATGTGCTTTGAAGAGATCAATAAATTGTGTGCTTGTGGCATTATATAAGGCCAGGAATAATCTGCCCTTACAAAAAAACACGGAGTCTTTTTGTTTAAGAGTTTGGTAATTTAAAAAAATTGACTCCGAGTATTTACACTCAGGGTAAAGGTCATGTTAACCTATCTAGAATTCTCTGGTCCCCCAGGGGCCTCTGCCATGAATAGGAGACACATCTGTAATCTGGCATTGGGGTGTGAACACTGGGGCAAAAGCTGTAGCAAAGAGAGGTGTAACCTGCCCTCTGTCTGGGCAAGTTCTCTGTATGGCCAGAGTAAAGGCCTGTGGCTCTCACAGCAGTTGTATGAACACTCAGGGATTGCCTGATATGATTGGGTAACAAATCCAGAGAGAAACAATGGAGGAGAATAATATGGGAGGTTTGCTTAAAATCTGGAAGCATATATATATATATATATATATATATATATATATACACACACACACACATACATATATGAATGTATATATTACTTTGGTATTTTATTATTAATAGATGCAAACTATTGCCTTTGGGATGGATAAGGAATGTGATCCTGCTGTATAGCACTGGGAACTATATCTAGTCACTTATGATGGAGCATGATAATGTGAGAAAAAAGAATGTATACATGTATGTGTGACTGGGTAACCTTGCTGTACAGTAGAAAATTGACAGAAGACTGTTAGCCAGCTATAATGGAAAAATAAAATCATTATTAAAAAATAATAATGTTGACTACAATGTATTAAAGCATATTTTAAGTGCTAGGAGCTTTGCTAAAAATGTTCTGTGTTAACTCATTAAGTCCTTGATAACCCTCTGGGCTGGGAATTATTATTCTCATACTTCTCAGATGAGGAAACCAAGTGAGTAACTCGCCTAAAATCACACAATTAGTAAAGCTGGTAAAACCGATTTCAAACCCAGGCAGTCGAACTCAAAATGCTGCATACTCACTGACTGCACTATGCCTTTGCCTCTCAGCAAAGGATGTGTGAGTGTGTGTGTGTGTGTGTGCGTGTGTGTGTGTGTGTGCGTGTGTGTGTATCAACACTACCTATGCTATGTACTTTAAGGTCCAATCCCATTCCACCTCACAGTGGGGAGGAAGGGTCCAAGGATTTCACTGTGGTAAGATGCTCTGAAATATAGGAGCTGTCAGTTGCAAATGAACACCTTTCTGTTTTATAACGTCATTATTCATATTAAGATGAGAAAAGTGAAAGTTAAATATGCTCCACTGACCTACAAGTGCTGGCTGATAGGGGAAGACATATTGCAGCTAAAGAAACAGTCTCACTACATGGGAAGAGCTCTTTTATCTATAATTGGCATACATATTGACGTAGGTTATCACTGTGAAACTAACATAAACTAAATTTACTCCTCTTGTCTAGCCTAGTGTTAAGTTTTTTGTGTTTCTCAATGTATAAAATGATCGGTGAATTCTAATACAGATCATTTTTTAAAGTATAGCATAGGATTTCCTTCTGTTTTAGAAATATACATATAACCTAATGAGTTAAAATATTTACTTATGTAGCTATATGAAGACCTTTGAGGATATTTCAAGAGTTTTCTGCAAAAGAAAATGACTTAGCAGTGAAGAAATCTGCTCAGTTGTATTTTAATTTTGGGGGAAAAAAAGTAAGAACATATTGTGATGCTAACTGATGAGTCTCAACATTTGGTTATCTAATTTCTAGTTCAACTGGATAATCTGGATAACTGAACACAATTTTAATGACCAAGTTCATGTTCTTTTTTTTCTCTTTCTCATCATGATTAAAACTGAGATCTTTGATCTAATTATGATTGATCTTGACGGAATCTTGAGTGTTTATTTTGTCTATATCTTTGTCTCTTAATCAGTTTGAGACTTGTAGGAATTTATTCTGTCTTTGAAAGATCTCCCCTCTGCTGAAGAGCTTCTAGGACATGTATTCACCCACTCTAGAACTCATCAATAGTCGACTGTCAGAATGAGTCTTCTCCTGTGAAAGCTAGAGCTTTACATCGTTTCCTTCTACTGAGTTCCCTGCATCTCTACCAGAAAGGAGAAGCAGACAGCGTCTGAACCTTGACAACGTCACCTGACTTCAGCCCCATACCCACCCCATTACAGAATGATCCAAAAGCTTCCCTCAATTCACCAAAAACAAGTGACTTGCCTGAATACTAAAGCTCTGTGAATAATCCTTCAAGTCTAGATATTTCACAACGAAATATCTTGTGAGGATTTTGGTTTACTTTATTGTATTTATTCTTCATTTCCTTTGCAAAAGACCTGGCATACATTTAGAAAATGCTGCAGGGATCCCTAGGAGGGACCCCACAGAGACGGATCTCATTCAGATCTGTTTTTCTTTCTCTCCTTCCTCCCTCCCTCCCTCTCTTCTTTCCTTCCTTCCTTCCTTCCTTCCTTTTTTTAGTCTTTTCTTTTTAGGGCTGTACTGTGGCATATGGAGGTTCCCAGGTTAGGGGTCGAAACTGAGCTTTAGCCGCTGGCCTACACCACTGCCACAGCAATGCGGGATCCGAGCTGCATCTGTGACCTACACCCATAGCTCATGGTGATACTGGATCCTTAACCTGCTGCTCGAGGCCAGGAATCGAACCTGCGTCCTCATGGATACTAGTTGGATTTGTTTCCACAGAGCCACAACAGGAACTCCTGATTCTTCTTTCTTGATATAGTTACTATGTTACTGGATCTGAGGAACGTTTTAAGCACGGAGAACAGCAAGGCTTTGCAGAGTCTCACACTTATCAATGGAGGAAAGAGTCACAAAATCCAACCAGAAGAGGATGTGGCCCTTTGAACGACTGTGCAGGCTGATGACTCTGGATCACCAGAGGAGCACTTCCAGTGAGGCACTGAAGTGCCCTGCCTGGCCTGGCCAATGTTGAAAAATTGAAATTACTGCTATAATAAATTAATTTTGATAGACTGAAGAACTAGCCCCCCCCCCCAAAAGGGTAAAATTTGAGAGGAAAACATACATAAAAAGCTTTCATTTTAGCTTTTTTTAAAGTCAGTATATTGGAAACATTTACCTTTAAAAAATAACCAGGGGCTTTTAAGGGGGCACAAACCTCAACAAGGCAGGTGATGACATCATAGAAAAAGCCCCTGTCTCCTGGGTTGCATGGGGAAAGTGCCAGTGTACTGGACACCCAGCTCCCCAGGGGTGTGCAAGCCAGGTGTGGCTAACCAGGGTCCTGCCAGCAGGGGGCAACCAGGACAGGGTGACATACCCAGAAAGGTGACTGCACTGGAGACATGGCCCACAGAGAAGGGCTGAGAATGAAGAGACATAGTTTTCGAAGTTTTAGAGTCAGAAATAACTTATACAACCTCAACATTTTTCAGATAAAGGAAAAGTGGCCTATGATGACCACTTTCAAGTATTTTTAGGGCTGCCAAATAAGAGGGACCAGATTTGTTCTGTTTTTCCAGAGAGCAGAACCAGGACCAAAGGGTAGAAGGGTGAAGACTAAGTTCAACACAGTAATGAGATCCAGAGCTCCCTCCTCCGCCCTCCCCCCAAACCCAACTCTGCTTCTGAGCTTTGCAGATGTTCTGGTGGAGGCTGGTTGGCATTCTTCAGAGATGCCTCATCCTGGCCACTAACCTATACCTGTCCTCCAGGTGTCATCTCATCGGGAAATCTTCCATGGACAGCCTGACAGCTAGGCATACCTGCCCCAGTGTTCTCATCAAATCTGAGGCTCTCTCTGCCGTAGAATGATCACATTATAGGATGATTCTGTTTCTGTGGTTCTTCCTAGATAGCCCCCTGATGGCAGGGGCTGTTTTATCCTCAATACCCAACACAATTTTTCATACATAGTAAGTGCTCACTAAATGTCTATCGAATTGAATTTCTATTAGGTGAAAGGCTGACTGAACAATCTCTTTCAAGTCTAAAAGGCTAATAAGGGCCTCCACATACAACCAACTGCAGAGGTGAGAGTACTAGTAAAATACAATCATCTTTCTTTCTTCTAGGCAGAATTTTCCTTCTTGAAGGTCATTTTTTTCCCAGCCAGCCTGGTCCCAACTTGTCCTAATGCAAACCCCACAGATTTATAGTAGGCTTTCCATTCCTTACTCAGGTTGATTACGCAGATGAATTTTCAGGTGCACTGAACAAACTTTGATTGTAATTATGGAGTTAGAAATTTAAAAGAAAGGCCTTAACTGAGCCCACTGTTCATAAAGCCCCTTGTATCTTCCTTGGTGTCATTTCTAGTACTCTCCAGCATGGCTATGCCCGCCCCGAGGGATACCCAAGATTATCTGTTCATAACAGGGGAAAAAATTCTCTGTATACAAATAAGCATATGTATGTGCATATATATTATATTATATGCACACATATTTGATCAAACCAATAAAAAAGCTGTGACGTTTCCCTGGACTTTCCCTAGCATACTGATGGTGGAGGGTCACTCAGACCACACGGTGATGGTGTGGTGGGGGATGGTGCAAGGACCTCAGTGCAGAATTGCTGATGGGCACATGTGTCCAGTGGCTTTCAGCACATCGCAAATTATTGCTCTTTTCGTGTGCCCAGTTAAATGGACTTACTACCTAGTTTTAACTAAGCTATCCTGCCCCCAAAGTATGTGGCTTAACCAGTTTCCTCAAAGAAACTGCAGTTTGAAGAGAATACTAATCATGAAAGCACAAGAGAACTTTGAACCCTTTAGCAGCCACATTATGGGGTAAAGAAACGGTGACAATCGAATCAGATCTGTCAAGAAATCAGAACCAAAAAATAAGCGATAATTACCAAGAAGACTATTTGAAATATGGAACTACACATTTAAAACATGGAACTCTTTCTAATGAAAAACTGAAGTTTCACCCTAAGGGCACCACGAGTTTTGAGCTTATTAGTGATGGCAGAATGTGTATATAATTTGTAAACTAATATAGATGCATATATAGAGGGTTGCAAGTTCAAAAATATTTTACTGAGAGTATCTACTCTCATCAAAAGAGTTTGGAGACCACTGGCCCATTCTTGCTTCCAAAAATATTTTTTATTTCTTTCTGACTCTTTCGATCAACTGTAGAAAAGGTAAAATGCATGGAGGCACTGAAAACAAGAAAAAAGTATCCAGAGTCTTACCACCTCAATATAAACATTTTTTTTTTTTTGCATTTGCTGAAGTGTCTCTTCATCACAACCATTTCCTATAACATACCTTTCAAGAGGAGGTTGAACTTAAAGGGAAAAACTTTTATAGAACATCATGTTCTGCTATGGGTCACTTCATAGTCTCCAGCGAGCCTAAGAAGGCATGTCAGGAATACAGATGCAGTCCTGGTTTTTGAACATTTGCCTAATCCAGCTGGGACGGGTTTTACTCCCAGGCCAGTGTATCCCCTGACCTCACCCCAGGTATACTGTGGGAGCCACATAGTTGAGTAAAGGGAGGCTGGTGCAACAGCTCATGTGTTATCTTAATTAAAATTAATTAGCACACATCAGCCATCAGTGATACGACTAAGGAGTCACACTTGGAGCCCCCAGATGTCAGGGGAGCAGGCTTGCTCCCGTTTTCAGTAATCCCTGGGAATTCTGAGCATGTCTACAGAATGCCTTCCTCTAAGGAAGCAAACCAGAGCTGTAACAGGTCCCGCAGTGCCAAGCTCTGCCCTGGCTTATTTCAGCTCCAATACATCTCTCATTACAGAAACCACCCTCAGTTTCACACTCTGAAGCTTCTTGATGAGCCTGCCCTTCATCCCCACAGTGAAACACTAGCTGGTATTTGAAATAATCTCATCACCCTCAAAAATAACTCCTGACAATCCGACCTGAAGGAGAAATTTTCCATAGGTTTGGCAGGATTTCCATTTCTAAGATGAAATGCAGCATTTCCCAAGCCCTGGGCCACACCCGAAAAGGGGAACCAGATTCCTTCTAAAACCTGGGTGTCACTGCCTAAACCAGAGGGTGCAGAGACAAATGTTTATCTCCCTCACTTGATCTATCTGTATCTCCCTCACTTGATCAGACCCCCATACGACTTCCCTACTTCTGCTCTTCTGCATATGCCAAGCTGTTCAAGGACTATCAGGGTGGGAGGGGGACCTTTTATATGGTCCAAAGACTGAAAAATGCAAAGCCTACAATTCAAACATCAAGCTGCTTTGATGCAACAGTTAAACAGGATCCAACTTGAAAATACTTTACAGTAAACTCTTTTTTTTTAAAGGTGGGTATTTTTTGGCATATGCTTTGCCTTGGAAATGGATTTTCCTAGAATCACGGCAGGCAAAAAACACCCTAGTGGTGCCCCCAGCTGATTTCAGGGACACAGTCTGACTGGCCAGGTGAGGCTAACCCACCCATTCTGGAACTGAACCAGCAACCAGGACCTCAAAACAGCAGCCGTCTCATCAAATAAAGCCTAAACCTCCAAACCCTCAGCTTATTTCCTTCTCCTTAAGCAGTGTTTGATGTGGATCTGGAATGACAGGAGAGCAAATAAAGAGCGCAACAGTCAAACGCCCACACCTGCTAACGTAATTTCCCCATGGAATATTGTCTCTCCGCTGGGTGAACTGGAGCTGTGGGAGTGCCTGGGGCCAACACTGCTGCAACCTCGGGTTATTTCTGTGAGTCCTGCTCCCAATTACCAAGGAACAATAACCATCCCCCCTTTTCCTTTCTTTATGACCTCAGCCAACCCACCCTTTATGAAGTTCACCACATTCATTCTCGCTGCAAGCCAATATCTCTAGTTTTCCACTGGCATTTTCATTGTTTTTCAATATACGTTTTAGTCCTGTTTGCCACCTGAAATCCTTCTGAGTATGGATTCAAAGTAAATTATATATAAAAGGTATAAATTCACTTAACGTTATGGGGTGAGTGGGAAGGATAATCGAGATCTAGATTTAAAGACTTCTCTTTTCATTTGTTGCGGAAACTGTGCAGAAAACACCTTTCAGAACATGACATCTTTAAGCAAGAAACTGCGCTGGCTTTGAGGAAGCCCAGGTAGAGGGAAGAAAGAGAAAGGGCACAAGAGAGCAAGGGGCAGGAAGCGCTGCTTTAGGGCGGCTTCTCTTTTACATTTCTGATTCTCATCATGAACATTTCCGGTCTTGGGATTCAAGAAGCAGGCATCTGTTGCCAGGACAGTGGGCTAGTCCGGGGTGGGATCAGGAATGAGACTGGCACTGGGATGGTGGAGCTTTCAACATTTGAAAAAAAAAAATAATAACTTTCCTTCCAAACCAGTTCCACAGAAGTTTCCACAGATATTGTTGGGAAGATCAATCAGATCCCCAGAAGCTCCAACTAGGAGGAGATGGTTGGAAGGCAAAGTAAACTTTTGAATAAATGGTAGATGGAGAATTGGTTTTCCTTCATACCACACCCACCAGGAGCAAAGAGAAGATGGAGCTTTTTCATTTAGCCCTTTGCCATCTCTGAAAAGGACAAAAAAGCCTCACAGGTGTTGAATATTCTTATACCCAAGAAACCCTACTGGCCTGGCTTTAGTTACTGTGTCGAAGCAGGACATAATAAAAGGTGGATATTATGTGGGGCAGACATTATTAATAGGCATCGCAAAGGGGACATAAATACACCAGAACACCTGGTTCTGACCTTCCCAGAATGGACTGAGGCATCAATGAGATGAAGTAGCAAACGGCCTTCGCACATGCTTATTTTCTTGATAAGCAGAGAGCACACTGAGGACACAGGTCTTCCTTCCTGTGGCTCCCGAGGTCCTGTCTGCTGTGTGATTACATCTAATCCCTGAACTGCAGTCACCAGCGGAGGAGACCACCTAATTTAACACCTACCTCCTCAAGAAGCTATAGAACCCAACAACTCTACCTCCATCACCAAACAGCCAACTCCACGGTCTTTCAGGAACCAAAGTGCCAAGTAAGAGTCCAACCCACACCAACAAAGCCCTTCTCAATGGAGTAAGCCCAGTCAGAAAGCAAGGAGAGGGGCTCAGCTTGGCAGCGGGGGTCAGACGGACTGGAGGGAATCCAACACGGTGGAGTGTGAATTTGCTGATTTCTGAAAAGGTATCCGCGTCACATAAGCCCCTCCAATCCCCTTGGGCTACTGCACAACAGTCCTTCCCCAGTCCTGGGCCAGGAGGCAGCCCGCCCTCCACCTCGCACCAGCCCCTCCACCAATACCTCAATGGTGTACTGCTCGAAGATGCGAAGCTGCAGGAAGATGTCCAGCTTGATCTTCCGCTCATGGAACAGCTCCTCCATCTGCACCTGGGCATCGTCCAGCTGCTGTAGCACCGACTCGATGTGGCTGATGGAGCTACTGTGAGGCGTCTTGTTGTTGGACACGGCTGAGTCCCTGTGACACAGCGGGAGAGAGAAGGCAGGGGCCTTGCCATGTTAAAAGCGAAAGAGAAGCAAGGGGCCTTCTGAGCCTGAGCAAGGGGGGCATGAATCAGTTAACTCATTTAATCAAAGATGTTTCTCAAACTCCTACTTTGAGCCCAGCACTGTCTGCTTAGTAGGGGAACTAAAGACACCTGTATCCTCTTTGGGGTTCACAGCACTGTAGTTCTGAGACTAGCTGCTGTCCTCTTTCTTGGACAGAAAGAATTGTGACAGGGATCAAATCAAATACCGCATGCAAAAGGGCTCCACAAATATGAAATGGAATGGTTTCATGCACATATATATATATATATATATATGTATATATATATATATATAGTTTAATACATATAGTTTCAGTAACACACACACATATAACAATACATAAAGGTAGACAAGTTAAAGACACGGAAAAGAAATCCTTCTTAGTTTTACCTCACAGGATCATTGTTAAAATAAAATGAGATCTGGAGTTCCCATCATGACACAGCAGTAATGAACCCAACTAGTACACATAAAGATGTGGGTTAGGTCCCTGGTCTCGCTCAGTGGGTTAAGAATCTGGACTTGCTGTGAGCTGTAGGTCACAGACATGGATTGGCTCCCACCTTGTTGTGGGTGTAGTGTGGGTTGGCAACTGCAGCTCCAATTCACTCCGTAGCCTGGGAACCTCCATAGGTTGCAGATGTGGCCCTAAAAAGCAAAGGAAATAAGGTAAGAAAGAAAGAAAGAAAGAAAGAAAGAAAGAAAGAAAGATCTTTTAAATAAAAAAAAATGAGATGTTGGCTGCCAAAATTATCCATCCACTTTATAATTCTATACCAAAATGATGGGCTGGTGTTTACCACACAGGCTTTGAGCTATACTCAGGAAGGCAAGGGGTCTGGAGACTGCAAGCTGGGCTGAAGTCCCCGCTCTGACAGATATGGGTTGGTGACCTTGGGAAGTCACCTCCCTGAGGCCCAGTTGCCTCTTGCAAAGTGGACTTAATAATCCCTGCCCTGCTCACGTCATGACTTATTAAATAAGATAGCATGTGTGAACGTGCTCTTTGACCAGGAACGTGCTGTATGAATGACTGTTAATCCTGAAAGGACACTGAAGTGTCAGGTACTGACTGGGGTACAGGTCCAATTGAGGAGTAGAGGCCCGGACATAAGAGGCTGGACAGCCAGCAAAGATTACAAAGAACATAGAAGAAAAGGATGAGCCAAGTAGATGGGAGGGGTGGGCTTCTGATCAGAAAGGCTCTACAAAAGTAGCAAGGGGAGGTGACAAGTCATAGCGGGAGTCAAGAGGTAATCTCAGACGAGTGAAGCGGCGGTGACACCTCCGAAGAGACCACTGTAATAGGAAAACTGGAGTTCAAGCGGTTTAGATTCTACACAGCCTTGATGAGTAAGCTAGAGCTCTGAAACTTGAAATAAAAAGGCACATTCATTATCTTGGGACATCTTATTTTCTTATTTGTATAAGAAGTCATTAGTGAAAATCACTGGTTTTGAATGTTCTCATCAGCAGCCTTTCTGAAAACCAGGTCCTTTTGGACTGTGTTTGTCTCAGAAGCAATGGCATCTGAGCTCACAGTTTTTGTTTCTGAAGGGAGCATCAGTTTGTCAAGAGCTTTCCCTTCTGTCATCCAGAGAGCCTCCAATCCCTTCCTTCTCACCCTGGCCTGTTTGAGCATGAACGCCCTGCACTACACATCTACCCCGACCGTGAACAGAACAGAAGTGTACTCAACGCTATACACTTTGAGTTCATTGAGGACCTTGCTTGTTGGGAGGATACGACTGTGCTTTTTGATTGCTCCCCTCAGTCTTTATCACAGAGCTTCCAGAGGAAGAGGAGGATCTCTGGTCATTGTGTACAGCACCTATGTCAGTGTCACGTTCATTAGGAATCACAGAGATGATGTGAAATCCCCTTAGGTACTTGATGGCCGGGGCCGGAAGAGTCATGGAGGCCCAGGGAAGATGTGTGTGCCGGGTGGTGTGAGCATCCTGCCAATGTCCACTAGGCATCATTGACTTTCTCCCTTTGACTGGTCTTGATATCAGGGAGGCGAGACCAGGCTAGCCTCAGACTAGTGGAGGAATGAAGAGTCCCCAGGGGTTCTGGTCACATGCCTGTGGTCCTCTCTGAAATCCATGGTACCTAAACTTGTAGGACAGGCACCAGCCATGTCATTGCCTTCACCATCACTGAGCAGCCTGCAGCCCTCAGGCATGACACAGGGGTAGCAGTGGAGAAGAATAAGTGGCATCCATAGACCCAGCCCCACAGAGAGGCCAGCCACGATGGTGAAAAGGATTTGCAGAGAAAACACAAAGCTAGTACACAATTCTAGAGCTGGCAAGCTCCGGAGAGTGAACCCTTTAATTATATAACTGCAGCAGCGGAGGCCCAGGGAGGTTAAGTGACTGCCTACTACTTGGAATTTTCAAATAACAAGCAAGGAAATAACAGTGGAGTTTCCTGGGTAGACAGATAAACCTGTCATGTATTATATGTTCATGAAGATGAGCTGGGGGTAGAGGGGAAAGAGGCTGTCTCGTTACTACGCAGTAGGAAGACTCAGAAAAATCTCATGTGTGAGTTTGGAATAGAAATCCAACAGAAAAGCATGCCAGGGCCATCATGAGGTAAGTTCCCATTATTTATTTAATTGGACAACTGGTATGGGGTGGGGGGGAAGCCCTCTCCAACTGAAGTAATTCACTCTGGCCCCAGGATAATCCTGGGGCTTGCTGATGATATTATTTCTGTCCGGAGCTGGCAGAGGTCCCGGCACTCAGAGACTTGGGGATAGGAACAAGTCCCCGCAGGCAGACATCATTAGCACCATCAAATCCTATTTACAAGGCACCTGGGCACAGGGCTGGTTGCTGAGGGCCGGCTCAAGGCCTCATGACACTTTATCTGAGGAGCTGATGCCCTTGACAGGGACAGAAAGCAAGACACTGATGCCAGTGGAAAGGAGGCAATGGTGTGGATGATTCTAAGTGAATGTAAGATATGAGACGGGATTCTAAGATTCTTAGCTATGTTTGTTTGGGGCAATATGGGGGTTTTACTTTTCTGGGCAGCAAGGAACGGTGGAAAGGTCATATGTAAGTAACAGAGAGCAGGGTGGGAAAACAGCGCATGCTCTCTACATTCTCACGGGGCCGAAGGCAACCATTCGGGGTCACATTTTACAGACAAACGCACTGGAATTCAGAATTAGCCTGAGAACAGGTGCCAAAGAACACTATGTTCCAAAATGGCTATTTTTCCACGTGACCAAATATGCCATCATTCTCCATGAAGATGCTATTTATTTTCTATTGAATGTTGTTACATTTTTGTTGTGTTTATATTACTTACTGATCGCTGATTAACATCTTCAGTGATATATAAACACTGAAACATTAGAGCTTTTCCACTTGCTATTTCATTCTAAATTCAAGTTGGGTACGGCACAGGCATTTTCATGACTGACAGATGGAGAAACTGAAGCTCACACAAGATCACAAAGCTGGTTGTGGCTGAGCCAAGACCAGGACATGATGACTTATCTCGTGTCTAGTCCAAGGCATTTCCCACTGGAAAGCACTGCCCATGCTGACCTGGCCTCGCTGGGCTCCCCCAGGGAGGGAGGCGCTGACCTGAGCTGCTGGATAAGGTCTTCGCCCTCCTTGATGACGTTGAGCGTGGCATCCAGAGTGGCTGTCTGCTGCTGTTGGAACTGTTTGATCAGTTCCTGGACTGCGTCCACAGAGTCTGCACAGACATCCTCCAGCATCTCCTTCTGAAGGTCTTCCATCCATGTCCACAGCTGTGGAGGAGACAGCAGAGACCACTCAGGGGACAGGGAGAGGCTCAGAGCAAGAGTGTGGAAGTGACGTCACCCGACCTACCCTCAATCAGCATTTTGCATTTGCACTGTGTTTGCATTTCTGTATTTATAGTCATTACCCATCTCTGCTAAGTTTACTCCATTAGTGCTGGCATTCCCTAACGACAGGAACCACCCTCAGCTTCACTTCTCTATGGTCTAGGGAAACTGGAGTTTTAGAGGAGGGAGCTCACTCATTTTTGAGAGACTGGGAAGCATAGGAAACTAGTGATGGACAAATATCATTTCATCTTTCATAAAAGAGGGCTCTGCACAGCTCCTCCAGGCAGCTACATGCTGATTCCTAGGAAGGTACCATGATTTTACAAATACTCAAAAAAGAATGTGATGCTCAATCAGAACCAAGTGAAGATTAAGAAAATAAGCGCTAGGCTAAATCATTTTGTTCTTTTCAGGACTGGTTACTTGGTTAGAAAGTTGAATGCTAAAGACGTGGCTTATCTTAATTTCAAATAAGTATGAGACATTTCGCCCATGGTATTCCAGATGCCCAAAGGCAGTCAGGATAGGAGTACTGCTCAGATAACTTTAAGAGAGCTAAGTACAGTGTTTTGAATGGAATAAGTACTGGAAATGATGAAGAGTTGAAAGGAATTACCAAAAACTCATTTATTGATAGCTCTTTCTCACACTGAAAACAGGTCTGCAGTGGCCTGCCACACTGCTCCACTTCTAACTGCTCGCACTGAGGATTTTCATAAATAAGAGTCTGATGTGTGCTTAGAAACAAGAAATCTTTACCTGGCTGGCAGGAGAGATAAGCTCATGGTTTTACTAGGAGAAAAGCTCAAAGAGAGAAAAAACTGATAAAAGGAGCCAGAAAATGTGGATTATGGCCCTTGTTCTTCCCATACCCGTGGTCACTGTACCCTGTGCTCGCCAAGACTTTATGTGTAAAATCAGCCAGGAAAAGCATAAAATAAAATGGCTAGTTACCTCATGGTTCTTACATTCTATAAGTCTCCCACGTTAAAAACATGGATAAATATCCACCCTAAGAATATTATTTCATCTTGACTGGATTAAGAAGATGTGGTAATATACAGAATAGAATACTATTCAGCCATTAAAAAGAATGAAATAATGACATTTGCAGCAACATGGATACGACTAGAGATTCTCATACTAAGTGAAGTCAGACAAATACCATATGATATCACTTACATGTGGAATATAAAATATAGCCCAAATGAACCTATCTACAAAACAGAAACAACTCACAGACATAGAGAACAGACTTGCAGTTGTCAGTGGGGAGGGAGAGGGAATGGGATGGAGTGGGAGTTTTGGGTTCGTAGATTCAAACTATTACATTCAGAATGCAAAAGCAATGCGGTCCTGCTCTATAGCACGGGAACTGTGTCTGTTCTCTTGGGAGAGAATATGATGGAGGATGATACGAGAAAAAGAATGTATATTTATATGTATGACCGGGTCACTTTGTTGTACAGCAGAAATTGGCTCAACATTATAAATCCACTATAATTTTAAAAATCATCAAAAAACTATTATTTCATCTTATTGATTCTCAGTATGGTAAATCAGGTATGGTTTTTATAACGAGGGATAAGAAAAGACACAACAAAGAGAGACTACAGTCTTCAGATTTCAGAGAAGTTATTCCCTGTTCTTTAGAGAGGAAAAGCCCTAAGTGTGGCAGAAGAGGTTGAGTTCACAAGATTCATAAGCTCTGGAGGTAGCAAATAAGGGGGTATAAAGAAGGCTTTTTTTATAGATAGATGAAAACCTCTCTAGGCTTCAGTTTCCTAATCCTCAAAGTTGGCGGAATATGATTTGCCCTGCTCACTTCAAAGATTATGATAAATAAATCATTTACTTATTATCAATGCTTTAAATGAACAAACAGCATTATTAATAAGCCTATAGCACTGTGATGACAGCTATAAGGAATACGAATTATTATTAGAGTTCCTGTTATTTAGCAGCTTGCATCTGGTTGTAATTAGTTCAGTTTATTTTCTTTACAAATATGCATTTTGTTAGGAAACACAAAACAAGTTTTCCAGACTGTATAAGATGGGATACTTATTCCTGTAGACACGGGTATATTTATTTCAAATCAGCATAAAATCAGGAAGTTCAGGATACTGGTCACCATAACTTGAGGTTACTTTGTACTTTCCGGCTGTCATTTTGCCTGAAGAGCAAAGACATTTCCCAAGTATGCTGAAGTCCTTGAGTATGAGATAATGGAATTTTTGAAAAATTATTGCATAGAGAGGCAATTACAGTGGTTAAGAATTTCAAACTCTACACAACATTGTAAGTCAATTATACTTCAATTTTAAAGGAAGGAAGAAAGAAAGAAAAAAAAAGGAAGGAGTTTCAAACCCCAGTTCTACCACATATTACCTATATAACCTTAGGTAAGTAACCTATGTGCTTTGTACCTCAGTCTTCCTAATCAGTAGAACTGGAATAATAATTCTTACCTCCCACGGTTGTAAAGATTACTAATAAGCTGATATATGTGTGTGTTATATCTATATGTACATGCACAAATGAGATATATACCTGTGTGATTATATATATTCTCTACATTTATATAAATTATATACATACACACACAAACATATATATGCATATATATATATGTTTGTCTGCATACATATGGAGACATCCACACAGAGATATATGTAGATCTTTTAGAAACAGTGCCTGGCATATACTAAGTGCTATGTAAGTGCTAGATCGTATTGTATTTACAAGATATTTTTGATCCAAGCTACCTCCAGTTCCCACTAGAAGACAGAGGGAAAGTCTGAAGAACTCCATTTGGCAATTGGTAAAAGATCAGTACTGGATTTGGTCCTTCAATACGCCAGGATTAGTTCGGCCTCTCTTTTCTGTTTTTGTAACTTTGTCCTGGGATATCTAAGCAAAGCCTAGAAACTGAGAAGTATAGGCTTTAAAAAGCAAGAAAAGAAAAGATGTAGAGAGAGAGGGAGAGAGATGAAAACTGTGAATAGGGCGTAGGTCGTTCAGGAGAAGAAAAAGAAACTCGGTGTATCAGTGGAGGACAGGTACTGAGACGGAAGGCTGATGACGATGAAGCTGGCGCTTACATTACAAGAATAAGAGAGGAAGAGGCTTATTGATATTGTGAGGATTTTACCTTGTTTAAGATAATTTTGTTGTCAGTACCATCCGTAAGCTATTTTAATGACTGCACAGTTTGGAGGTCCCCCTTTTTTTTTTCTCCTTAATTAAAACATGAACACCTCTGGTGCAGGTCTTGGGAGAAAGTCAGCCTCACGCCTTTCTGAGGAAATTCACCGTGACTCATGACACTCCTTCCACCCCGTGGTCATGCAGCTAAATTGTAGGGACAGTCAAAGACCAAACTCGAGGTGTCATTGTTACGAGCAAAAAGACTAGAGAAAGATTAGGGACATCTGAGAATACACACCGACCTCAGAAGGCAATGTCATTTAAAAAATGTGTCTTCCTCACAGATACTCTCTGATTAATGCGCTGAAGTTGACTTCTCAGATTTCTGCTCATACATTCTACTATACTACAAAGAAACTCTATTCTAAGGTAGATTAAAACCTACTGCTAAGGAAAATCAGCTAAGAGATGAAAATGAAGTATGACATTAAATGCCGCTCAGCCCAGTGGTCAGTAGCCTGACATGGAAAGGAAGCGGCCAATCCACCTTCAAGTGGATAAAATATCAAGTAATATTTGTAGGAATTTGACTTAGAGCTAGGGAAGGGGGTCACAGCACCAGAGACAAAGGGTTAATGACATCTTTCTCTATTTTCTCTTCTGTAAAATCATAACCTAAACAACCCAGAGGGAAAGGAGTTCCTGAATGGAATCGATATTTACTGGGGATAATCCTTGATTCTGCCCTTGTCTGACTAGTTCTATGATCATGGGAAACTACTTTAATTGTTTCATTCTTAAAATAAAATGCACATGCATGAGAGAGAGAGAGAGAGAGTGAGTGTGAGTGTGTGTGTGTGTGTGTGTGTGTGTGTGCGCGCGCGCAGGTATGTGTTTGTGATTTCTGTAGCTTATCTCTAAAACCTGTTCCAACCCTAACAGGCTATGATTTCTCTTCAGAAGCTGAGGTGAAGAAGGCAGCAATAAAAATGCTCTCTAAACTAAAAAACTGCAGTCACAGCTTTGACGCCAAGGCAGCCAAAGTCCAGAGAATTTAGCACTAGTTCAAGGATAATTGTGCTACAAAGTTAAGACACTATTTACAACCTAGAAAGCTTGAGTAGAGAGCCACTGCAAATCCTGAGAAACATGCACACAGTCTGCCCCCTGATATCAGAAAGTTTAAAGTGCAGGCTTTTGCATAAGCACCTCTGAGGCATAAAGTGAACAAACATAAGCATCAGTGTCACTCAACTATGAGTAAGGGTCCATATTCCATTCCTTAGGCTGTAACTTTCCTACTATCTGAATCTCCCATAGATCTCCTTCTATGTATGGGTCCATCCGACTTATCCTTGAAGAGCATGCTTAGCTAGATTCCTCTGAAAAGAATCCACATCAGAGAACTACTTCTATTACTAATTTGCTCATCATCAGGGAGCCAATGAGACTGAGCCAGAATGATCTTGCATTTCGAGCTCCCACAAGCCATTGCCAGAACGAGGAGAAATCATGGAATGAGGCATGCTTGGGAGCAGCCACGACATGTTTTTTCCTCCGTTTCTCTCCCCTAGGATAATCCCCTTTACCCTCTGCTTGTAGAGTCTAACACAATAGCACTGCACCTTTGCTGTCAACACACCTGCTCCCCATAATGAGTCTTATGGTTCAGCCATTTCCAGACCCTCCTTTCTTGATCAAACACAACTATGCTACAACCATTCATTCAGGATTGTGTTCTCTGCTTGACAATAATTACTTGGTCCATAATGATATATACACTTAAATGGCTTTATGTAGTCTTTCTCTCAGAGAACAGACGTAACTGTGACCAAAAAATACCTATATCCCAAAGAATGAGCCTCATTTGAGAATTTCTAGAACCATGGCAAGGGTAGAGTTAAGGTGGCCTTTCAATGCCCTACATAAAGTCAGCTCTAAGACCAAAACCAGAGAGTTTAGGAAGGCCAGTGCGTGGAGCCCATCCTGCTTGCACAGTTGGGCAACCTGGGAAAAGGGCAACCGAAAAGGGCAGGAAGGGACGACTAAGGAAGGAAGAAATCAGGAGGGTTATAGAAATAATAAGACTCATGGATGAGTGCTTAAGGAAATAGATAATGTTACTCCATCACTTTCTCCTGCTGATTGCTGAACCATATTTGCACAGCTCTGGTAGCCACTGTGCTGATACACCTGATTGACCCCGAGAGATGCAGAAAGAAGCACCAACTCCACAGGGCGAACCGTCCCTCTCTCATGATACAGACATCATTTTCCTTTGGCATTGACTACCAGCTTTTACTTCTTAAGTAAATACCATACCAGTTTAGCAACTGAAATAGAGGATGAAGCTGTTTTGTTCTCGAGGCCATCATTTCTTCTGAAGATCGATTTAGTTTCAGTTCTACAGTGGGTGGGTAAGGAGACATGTGCATATATAAGTGTCTGTGGCATTTGTGGTGTGTGTGTGTGTACCTATTTGAGCAGGACATAGCATGAAATAATGATTTCACAGGGTTATAAACAAATGGAAATGGGCTTTTAATTAAACCCTCTAAGAAAGAGCCGAGGTTGATTATCTTGGCCACATTCCTTAGTTAATTTGACTCACACTATTACTACAGAAATATCTAAAAATGGATATTTTGAAAACCCAGCAGCTGCAGCATTTCCATGGAAACACAGGAGAGAAAATTCTGTCTGGACAATCTCTGCAGAGCAGATGACACTTGCTACAAATGCCTTTTTCCTGGACAAAGAAAATGAGGCCTCGGGTAAATGCTTCTCCTAACATCCTCCGCAAGCCTCCACACCAGCAAACAGTCAGCTGGCCTCCTGTCCCAAGGCAAGAAGACGATCTGAAAGTCCAGCACATTTGTACTAAGAGAGGTTCTGGATGCACCAGAAGGTTCCAAGCACATGTTGTCACCCTCTCTTTACTATGTAGCTCTTCTAAGAAGAGATGAAAAGTTTTGTTTTTATAAAGTAACATTTATTGGGATAGTTCCTGATTTTCAATGAAAGTACCATTGAGGAAAACTAATAAAATAAGCAAAGGGAGTTCCTATTGTGGCGCAGCAGAAACAAATATGACTAGTATCCACGAGGATGCAGGTTCGATCCCTGGCCTCGCTCAGTGGGTTAATGATCCGGTGTTGCTGTGGCTGTGGTGTAGGTCACAGACGTGGCTTGGATCCTGCGTTGCTGTGGTGGTGGCATAAGCTGGCAGCTATAGCACCATTTTGACCCCTAGCCTCGGAGCTTCCATATGCTGTGGCTGCAGCCCTAAAAAGCAATAAAACAAAACAAAACAAACAAACAAGCAAACAAAAAAACATAAAATATGCAAAGGAAATTAAATCCTCCATAACATTCTTAACTTCTCTATATATTTCTTTTCAGTCTTCATGTGTGATCAAAATGGTCGTCATGATAGATACACAGTTTTTTATACATTATACCACAAGCCCTTCCTCATGCCATTGATCACCTCTGACAATGTGATTTATAATAACTGCATAATATTTCACTCTATAGATTCACTATAATTTAATGGATCACTTCACAGGGAATATTTAGATGATTTTCTAATTGTTCCAGGTTATTGATAACACTGCAATGAAATGGTTGGAAGGCTTTAACCCTCAAGACTCCTTTAGTTGCTAAGAATTCACAAAGCAGGGCAAACAGAGTCAAGCAGATTCTGCAGTCAGCAGAAGTGAGCCCGGAGGGTATGTTCTTCATATCTTCTATTTTCTCTCTGATCCTAACTAGATTAAATCTTTAGCAAAACTGAGCAGAAGATTATCATTCCATTCACTCTATTTAATGTAAGAGAGAAAAAACATCCATAGAAACTCAAAATTCTCTCAGACTTGTGGACTACTAACCCTGGTTACTGATCTTGTCTTGTAAAAAGCAAGAAGATCACCCACAGAGTCAAGAGGAAGAAGTCAAGAGTTAATAGATGCAGGACCAGATAGGACCCATGCTTAGCAAGGTTTGAGAGGTGACGTGTCTTGAGAGATATTAAAGAGAACAGGGAAAGACCATGATGAGGAGGAGTTCCTGCTTCCTTAGATCATCCAAGGCTGCTCACTTCTTCCTACTTAATAATCTGTTTCTGCCTCATATACAGGCTCTAGAAGAAAGCTCCCACAAGCAATTCGAAATAGCCATCTGTCCTTTGTTTGTTGTCTGTAGAGTTCAAGTCAAAGAACTGGAGTAGGTGAACACCGCAATTGAACAGGCTTCCCTCACACCCTCTTTTTCTCCCTCCTGCTTTTTTTCTCTCATTTTTAAAAAAATTTTCTCTTTCTTATTTTATGAGAAATGACTCTCATTGTCAAGTATTTTATGAGAAATGACTCTCATTGTCAGTAAACCTCTCTGATACTTACTCCACACCCCTACGTATCAGACACAGCAGTACAATCTACATCTACACATCTAAGCCCACATGTGTCCTCTACCTATGAGCACTTCCAATTGAATGAGGAAGAGCCAATCAGCCCCTTGAGACCCCAGCACCAGCCATGAGGTACACACACAGTGCTCCTGTCCCGTATGCGTGGGAAGCTGGAAGGTCCAGGGGAGAATTTCAAGAGAAAATGATGTCTGAGTTTCTTGTTAACCCTATGTTAGAGATACTCAAGGGTAAATTTGGGAGAGAGTTTTATAGGAGGAGAAAAATAGGTATTAGTATTACACTACACATTAAAAAATTTTTTTATTTTCCATGATAGCTGGTTTACAGTTTTCTATCAATTTTCCAACTGTACAGCATGGTGGCGGTTATACCTACATATACAGATTCATCACAAGTGATTAGACACAGTTCCTGGTATACTACTCAATTCTGTAATCATCATCACCATCTTCATAATTATCACAAAGTCTATATAACCGAATCTCTATTATATATATGTATATAACAGTCTCTTTTAAAACAGAGACTAAGTACTTTTCCCAAAGGCACACAGCATGCCCAGTGAAGACCTAGATCTGGAAATCAGATCTCCCTGGCATCTAGGATCTTGCTGTACTTAATGTATGTGTTTATAACACATATATTTGTATTGCACATACACATATGCATGTACATGTATATAAATGTGGACACACATGTACATGTCTCATTCTCTACTGTGCCTGGAAGGGACCTCTGACAGACTAGTCTAGGGATGGGAAGGTAACTGAGAGAAAACTTGCAGATATAAAGACCTGCAGGATGGCCTCCATGAAGAGCCCCTCCATGACAGCCACTTAAAATGACGCTATTCTTTGCATCCTAAAGTCAGAATCTGTATGATCTGAGAGTTGTAAAGCTCTCGAATAGAAAGAGTCTTATAGGAGTTCCCGTCGTGGCGCAGTGGAAATGAATCCGACTAGGGAACCATGAGTTTGCAGGTTCGATCCCTGGCCTCGCTCAGTGGGATAAGGATCCGGCGTCGCCATGAGCTGTGGTGTAGGCCGGCAGCTGCAGCTCTGATTCGACCCCTAGACTGGGAACCTCCATAGGCCACGGGTGTGGCTCTAAAAAGGGAAAAAGAAAAAGCAAATGATGGAGGGGAGTTCCCCTTATGGCTCAGCAGGTCAAAAAAAAAAAAAAAAAAAAAATGAAAGAGCCTTGTAATCACACATCCCATTGCATCCAGACAGGACTTTTCCTAATTCCTCTCATATCTGGAGATCCCAAAGAAGGAGACTATGCTACTTTCTGCTAGCCTTCTGCTCGAATACATTCCTGGTGGAGAAAACTCAAAGTCTCTGTTCCTTGGCCTTTAAATGAAGTCTTCATATGAAAGGCTTGTGAGAATATGTATAGGCTTTGGAGTCAGAAAGACTTGGGATCAATTCCTACATTTACCACATCCTCACTACAAGATCCTGGATAAATGATTAATTTCTTTGATCTGTAAAACTGGAATTTAAAAAATGACAATTCTCATGGCCACTGATGAGATAGATAAATAGTTGGGCACACAGAGCCAAATCCATTTTAGTTCCCTCTCCCTTTCTTCACCTGACCCAGTGTCACACTGCTCCCTTTAGTACTTTTTCATATGAACGTGGTTGTATAAGCTGAGTCATGTTGGGAAAACAAGTCTCGGGTACAAACAGGACCAAGCTTAGCAAGGCTCAAGAGATACCTGGGAAAATGATGGCTGATAACTGAATCCCTGGCTGTTTCTATCTGCCACATCCTCAATTTTGGCAACACTTTATCTTTCTCAGCTAAGAGCTATCCTCCCCATCCAGCCCCTGCTTTCAGGTTTGAAAAGGTAAAGAGGAAAAGAGTAAGGAGAAGGAAGAAGAGCAGAGGAGAGGAGGAGATACAAGTGGGGAAAAGGGGGACATGGTGTGGGGTTGCAGGTCAGAGCAGGAGAGAGAATTTAGGAAGAGAGGTCAAGTCTCTGCCGCCCTAAGCAGCTCTGTTTGCTGGGCCTTGCTCTCCCCATGTGAAAATAAGTTTAATAAAGTCGATATCACGGATTCTCATGAGGATTACATGAGATGATATATTGCAAGTCTAGAAAGCAGAAGGTACTCAAGTAGAAAAAATATTACCTAATATACACTGAGTGCTTGCAATGAACCAAATCTTAGACTAGGCAAATCGCCTGTATGACTTCAGGCCTAATTACCATTATTATTAATTAGTATTATCAACATCAAATAAAGAAGAAGAAGAGGGGAAGAAAGAATCCCAAATTCACATTGGAACTATAACGGGCCTTAGGGCCATTGAGTCCAACTGCATAATTTTATAGATGAGGCAACCCAGGGCCAGAGTCACGGTGATTTGCACAAGCTCACACGGTTCCATAGCAGCAGGGTCTGGATGGGAATCCCAGGCTCCTAGCTCCAAGTACAGGAGGTGGGAGATGTAGCCGGAGAGGGTTCCTGGAAGCCACAGTCACTCATCCAGGAACATAACTTCCATGGAAAGTGACCTTGTCCACCACCTCCCTTGACCCACAACCCCCACAGCCCTCACAAGGAACATGACTCCTGTCCATTCACGCTCCATGCTCTCACCCACAGGTTTCTAATTGAGAGAATACACGTGCCTTTGGTTTCTGAGACCATTATTAAGAATGGGGCGAGCCACAGGCAAGCAGACAACCAGGCAGGAAAGCCTGGATTAGAGCTAATCCCCTTGCTTTACAGATGCTCATCAGAGGGCGGTGAGGGTCCCACGGTGAGGAAGCTGAGCCAGCTTCGCGGAGCTCGCCAGCCCTTCCTCTGCCTGGGGAATCTCAGTTTAAAAAACATTATCTTTTCATGTCTGTCTCTGATAGGCACGGAAATGATCTGCATTCATTCCCACTAAGTGTTAGAAAAGCCTGTGAACTAGTTACAACCAGGCTTCTTAATGCATTTCAAATATCAAAAATCAACTTAATTAAGTTGGGTTAATTTTTTTTCCTGAGCAGCAATCAAACTTTAATTAATACTCCATTAAAATGATTCCGGGGGGGGCACACACGCATGCATACATCTAATGAGTTCATCTGCCAAGGGTGTTATTACAGAAGATGCCAAACATGCCTCCTCACTGGCCACTTACTCAATTTCAGAGTGCCCCGTGCTAATCAGAATCGAAAAGTAACTGCAGGTTTTGCAACCCTCCTCTGCGGGCCCTTCTGTCCTGCCAACCATGAAACATGATCCATCCTCCCCTCTCCTATCTCCACTCTGTGAATGATCCAGGGCCCGGACTTAAGCCCAGTTGGCTTCCTGCCGGATGGAAGGCACCCCGGTCTCCCTTCCTTCACTGGCTGTCACTCCACAGGGAGAAAGGTGAGGACCACCTCACTTTAAATCACCCGGTGGCAGACCTCACTGAGAGGATTTAATCCTCTGTTTGAAGAAAATAAAGTAGAAACATAGAACACATTTGCAAACTCTGTTAGTCCCTTACTGATAGCAAAGATGATCAAAGTTCTGCAGGGCTCTGATTTCTAACGGGAAATAGCAACCAAGAGAAACTGGGTGTGGGGTGGGAAGGTAGTCTCTAAGCTTCTAATATTGTCTCTTTATGGCAATTATTTCTATACCAGGGATTCCCAAATTTCTCCAGCTGCAGACTGAATTCTCTAGTGCACTCCCCAAACCACCTGCCTCTACAGCCCCCTCCCTCAAGGGAGGAAATTTTGTCCCAGGGTTATCAAGAGTAAATTGCTAACAGCATCAACCTTAGGAGGCTAGTAACCCACAGACCAACCAGGATCCAGGGGCGGTGGGGGGCGGGTGGTTTAGGAAACCGACCTGACCTTTGCCTGAACAAAACAATCCAACCAATGCTCTTACCTCTTTGGTGTGTGTGTGGAAGGAGACAGACATGTCTAGCAGAAGCTTCCGCTGCTCCACCCTGCGAACGAAGTCTTGGATGCGCACCTCCAGGTGTCGAGCTGCCTTGTAGATCTCCTCCGGGTCACATTCCCCCGTCTGGGCCAGCTGCTCCGCTGCTTCTAGGAGCTTGTCCGCATTGGTATACGTATTCTGCCAGCAACAACAGTGAGGGAAAAGTCAACTTGCAGTCACGAGCCGAGCTTCGCGCCTTCCCCCGGCCCACCGGGGCTGCCCAGAGCCGGAGCGCAAGGCGTGGGCGTGGGCGCTGAGCCGAGAGCTCCCAGATCTGGCACCAAGGAGCCGAGCACCCAGCTCACCCGCCGCCTCTCAGCAAGCCAGCAGCCTGCCTGGCAGCTCGGCACAAGTGGGCACTAGCTAGGTGCCTCCTCCATCCCTGGGATCTCTCGGCAACAGGGCGTCCCAGGAAAGAATCCAGGGGATAGGCGAGAATCGCCGTTCCCCAGCCGCACCCTGACCCCCTATACTTAGGCAGATCCATCACTGCCCTCACGTCTTGGGCTGTAACTGCCAGCGTTGAGAATACCTCATCCACAGAGATCAGCTGGGTTTCTGTGTGAGAACACCAGGAAAATAATAACTGGGAGACTTGCTCGACTTTTCCCCCAAGTCCCTTGCAACTACTGGTGTTTATCTTTTGGAACAGAGCTATCTCTTTGGAGAGGAAGGGGTCAGCAACTCAGGGAGCTGACAGAAGGAAGCAGACACAGCCAGAGTGAGGAGATGCAGGCAATTCCCTATGTGCCCAGTGAAGGCTTAAAGCTTGCAGGGAGGTTGGGGAGGAGTCTGGTGATTTTATCTTAAGCTACTGCGTGCACACACACATTCACACATACACACACTCTCCTCCAACCCCTGTCTCTATTCTCCAGAGCATTTTAAAAAGTAACTAGCTTGTAATTATTGTTCATCAGGATGGAGCCACTGCCTCTATAATACATACATGCCAGTATTATATCTATCTGTCTGTCTGTCTGTCTGTCTGTCTGTCTATCTATCTATCTATCTATCTATCTATCTATCTATCTATCTATCTGCAGATATATACACACACACACACACACACACACACACATACATGTCATGGATACACCTTTTCCTCAGCAGGCTTCCCTTAAAAAAGATCTCCTGATTGACCCTGAATTCGAGTTGGTGACTCAGGTGTACATAATATTTCCTGATATCCCTACAGTGGCACAATGCCCTATAGAGTGGTGAGCCAGTGGTTATTGGTGACAATGCGAATCTGGCAGCAGAAATAATGCAAAGTGAGTGGAGAACAGAAAGGGATTTCGGAGCAATGATTGTATGATGCTTTACTTTGCTCCTGTCTGAGGTAGTCTCCAGTCTCCGTGGAGTTCTTAGACCTACCTGAAGACCTGGGTGTTAAAGGTTGAATTGCATCCTCACTAAATCCACATGTTGAAGCCGTAACCCCTGATGCCTCAGAATGGTACCCTTATTTGGCAACAGAGTTATTGTTAATGTAATTAGGTGAGATCGGGTCATAGGGAAGTAGGGTGGGCCCCTAATTCAATTATGACTGGTGTCTTTACAAAAAGAATGCCATGTGAAGAGACATACACGCACTCTGGAAGGGTGCCATGTGAAGGTGAAGGTGGGGACTGGGGATGTATCTACAAGCCAAGGAATGCCAAAGATTGCCCCCAAACCACGGGAAGTTAGGACTGAGGCATGGAACAGGTTCCCCCATCAAATCCCTCTGAAAAAGCCAACCCTGCTGACACCTTGATCCTGGACTTCTAGCCTCCAGAACTATGAGACAATACATTTCTATTGTTTGTCACCCAGTGGGTGGTACTTTGTTACAGCAGCCCTAAGATACTAAAACACTCTCTCAGAGGATATTGACCTAGCCTCTTGGTGGAACTGCAGAAGACGAGCAGGGCTTTAGCAAATACTGGTTGTGGCTTCAAGGAATGCCAAGAGAGGCTGTGCTGCCACACACCGCCCCCCCGCCCCACACTTCCTGTGGATCCTTCAGGAATGCTGTCCGACAAGCAAGTGCCTAAGGCAAACACTGTCCCAAAGCAGGTGAGATGGGACTGGGGACTGCGGTGAGGCTGAAAAGGAAGAAACTCCTTTGGCCTCACCTGGGGGATTCATGGAAAAACAAGTGACCTTTGTGAGAGGAAAGAGGTTTTGTCACTGAGCTAAGTAAGAGTACGTTGATTCTGGAAAAGCAAGAGCAGGAAGTACTCAGAGTCAGGATGGAAAGGCCAGGAGAGGTGGGAAATGACAGATAGGAGGAGACCTCTGGGTCTGTGGGTGAGGGTAAGTAAGCCTCTTAAAGGGTTGCCCACAATTTCTAATAAATATGCCCAGAGCTGATGGGGAGAGTTTTTTTTCCCAAGAATCCCTCAAATCTTCCACTTTAAACTTCAGGGAATCTCAACAAATTCCAAAGAAACCCAGAGGTTGTGACTTTGTGTTTTCTAGCCAATAAATAAAAATCTAAGGCAAAGCCAAAGCAGGCTGGCTTTCAAGTTAAGTCTGGGACCACTAAGTGGTAATAAAAAGAAAGAGTAAAGTGCCCACTGCATGTAAAGTGTACAATCTGTCCTGGTTTGCCCAGGACTTTTCTGGTTCTAGTACCGAAAGTCTTATGTCCCAGAAAGCCTGTTAGTCCTGGACAAATCAAGACGGCTGGCCACCCTAAGACATATTTAACATTGTAGGTGTCTCAGGAGTACACATATATGTACATAATGTATGTTGCCTTAAAGGAGAATAAAATCATGCTTGAGATAAATAATGTCACAATACATTAAATGGGGCAAGAAATACAATAATAATTAGGGGTTAAAGTTTCTTGACATGATATATAGTTGCCAAGAAGAAAAGAAGCAAAAACTGAGAATAACATTAGCCAATAACGATTAAATACTTTCCACACGCCAAGGATCATTCTAAAGGTTTACTAGTAACTCACTTAATCTTCACAATAAACCTAGGCAATAGATATAGCCATCAGCCCCATTTTACAGATGCAGAAACTGAGGCAAAAGGAAATTTCTGGCTAAGGTCACTTGTTTCAAAAGTGGTAGAACCAGATTAAAATCTTGTTGTCTGACTTCAGAGCCCAAGCTCCAAACCATGACACTACCCTATCAGATGAAGAGGAGCCTTGTACACCAGGGCAAGTGTTTTTGTCCAAAGTAGTGAACAGTCATTGAACAGTTGTAGGCAGAAGAGAGGTGTGACTGGTGTATAGTGTCTATAGACACTACCCTGCCTCTGTACAGATGAAGGCAGAAGCTGGAGGTGGGGCACAGCTTTTCAGGGAAGAAAGGGTTTCTCATAGCCCGGTCCCCCTCTCTCTGTGCTCGGTTTATCTCATCCTACAGCCATGCTCATGCTCATGTAACGACC
Organism: Catagonus wagneri; assembly: GCA_004024745.2. Classification (NCBI taxonomy): domain Eukaryota; kingdom Metazoa; phylum Chordata; class Mammalia; order Artiodactyla; family Tayassuidae; genus Catagonus; species Catagonus wagneri. The sequence goes on from PVHT021183693.1 coordinate 53,959,240, forward strand.
TGCTTCCCTAGGTCTCTTCCTACTGGTCTGTGCACCCCTTAAAGGTAGGTTCCATGTCTTACTCATCTTTGGTTCCACAATACAGACATCATGACTACATACAATAGGTGCTTATTAAATGTTGAGCAAACAAGACTCAGAGATGGGAATGAACATGTCATGTTGAGCCAACCCAACTAAAAGTAGAGAGTGGTGGGAAATCATGGTGGAGAGACAGGGGAGAGCTAGATAAGAGATTTTATAGAGAGAAAGGGTGGGAGGGCAACAGGGTCTGCACTAAAAGCCAGGCTCCCTGCTCCACCCTCTACGCAGCCCTCTGCCCCGTCACTACCAGAAAGAGCCTCTAAAATTCAGATCTGGGAATTCCCACTATGACTCAGCAGTAACGAGCCTGACTAGCATCCATGAGGATGCGGGTTCAGTCCCTGGCCTCACTCAGTGGGTTAAGGACCTGGCATTGCCATGAGCTGTGGCGTAGGTCACAGACACGGCTAAGACCTGGTGTTGCTGTGGCTGTGGCATAAGGTGGCAACTGCAGCTCTGATTTGACCCCTAGCCCAGGAATTTCGATATGTCACAGTGTGGCCCTAAAACAAACAAACAAAAATAAAAAATAAAATAAAATAAAATTTAGATCTGGTCACAACTCTCCTCTACTTCTGCTGTTGAGTGGTTTCCCACTGCTTTTGGTGTAAAACACCTCGGGGTGCCACCAAGGCTCTTCTTCCTCTGACTCTTTTTTCCCTTCAACTTCAACTCACATCACTCCATTAAAAACAACTTGTGAAATAAACTGCTTACACTTCCAGAAACTCATGGCATTGAATCTTCCTCAGTCCCTCTACCTGGGGTGCCCTTCCCCCACTTTATTATTTTTTTTAACATGACCAACTCTTACTCACCTTTTAAGACCCAGCCCAGGAGTCACTTCCTCTAGGAAGTCCACCCTCTGCTCCACTTCTCTCCCAAGGTTGGCTTAGATGCATTTCCACAGTGATCTGTGCCAACACCAGCCTTGGTACCAACCATATTCTAATGCAAATGTTTGCCTGTCTCATCCACAAAGGGGCAGGTAAAGTCCTTCACCTCTTTCCCTTAGTGCCTGGCGCCAAGTAAGTACTCCATAAAAATTCAGTGACTGAATTAATAAATTAAACAATAGATCAATACCCAGCAATCCTAATATTCAGTCCTTGGCCCTCATCAACTACTTGGTACAAGACCTTATGTGCTAGAATTCATGATCAATATTCAAACTATTTATTTGCCTTATCCCACCTCCTGGCACAATCTTGAAATAAGAATCTGCTTACAGAATATCAATGAAAAGTATTAACAGGGTAATACATTGATGCCTGTCATTGCCCCACATTGAAGCAAGGCTCACAATAGGCTTCTGCTCAGTTTCTGACCAAATCAACCTCACTTTGAGGGCAGTTTCTAGGCATCCTTTGGTTCCCCAATCTCCTACCTTCTGCCTTGGGTTTGAACCTTTGCTGACATTTCCTAATTGATATTGCAAAAATGGTTTATGAGTGTTAGGACACCAACCTTTTTGCCCCTGGGGCTTTTAAGCAGGGCTTGTGGTAGCCACAGCCCTGAGTCAGAGACTTGGGCCATATAGATGGCCAGTTCCTGTTCTTACCTACCCCGTGCCAATGTCCACCAGATAAAATGCCCTAGATAATTCAACCCTTATGTAAATAGGCATAAAATCTCATCTTCATTTTATTGTGCTTTGCAGATATAGCATTTTTTACAAATTGAAAGTTTGTGGCAACCTTGTGTTGAGCAAGCCTATCAGCACTGTTTTCCTGACATCATTTGTTTACTTCATATCTGAGTCACATTTTTGTAATTCTCATTATTGTTATCTTTGTTATGATCTTTGATCAGTGATCTTTAATGTTATTATTATGACTTGCTGAAGGCTCAGATGATGGCTAGCATCTTTTAGCAATAAAGAGTTTTTTTTTTTTGCCTTTTGTCATTTTAGGGCCACACCTGCGGCATGTGGAGGTTCCCAGGCTAGGGGTCTAATCAGAGCTGTAGCCACTGGCCTACACCGCAGCCACAGCAACGCAGGATCCGAGCCACGTCTGCGACCTACACCACAGCTCACGGCAACGCCGGATCCTTAAGCCACTGAGCAAGGCCAGGGATCAAACCCGCAACCTCATGGTTCCTAGTCGGATTTGTTAACCACTGTGCCACGACGGGAACTCCTAATAAATTATTTTTTTAATCAAGGCATGTACTTTTTTTATTTTTTTAGACATAATGCTATGTCACACTAAATGGACTACAATATAGTATAAACAAAACTTTTATATGCATTAGGAAACAAAAATTCTTGTGACCCAATTGTGGTATTTGCTTTATTGCAATGGTCTGGAACAGAACCCACTATATCTCTAAGTTATGCCTGTACCTTCCATTTCCCCTGCCACAGGCATTACTTTTTGGCCTTTTCCTCAGAGAAGAAACAGTGTTCTAGGATAAGTGGTCTCTAAAACTACAGGCAACCCAGAAATACTGGCTATGGGATTAACAGAGGGATAGGAGGCAGGCTTTTTAAAGGGAAGGTATGGAAGAGACAATGAATAAAAACATTTCTAGTGTCAAGAGTTGACTTCCTTGATAATATGAAGTTAACACTCTTGGCTCTATGCTCTGGGGATGAGGAAGGATGAGGCCAAAAGTTACTCTTATAATTCAAAAGAAGCGGTGTGGACTGGAGAACAAAACTGCTAGAGGACCAGGATAGAACTCCCCTCCTGATGATTATTCTTCCAGGCTGACACTTAGAACAAATGAGCAGTGAGAGGAAAACAGCAAAAGGACACAAGACTTAAAACAAAAAGAGACACAGAAGCACAGACACTGGTTTCTGGATCTTGATATTAGTGAATAAATGCAAATGAAGGTAATGTCATTTGAATAGTACTTTACAGGTGACAAATCTCTCTCACCTTCCTTTCTTATCCAATCCGGAGCAGATATGCAGAGGATCCATCTGTGTGTGAGGAAACTACCCAAGGCCAGGGAAAGAACCGCTTGAAAGGGTTGGATATAACAACTTGCAGTACTCTCACAGAGCAAGGAATAGTGCCTGTTTTTATCAGTCAGATGGGAAAATCTTGCGATTCACAGGATACTGAGTAGAGTACTCAGATGAGTCTTGCCTTAGCAGGGGTGAATAATTAGCCCTAGACTGAGTACTTCTCTGGTCTCACCTAGTATATTTTAAAAGAAAGTCCTGAAAAGATGAAGTTTTTTTTTTCAAGTAACTTAACTGTATCTCAGAACAAAGTTTAAGAATATTTATAAGAATACAGAAGTATTCAGCAACTGACAGGTAGGATTTACAATGTCTGGTATCCAGTAAAAAAAAATTACCAGCCATACAAAGAAGCAGGAAAACATAACTTACAATGTGACTAAAAATCAATCAAAACTGACCCAGAACTGGCACAGATGTTGAAATTGGCATACAAGGACTTAAAAATGGTTATTTTAACTATTTCATATGCTCTAAAAGTTAAGTGTAGAAATAGAAGACATAAAAAAAGACCTTGCACTTTTAGAGATGAAAAATATACTTGATGGTATTAACAGCAGTTTAGAAGTTGCAGAAGAAAAGATGACTGAACTTGAGAAGATAGCAATAGAAAGCACCCAAAATAAAATGCCAAGAACTGAATCACTATGCTGTACACCTAAAACTAACACAACATTGTAAATCAACTATTTTTTAATATGTGAATGAATGAATGAATGAATACAATGCTCAGAGAAAAAATAATGCTTAAAAATAAAGTATCAGTGAACTGTGGGACAACTTTATGAAGACTAATATACATATAGTTGAAATCTATAAAGGAGAGAGAAAGAAATTGAAAAGATCCTTGAAAAAACAGTAACCAAAAAGTTCCAAACTTAGTGAAAACTATAAATCCACAGATCTAAGAGACTCAACAAACCCTCAACACAAGAAACATAAGGAAAACTATATCAAGGCATATAAAAACCAAATTGAATCAATTGGAAAAAAAAGAATTCTTAAAAGTGACCAAGGGAAAAAGTACATTATACACAGAGAAAAAGATAGGATTACAGCAGACTTCTCATCAGAAACAATGCAATCAAGAAAAGAGTGGAGCTACATCTTTAAACTGAAAAACAAGCAAAAACCCAACCAACCAACCAACCAACCAAAAAAAAAAGCTAAAAACTCTGTCAATCTAGAATTTAATGCCCAACACAAATATTTTTCAAAAACAAAAGCAAAATAAAGACATTTTAAGCATACAAAAGCTGAAATAATTCTTCACTAGTAGACTTGGATGACGAGAAATGTTAAAAGAACCCCTTCAGAAAGTAGGAAAATGGTAACAGATGGAAATATAGATCCACACACAGGAACAAAGAACAGTGGAAGTGCTTGCATGTGGGTAAGTAAGATTTCTTTCTTTCCTTTTTTTTTGTCTTTTTAGGGCTGCACCTGTGGCATATGGAGGTTCCCAGGCTAGGGGGTCTAATCAGAATGTTGCTGACGGCCTACACCAGAGCCACAGCAACACCAAATCTGAGCCACATCTGTGACCTACACCACAGCTCATGGCAATGCTGGATCCTTACCCCATTGGGCAAGGCCAGGGATAGAACCCACAATCTCATGGTTTCTAGTCAGATTTGTTTCTGCTGTGCCATGATGGGAACTTCTAAGATTTCTTTCTTATTATTTAAATCTCTTTGAAAGATAATTAGTTAAACAAAAATAGTGACAATGTAGTGTTTATAGCATAAGTAAAACATAGGACAACAATAACACAAAGGCCAAGAAGGGAGAGACAGAAATACAATTGACCTTGAACAACATGGGTGTTAATTTGTATATGACTTAGAGTTAGCTCCCCATATATGAAATTCCTCTGCATCCACAGATTCATCCAATCATGAACCACATAGTACTATAGTATTTACTACTGAAAAATATCTGTGTATAAGTGGACCTAAGCAGTACAAACCTGGATAAACTGTATACTGTAAGTTTCTTGTAGTGTAAAGTGGATAATATCACTTGAAGTAAACTGTGATAAATTAAAGACAAATACTATAAGCCCTGAAGTAACCATTAAAGTAACTAAATAGTCCCTGGAGTGCTGGGACACAGGTTCAATCCCTGGCCTGGCACAGTGGATTAGGAATAGGTTGCAACCTAACCTGCAGTGTAGGTTGCAACCATGGCTCAGATCTGATCCCTGGCCCAGGAACTCCATATGCCATGGGGTGGCCAAAAAAGTAAAAACAAAAAACAAAACAAAAACTGCCCCAAACCAATATTTAAAAAAAAAAAGTTACAGCTAATAAGCCAACGCAGGAGATAAAATGGAATCATAAAAAAATATTCAGAGAGTTCCTGTTGTGGCTCAGTGGAAACAAACTCAACTAGTACCCACGAAGATGTGGGTTTGATCCCTGGCTCTGCTTGGTGGGTTAATGATCCAATGTTGAAGTGAGCTGTGGTGGAGGTCGCAGACATGGCCTATTTGACCCCTAGCCTGGGAACTTCCATATGCTACACCCATGGCCCTAAAAAAGCAAAAAGCAAAAACAAAACAAATTAAATTCAATTAATCCAAAAAAGGAAGGAAAATACAGGAAAAAATAACGAATAAGAAACAAATAGAAAAAAAATTCCAAGACAATAGATTCAAATCTAAATACATCAATAATCACATTAAATAAATTCTCTAAATACCACAAAAAATAGACAAGGGATTGTCAGATTGGATAAAAAGGCAAGTCTCAATTACATGCCGTCCATAAGCAATGCACTTCAAATGTAAACATGCAAATAGGTTAAAAGTAAAAGGATAGAGGGAATTCCCATCATGTTGTAGTGGAAACGAATCTTACTAGGAACCACGAGGTTGCAGGTTCAATCCCTGGCCTTGCTCATTGAACTAAGGATCTGGCGTTGCCGTGAGCTGTAGTGTAGGTCACAGATGTGGCTCAGATCTGGTGTTGCTGTGGCATAGGCTGGCAGCTGTAGCTTCGATTAGACCCCTAGCCTGGGAACCTCCATATGCCGTGGGTGTGGCCCTAAGAAGACAAAAAAAAAAAAAAAAAAGGAATGTTGCAGAACTAGAAAATGGAAAGTGGTATTTCTGCCTGTAGCCTCCAGACTCTTTTCACTGAACCATGCACCTCTCAAAGACTCAACGTACAATCTCCATTCTCTCCGCTTCACTGTTACTTTGCACTATACTCACACTTACACCTTTGATTCTCAAATTATGACATTGTACTTGTTCATTTGCAACTGCTATCCTTTTGTTTGCAACACATTTCCAGTGTGTACATGTTGACTTCCAGAGAGAACTGAATTCTCCTTGGAGGAGAGTCCTATCTTATTCATCTTTTCTCTCTCAGATATTCATCAGTGTACTTAGCCAGCACAATGCTCTGCTCTCAATAGGTACTCAACCCAAAACTCTGCAGTAAGGCTTGGAAATGGATGTCTCCCTTATTTCCCTTGTAGGTAGTACCAAGTTTAAGGATAAGTACTGATCCAAAAGTTCCTTTGTAAGCCCCTTATTTAGCACACTGGGAATATGTTTTCCATGTAAATAGGAGTTAGATTCCCAGGACAAAGTAAAGAAATTCAGTTGAGCACACAGCATGTTTAAAATACAGTACTGACAGAGCACATCATGTATAGTCAGCCAAAATTTATAACTAGGGTGACAGAGGAAAGTGCTTTTCAGTTTTCATCCTGGCACATCAGGCATACATTTCTCCACTGCCTGCTGGATCTTGCAGGGGAGAAAGGGATGGACTCTGACAATGGCTAAGTGGTCTTTGGTGGGAACCAATAAGAAGGAAAGGAGGAAACTACTTGGTACATATGATGGCTTAGCCCACCACATCACATCTTCTGGAAGGAGATCTTCCTAGGTGTCCTAAACAAGGGAACAAACAATAGTTGCCTCCATTAGGACAATCTTTATGTCCAAACAAGGAATGACTAATGACTAGTCCTAATTAGATGTCTGTAAAAACCTGCTACAAGACTAGTTATAACTGGGACTGATTCCAGAAATAACTGTCGCAGATGCTGATACCTCCCAACACAAATCTCATCTGAGTGCTGAGGTGATCTCTGGGCACCTAAACGCTGGCTTTATCCCAGTCACATATACAGTTATCACCCCGTCCCATTCTCATATACATCTCTACTTTCTGGAAAGCATTTTCTTTTCTCTTTGTATCTAAAGTGTTTCAACACCTTCTCCTGTTAATGATAAATGGTGTATTTTCAGAACTCCACACTTTTTAAGTAAAGTTTTATTTCCTACAGTCTAACTTCAATATGTTTAAGAATGTACCTAGGCTGAGGGGTTCTGAAAGAAGAATAGCAACTGGTCTTTCCCAGGGTGTTTTCCTTGACTTATTCTTTCTTTTTCATTCTACTCCTTGCTGATCCTCTTGACTTACATGTTAGGCTTGAAGGGAATTTCCATGTGTTTTTTCTTCCAAGCCCAGCTTGTAAGAAAGAACCAGCCAGATTCAGAAAATGTGGCCACCTCTATAGGACTGAGACACAAAGCAAGGACCAGCTTTTTCCTTGACCCTCCCTACCTATGTCTCCAGGGCATGTAGAACTGAAGGCAGAGACTAGGCTGTATGTTAAGTCTGCCCTGATGCTTAGACTGAACAAAAAGAATATGGTGCAGATAGGAAGGGGCCTAAAGACCAGAGGCTGCCCCAGAGCTGCAGGCTGGGTCTAAGAGGAGGCTCTTAGGAAGTTGAGCAATTGGGAGATCAAAACCAGGAGAGTGCTGTGCAGACATAAAGCTCTGCAGACTGCAGAGGGAAGCATTTAATCCTCTTCCCACTGAGCAAGTCCCAGATGCAGCCAGCTGGCACCCATATCCCTGCCGGGAAGCAACCCTACGCTCTGGGAATTTGATAACACAGTCTCCACCCTGGCCACCCTCCCCCTCAGTCGGCTCAAATAGGCAAAATAATGAAGGGGAATGTGTGACCCCCAATAGAAGAATGAAGACAAAAATATTTTCAAAGGGAGGAAGGCAGACCTCAGCGTTCAGATGAGGATAGGTGGATTGCCCTGTGCCTGGCCCTGCAGAAGTTCATTCTCAGGTGGAATTCTCTCTCTCTCTCTTTTTTTTTTTTTTTCCTTTTTAGGGCCACACCTGTGGCATATGGAGGTTCCCAGGCTAGGGGTCGAACTGGAGCTGTACCTGCCAGCCTACACCACAGCCACAGCAACACGTGGAATTCCCTTTTTTTTTTTTTTTTTTTTGTCATTTTAGGGCTGCACCCGCAGCATATGGAAGTTCCCAGGCTACGGGTCTAATCAGAGCTACAGCTGCCGGCCTACACCACAGCCACAGCAACGCAGGATCCAAGCCGTGTCTGCGATCTATACCACAGCTCACGGCAACGCCAGATCGTTAACCCACTGAGCAAGGTCGGGAATCGAACCCGCAACCTCATGGTTCCTAGTCGGATTCGTTAACTACTGAGTCATGAGGGGAACTCCCACGTGGAATTCTTAAAGCCAAAGAAACGGCAGTTGGTGAGATAGCATCCATGGAGGAACAAAGACAGTAGGGCCACCTGCTGCCCAGGCTCGAAATTCAAGAGACTTGGAGGGGGTTGGGGTGGGGAAATGTATCCAAAGCGATGTTCTCTCTCAAAAGAGTAACTTTGCAGTGTTGCTGTTTTTACTGTTTTCCATATTCTATGTTTGGCTGTCAGTGGGAGGCAGTGGGCTTGAGAGGGAGAAGGCAGGGCTTTAGAAAGACGAGACAGTTGGCTTGGAAATACTGCTGAAAACCTTTGGGTCTGTGGATTGATTTTTCTCTTCTGTCCTACCCTGAAAAGGACAGGTAGGGAAACGTGTGCCTGACCCAGGGAAATGGGAGTCAGGTGATGGGTGAAGAAGCAGAGGGGCTCGCCCGCACCTGCTTCTGCCCCAGTTAGCACAGGGCTCCTCAAGCCTTTCCCCTCTGTGGTCACATATGTCTCTGAGGGTCCTACACTGATCTGCATGAGCCCACCGCCACTGACCCTCTTCGTGGATGCTGTCCCTGCTTACTTTCAACATTCCTGGATGCCTCCTACCTACCCTGTTCTAGCCTTCCTGGTTCCTCCTCCACAGATACTATGGAAGAGGGTTTCCTAACAGTAGCACTATTAACATCTTGGGCTGGGTGATTCTATGATGTGGGGCTGTTATGGGTGGAGTTATGTCCCTCCAAAAAGCTATGTTGAAGCCTTAACCCCTAGTTCTTTTTTCTTCTTCTTTTTCTTTTCTTTTCTTTTTTTTTTTTTGTCTTTTGTCCTTTTAGGGCCGCACTCTCGGCATATGGAGGTTTCCAGGCTCGGGGTCTAACTGGAGCTATAGCTGCCAGCCTATGCCAGAGCCACAGCAATGCCAGATCTGAACTGCATCTGCAACCTACACCACAGCTCACGGCAACGCCAGATCCTCAACCCACTGAGCATGGCCAGGGATCGAACCCGCAACCTCATGGTTCCTAGTCAGATTTGTTTCCACTGCACCACGACTGGAACTCCTTAATCCCTAGTTCTTAAGAATGTAACATTTTTTGGAAATAGGGTCGATGCAGGTATAATTAGTTCAGATGAGGTCAAACTGGAACTGAGTGGGCTTTAATCCAATATGACTCGTGGCCTTAGAAAGAGATGGGCACATGGACATACAGAGAGAGGGCGCCATGTGAGATGAAGGCCAAGACTGGAGTGATGCAGACGAATGCCAGAAATTGCCAGAAATCCAGACGGAGGCTGGGAACAGATTCTCCCTCACAGAAGGAACCATCCCTACCAACACTCCATCTCAGACTTCCAGCCTCCAGAACTGTGAGGCAATACACTATGGTTGTTTAAAGCCACCCAGTTTGTGGTACTTTGTTAGTGTCACCTTAGGAAATAAACACAGGGGCTTTTCTGTGCACTAAGATGATTAGCACCATCCCTGGCCTCTATCCACAAGATGCCAATAGCAGCCCCTTCCCCAGATGTAATAACCAAAAATGTCCCCAGACATTGCCAGATGTTCCATGGTGGGGTGAGGTGGCAAATTGTCTTCCAGTTGAGAAACACTGTTTTTAGATCATAAGACCACAGAGGAGACCAGTAAGGGAGACCATACAACTGCCTCAGCTTATAGCGCTTTTCTGATAATCCTTCAGATGGCCGAAGCCTTAAGAAATCATGTAATCCTGCAGGATTGAGGGGTAGATAAAAGAGCTTGAAGGAGAAAAGCAATGCTCAAACCCAGACTGCTCGAAGCGGAATGGGGGCTAAGGGAGGCGAGTGGGGGAAGGGAGTATCTGGCAGCATACGTTTTTGCTGTTATTCTTTGTTTAGCCATAGCAGGCAGTGGCTTGATGTGGGCTCTCAGTTGCCAGACTGGGGATTGAACCTAGGCCACAGCAGTAAAAGCACCAAGTCCTAACCACTAGACCACCAGGGAACTCCCATACATATGTTTTCATTACGTTTTATTTTTAAAGCCACACCTGTGGCATATGGAGGTTCCTGGCCTAGAGGTCGAATTGGGGCTGCAGCTGTCAGCCTACACCACAGCCACAGCAACTCCAGATCTGAGTGGCATCTGAAACCTATACCATAGCTGGCAACACCAAATCCTTAACCCACTGAGCAAGGCCAGGGGTCGAGTCTGCATCCTCACACACTATCCTTAACCCACTGAACCACAACAGAAACTCCACATATGCTTTTAGAAGCACCTCAGGTGACTCTAATTGCAGCCACTACTTAAGGTTGAAACCTCTCATTTACCCTCTCACAGCCTGGGCCAAAGTTCTAAGTGAGAGAAATCTAGTCTTTTGCCCTAAAATGGCTATAGCTGTGAATGAATGGTAATGCTCCTGAAGATCAGAAAACCATGAAGGACTAGGACTGGAATGGATTTTACACTTCACTTAGCAGTTTAACTACAGTAACTGTGGTTTATAAAAGTAAAAACTAGACATAACCAAAATGTTCAATAAGAGAAGGGGGTGCTTTACCTCACTGTGGAAGGAAGGACCCCATGATGCGGTCATTACAATAGTGTTTTGAAGACTACTATTTATTTAGTGATCTGAGGAAGTATTCCTGATGTAAGATTAAATGAAGAAGTCAGGATAAATCAAAGCATGGTTCTGACTCTTTCTTTCTTTCTTTTTGTCTTTTTAGAGCTGCACCCATGGCATATGGAGGTTCCCAGACTAGGGAAAAAAAACACCACAGCCACAGCAACGCAGGATCTGAGCTGCGTCTGTGACCTACACCACAGCTCATGGCAACGCCAGATCCTTAACCTGCTGAGCGAGGCTAGGGATTGAACCCACATCCTCATAGATCCTAGTCAAGTTTGTTAACCACTGAGCCACAAGGGGAACACCCTCTTACTCTCTTTCTACTTACCTACCTACCTACCTACCTACCTATCTACTGGAAAAAACTACTACTGATAGTGATGGCTGCCAGTTTTGGATCCACTTAACAACACTATTACATGTGATAGATTATGCTATTATATTAAGTTACAGATAAGAAAACTGAGGCTTGGAAAGGTAAGAGAATTTGAGTAGGCTCTTGTAACTGCTGAATGGCAGATGCTGGCATGAAATTCACATTTATTTGACTCCAAGCAAAACGTTCTTTGCATTCTGCTGTGCTGAATGGAAATTGCCCAATAAATATTAATAGTTTATATGTAATTATCTCCAAGTTAGGGATGATTTTTCTCTTCTACTATTTCATTACTTACAAATGTCCAATGGTGAACACATATTAATTTTATAATCAGAAGAAAATGGAAAAAAAGCATACAAAGTATAACAATTATACGCAGGGTGTTCTTTAGAAATTATTTCAAACAATAAACAGAATTTTATATTTACATGTGTTTACTTCTTTTTGCATGTGTCAGAAGAAAAATGTACAAGCTAACTGTGATTGCCTCGGGAGGGAGGGATTGGGAGGTGGGAGTGAAGAGATAATTAGCATTTCTATTTACACATATCATTGCAATGTTTCACTTGTTATTACAAAGAACAGGAATCTCTTAAAGTTTGAAATGTACCAAGTAAAAGAAATTTTAAAGGAAAAGAGGATCCAACATATTTTTTGTCAACTGAGTAAATCTAAAAATACAAACAGATTTCCTTACAAATGCATTTATCTTAGAGATGGACGCATTTCCTAGTTCTGGGATCCTGAAGACACTAATGCTTGACCAGTCACTGGGAGACATACCATCATATAAAAATGCAAAATCTCCTGTAGCCCCAGTCAGGGATTTTCACCTTTCTCAGTTTGGATTTTATGACATTGCTCATCATAGCTTAGAAGAAACATGATTTTGATATGACATATATATATATATGCAAAAAAGATCCAGTTAAAAATAATCACCTGTGAAATCCTGGAAATCATTTTCCCTGGGCACAATGCCAACATCAACTACCCAGGACCCTGAGTTGTCTCCCTCAGCGGTCTAAAATAAGAGACATGTCAAATCTGAAAAGTACTTAAAAGAGAGAGGAAGACTCTCAGACGACACTCCCAAGAGCCTGTGTCTGGAATAGGGCTGCATGGTTTGGTTGAAAGCCTTTGTGACCATCATTTAAATATCAAAGCTCCTAATGCTCCTGGCGTGGAGCTGACATCAGTACTGTGTGACAGGCAAGGGACAGTCTTTGGGTATCTATGTGTCTGAAACTGACAAGCTGATGTGGATTGAAATGCTTAGAGCCCTTTAAATAAAAACCAGCAAAATAAAGATGGAGTGATGCAAAGTTCAAAGGGACAGTAGGAGAAATCTTTTGGAAGAATGATCCTCCCTCTTCCAGTCTTGTTGGTGCAGTCTGGGGCTGCGGTTTCAGTGGTTTTAGAAGGCCTGGGTCATTTATAGCTCGCTCCCCCCCCGGTGTACCATTAAGATCATCATATCATCATCCAAATGAAATATGGTTTGTAGCCACAGGGCTACGCCAGGGCCCATGGGGAATGACACGTACCTCTCTAGAGGCTATATTCCCTGATCGGGGCCCCCCTGAATGCAAGCCAGCCCTGCAGTGTTAGATGGGACCTTCAGCAAGGGAAAAGGAAAACCTTGGCCTCTGCAGTGGCCCTGGAGGTCTCTCTGCTCATGACTGGAATTAGTGAACGTTGCCATGCAGCCTGAGGCGTCAAAAAGAAAAAGGTGAATAATGTTCAGAATGATCTGTATACAAGGCAGGGGAAGTTTAAACTGCATTTCAGAAAGTTTACCACCAATAAAAATGAAATTTGAAAAGTTTCAGCGTGAAGTGCTTAGATTTACATCTTCGTTCTCTATGAAATTAAATTATGTAGAAGAGTGCATTCTCCAAGGAGGAGAAAGAAGTGAGGTGTGACAGCAGCACAAAGCGGTTCTGTGACCCTGAGAGCATGCTAGGTAATAAGTGACCGGGTAAGATGGACAGCCCCGGAGAAGTCCTCAGCAGGAGACATTTTTTTGAGCCAACCTTAAAAAGTCTAAGATGTGAAGGCAAAGAGGAGGAACCTGCCAGGCAAGGCAAAAGGTTTAGGCAAAGGTCCAGATTGGGAAATTGGGAAGATATGAGCAGAGGGGTCTTAGCGAGGAATTAAGTAAGAGAGACTCTGTCCTGGGGGCTCCTTCAAGCTGGGTTGGTGATGGAAAGCTTGCTGGGGTTTAAAGCAAAAAGTGGCTCTTTGGCATTTCAAGAAGATCCACCTCTGCTCAGAGGAGAACAGAGAAGCACAGCTCAGGAGTCAGAGAACACAGCTCTAGCCCTTGCTGCAGGACAGGCCTCAGACAGTGGCCTTCGGTATGGAACTGCAGAAGGGGAAGCCGTGAGGGGGCGGGAGAGAGAGAGGAAGGAAGGAAGGAGAGCTACATGAAGAATGGGGCCCCCTGAGCCCCTTCTCAAATAGGGCAAGAGTCAGAGATCTGCTCTAGGACGGAAGAGACACCCTACATCCACCAAGGACCGTTTACCTGCCTGCCAAGACCCAGGACCCTCTGAGACCTCAGGATCCCCACTTTCAAAGTGGGAACAATATGCTCTTCCTGTTTCCTTTCCTTAGGAGATCGAGCGAAGAGACCTACCCATGGGAGCGTTTCTTGGAGCAGGGATGCCGCGGGAGATCAGCGTCTCCCCACATATGGCCCCCGAGGGAAAGGGCAGAATCTGAATAGCTGGAGACTGGACCCCGAGACAGGGAAGGGTCATGAGGTCCAGGCTCGCATCCCATCATTCACCTCCTTATCTGGAGTTCTTGAATGTTCCCAACTTTCACAGGCCAAGAAGTGTCTTCTATGACCACAGACTACATTATGGAATCCTCATAGTCATGAAAACCTCGGCAAGAATCACGAGTAATTCTGTACAAAACCACCCTCGACGGGACAAAGAGGAAATTAAGCAATGAGGTTATGTGAATGGAGACATGATAAATGGCAGCAAGCAGGCCAGGAGGCGGGGTCTGGCAGGGGATGAATACCTGCCCAGAATCCCAAAGTAGGTAAGAAGGGAGAGTGGCTGCAGGCCTCCAGAACTCTCTGAAAGGGCTGCGCATGAGCTGTGAGCAGGGCTTCCCCGTGCTCTCTGGGCATAAGGGAATACTTATGATCAGGATACTCCATGCACAAAGCATCATGCTATTTCCATATCCAAAATCCACTTGTGACCCCAGAGCCTCACTGATCTACACTTGCATAAACACCAGAACAAGGCTCATTAAATCACTAGCTTTAGCTTTAGAATGTGGAAAGCTTCCCGGCTAATCCTGCTACGCATGGGAATCTGGCCCCTCAAACAGTGTCAGAAGTCTGGGGCGTGAAGAGTTCAGTTAAACTCAGAGACTGGTCAGCACATTCTCTCTCTTGGGAAACACCCAGTATGGGGCAACAGCATCAATCTTTCCTGTATCTTTAGCTCCTTTTCTCTGAGTGTGTTCCAGACATGATCTCATCCACCGTCACTATATCCCCCCAAATAATAATGATAATTTACATCTGCTCTGTGCTCTAGACTTAAAGTGCTTTTAAGTACATTATCTCACTTAATGCCTCCATAAACTCTGATGGAATAAACATTATTCCCATTTTGCAGATGGATCAAGGAGGCTTGGGGAAGTTAGGTGGCCTGCACACACAGCTGTAGTAGCTCTGGGCCTCTACCTGGGTGTTCCAATCCCCGTGTTTCTCTCTCATTGGAACCTTATTGCCTCCTTCAAGGAAAAAGGGAAGAAGAATCTGTAACTCTTATTATGTTGATGGTGATATTATGGCTTTAATTATTGAAGTGGCCTTCACGTGAAGCACAGGGGAAGGAAAGGGAGGCTCTAGGAAATTACCGGGTCAAAGTCATCTGGTACCATGGGAGAAAATAGTTTCAAACGATGCAACTGACAAAGGTTTAATCTCTAAAATATATAACAAACTTATACAACTCAACAGCAAAAAAGCTAACAACCCAATTGAAAAATGGGCAAAAGACCTGAATAGACATTTCTCCAAAGAAGATATACAGATGGCCAACAAGCACATGAAAAAATGCTCAACATCACTGATTATGAGAGAAATGCAAATCAAAACTAAATGTCCATCGACAGAGGAATGAATAAAGAAAATGTGGTACATATACACAATGGAATATTACCCAGCCATTAAAAGGAAAGAAATAACGGCATTTGCAGCAACATGGATGGGACCTAGAAATTATCATGCTAAGTGAAGTCAGTCAAACAATGAGACACCAGCATCAAATGCTATCACTTACATGTGGAATATACAAAAAGGACACAACGAACTTCTTTGCAGAACAGATACTGACTCACAGACTTTGAAAAACTTATGGTTTCCAAATGAGACAGGCTGCAGGGTGTGGGGATGCACTGAGGGTTTGGGATGGAAATGCTATAAAAAATTGGTTGTGATGATTGTTGTACACCTGTAAATGTAATAACATTCATTACATAATAATAATTAAAAAAAAACCTACTATGAGGTACCACCTCACACCAGTCAGAATGGCCATCATTAATAAGTCCACAAATAACAAATGCTGGAGAGGGTGTGGAGGAAAGGGAACCATCCTGCCCTGTTGGTGAGAATGTAAATCGGTACAACCACTATGGAAAACAGTATGGAGGTACCTTAGAAAACTATACATAGAACTTCCATATGACCCAGCAACCCCACTCTTGGGCATATAGCCAGACAAAACTTTCCTTGAAAAAGACACATGCACCTGAATATTCATTGCAGCACTATTCACAACAGCCAAGACATAGAAACAACCAAAATGTCCACCGAAGGATGAATGGATTGAGAAGATGTGGTACATATACACAATAGAATACTACTCAGCCATAAAAAGAATAAAATAATGCCACTGGCAGCAACATGGATGGAACTAGAGACTCTCATACTAAGAGAAATAAGTCAGAAAGAGAAAGACAAATTCCATATGATATCATTTATATCTGGAATCTAATATACGGCACAAATGAACCTTTCCACAGAAAAGAAAATCATGGACACAGAGAACAGACTTGTGGTTGCCAAGGGGGATGGGGAGGGAGTGGGATGGACTGGGAATCTGGGGCTAATAGATGCCAACTATTGCCTTTGGAATGGATAAGCAATGGATCCTGATGTATAGCACTGGGAACGTACCTAGTCACTTATGATGGAATATGATAATGTGAGAAAAAGGAATGTATACATGTATGTGTGACTGGGTCACCTTGCTGTATGGTAGAAAATTGGGAGAATACTGTAAACCAGCTATAAAGGAAAAAAAATAAAAATCATTATTTAAAAAAAAAAGCTTTTTGGTACCAAATCATCTGGCCACCTGAAGCCACGATGGAATGGAAATCCTCAGAGGAATCTCGATCCTCAAAACTTTCTAACTTTATAAAAAGTTAAAAAAGTGTAAAAAAAAGTGACAGCTACAGTAGGTGGGTGAGACTCAAGTTCTGCATCCAAATAACCCTCTCTTCTTTAGCTGTATTTTTTTTTTTGTAAGCAAATGGGACTGCCCTCATGAATTCTCAAGATACTAAAGAATCCATAATTTTCGGCAGAGTCCAAGGCTCCTGAAGAAGAAGAAAACTGAAAAGTGTCTATCACGTGGACTTGGTGTTCCCTTTTTAGCTTTATTCACCGCCCTCTTCCCTCAAAGTTATTTTCAAATTCTAGACATGTGATGGACAAAAGTCCACAAGTGATATTTCAATCCTTGGCATTGTGGAGGCTCAGAGACAATGCACAAAATAGCCTACAGTGTGAAACACCATGGAGATGTATAATTACAGCTGAGGTTGCCAGTATTTAATGTTATCGCTGCTAGAAGGTAGTAGGACAGCAGTGCTCATCTCTACTGAAGTCGAAAGGGCAGTGCCCTGGGCTGGCTGGACATTCGCCTTGTGGATCCCAAGGTGAATAAAGGCACCTTTCCTGATGAGGCTTGGATGTCACCTGGCACCACAAGAGGCCATAAGAGCTCAGCTCCCTCTGCCTCAAAATACGGCTGCCTTTCTAGGTGGACTAACTCAGATGTAATGCTTTGTTCCTGTCAGAACTTGGCAGTGGGCTTTTCTCCTGCTAAAAATTTATTTCATACAAAACTGGTTTATGAAAATGCCTCCAGTGGCTCATTGGCAGAGAAAAAAGAGACACATATCTTCTTGGCGGGCCATTCTTGCTGGTGATGTATGTTTATTTTTGTTTTGCATAATATACAGCCTGAGCCCTTCTACTCAGGGCTCTTAAGTGCTGGTTCCTGGTACTCACTGCCTGTTCCAGAGCCACCTCCACCGACAAGTTCTCAAAAGCCCTTACCCTTCAGCCCAGACAGTTCTGATTTGCCCATCACCTTGAAGGCCACAGAAAGGGAGTACTAGCCTCATGGAGCTCATAGGGGTCCTCGAAAGCACTGTCCACCTGAAACCACAATTGGACCAGGATCCAGCATTGCATCTTGCACCCTCACTAGAGCCCCTGTTTCAGGAGACGATCTCCCTAGCGAAGATGCAATAGACATGAAGGAAAAAGGAGGACGTGAAGAAGGAGAGAAGGAAAAAGAAAGGAAGAGGAGGACAGAGGGTGTAAATGTTACTCTTCCTAAGTACTGCCCACGCACCACCACAACCACCTCCACTCTCGTCTCTGCACCCCATCTCAGCCAGTTTTAGGGGCTCAGAAGGTCCTCACAAACCCTCTAACCTACATGCACCTGCGATGGGGAACTGAAAAGGCTTGGGAGGGCACTTGTAAACTGCCATCCTCCAAAGCATTCTCTTGGGAAAGGATTCTGAATGCTTGGTTTAAACCCAGTCCTCTGTTTTCAGTGTTTATTTTGCTTCTTCTTACCGACTTACCTGCTTTTAATAGCCTATAATTACTAGAATCTGGGAAACAGTAAGAAGTCTTTTTTTTTTT